>CM063505.1:109945099-109985099 GCA_032207245.1 Pardosa pseudoannulata | reverse complement strand
ATATTACATTGCAATACTACGTATGCTTTGAGAAAACAAATTAGTTTGTTTATTGCCTAAATTCATAGTTTGTGTATAAAGGATATATTTTCTGATTTATTAATAACTGGAAGAGCCAAACAATGGCTGAATGGTAGGGTGCTGCCCTTCGGAACCTATGTTCGTGGTTTCTAATACCGCTACTGGCAAGGATGTTTGTAGCCGTTTGGAATCGGCTTTAAGAAGTAGGTCCCGGTCTCATTAGCCCTCGTGATCAAAACAATAGATCGTAGTACTCCAAACCAAACCTAACTGGAAGAAAACTTTGAACGGTAAAAACGATATAGTATTTAAATTTTTCATAAAAATTAGAGAATAGGATTAATGATTGACAAAAAAGGAAACAAGCAAGATTGAAATCCATTATACTTATATTTACAAGTGGTCGTAAGTTTTTATTATGATAGTAACCTGGGACAGCTTTACTTGAACATTCAGTTGTATTTATAAAAAAATGCTTCTTCTGAAAGGAGACATTTTTATATCAGAAAGTCTTTTGAGTCTGGATAAAATATATTTGAGTACATTTTATTAGAGTTCTTAGATTAGAATAAGATCTTAGACAAAATTCAGAGTTTGTGTTCCATATTTTCTGATTTATTTCTAACTAGAAGAACACTCGGAAAGGCAAAAATGATATAAGATTTAAATTTTTCATAAAAATTAAAGAATAGGATTAATGATTGACCAAAAAAGGAAACACGCAGGATTGAAATCCATTATACTTATATTTACAAGCGGTCGTAAATTTTCATTATGATAGTAACATGGGACAGCCTTTCTTGAACATTCAGTTGTATTTCCAAAATAAAAATTGCTCCTTCTAAAAAGAGACATTTTTATATCAGAAAGTCTTTTGATCGCCTAAAATTTATCTTACCTGATTACTTTCTGATGCGATTTTTATTTAACGGAGGGATACTGAATTGCAACAGCTAAAAGAACACAATGTAAGTATTAATAAGAATGCTTTAGCAAAAAGAAAGTGCATTTTCGTCGTAGGCTGAAAAAGTAAAATGAGTCTATTGATAAAGGCCATTAGAGGAATCTTTTTCTCGTTACAATTTATCCTCTTTTCTATTTAGCAATAGCTTAAAAACTTAAGAAGCTTAAAAACAACAAATGCAAAAAGAGATATTGTGAAGCTCTCAAATTAGGTCAAACTCGGGAGAATGATTAACTTTTGCAAATTGAGAGAGAGGCAGAAAAAAATTTAATTGAGAGTTCATAAAAATTGTTATTTTTCTTTTCCTTGGAGATTTCATATGATGAGGAAATGCGATCAATAAAAATGTGATGAATTAGCTTCGATTCAGGAAAAAAAAGTCATGAATAAAAGCTACACCTTAGACTATTTAGGAATTTTGTTTATGTTGGATTTCGAGTAATTACTGTACAGGAAATTACCAAATATATACAACTAACTTTATTTGGATTTGAATAAAATCGTAGTTATTTTTTTTCTATTCCTAGAAGAAATAGTAACGTAATTAAAGGAAACTGTCTAAAAACATTTGAAAATCATCCAGTGTATATGTAAAGCGTGCAAGAAGTTAAAAAAACATACTACCATAGAAAGATAAGGAATATATTATAATTTTTTTTAATTTTCATTAAGATAATATAAAAAACAAATTTATTTAAAACTATATTTATAGCACTGCATTAAACGGTGTATGTCTGAAAAGTAATACTTTAAGCACTGATTCAAAATAAAATTAGATTAGTTTGAAAAACAAATAAAAGTGTTAGAGGACTTGTTATTGTAAAACTTGTTATTATAAATAATTATCATTATTAAAAGCCCTGTAACAATGTTTTAAAAGAAATTTCGTTGCAATACTACATATGATTTGAGAATATAAATTAATTTCATTATTACCTTTATCGATATACGAAGTACATTGACGTTGTGGTCCAAGTTTTGAATGCACTTGTACAGAAAAAATTATTTTATGAGTTTCAAATATACAACAACCTGTTATTCCTTTAAAGCAATGGAAATATTAGTGTTTTTATAAAGAACTCTGCTAGGTATCTTTATAAAATATTACTTTAATCCATTTCTTTCTTTAGTAGTTTTAAAAGAAGTTTAGGCAGAATTGAGTAAACAATGAGATTTAATTGTTATTTGAATTTATCCTGTCGGTATAAAATTAATGCTAAAACAGAGTTTTTAAAAAAATAAAGGCACCTGTACCTGAAATCATAATAATGGTCGTACATATGTTATTATATCAGATTCGGAGTTGAATAATTTTATCAAGATTATTACTTTTTGATTCAGACCCACCCACAAACCTATATATACATTATATGTTCAACCTATATATTCATTATGTATATAACCTATATATTCAACACACACACACACACACACACACACACACACACACACATATATATATATATATATATATATATATATATATATATATATATATATATATATATATATATATATATATATATATATATATATGTGTCGACTTTCACCGGTGAATGTCAACATTCACGTAGTCATTTGGTGTACGTCCGAAATATTTGCTAAATACTTTTATTTCTGACTTACACCGGTAAATGTCGACATTCACCATGCACTAATGGTGAATGTTGAACATGTCGGATATTTATATTTTTCTTCTCCATAATTCAGTCAAATCTATAGTAGTAGCACATGTAACTGTTGAACTTAGAACAAACCGGACACTCTTAGAACAGAAAATCATATCAATAATTAACTTAATTATCTGATTGACGTTATACTATCTTATTTGTTGCAACAATTTAAACTATTATAGTAATTTGAATTGCAAAAGGAGTCCCTTATATTTTTAATGGCATTTATTAATGAAACATTTCTTTTTACAATGACAGCGTTTATAGACATGCCCTCCACTTCTCGAATTAGCTGCAGCTGCTTCTCTCAGCGACATTTCTTGCGAAGAAATCTCATATATAGTGAGTAACTTTTTTTTACAAAATATAAACTGATTACAGGTATAAAGCAGCATGAGGGTACCATTTTTCTTTACTAGTTTATAAAAGTCAGAATCTTCTATTTCAATAAAAACCGACAATACATTTCGGGCATATGTATGACCACGGTCGACTACAGGGCCTGGTATTCGCACAGTGTCATCGATTTGAGCATTAGGAAATTTTCTTTTTGAAGTTTGTAACATTTTTGTTGCATACATTAGAAGATTATCTTTAGTAGCAGTTCTTTTAATAGAGATAAACATCTGCTGTTTGATCAGGGCTTGATAGAAGGTGTAGTAAATTGAAGCTTCTCTTTGATATTTTTCTTTGGAATCGACACAGGGACTTTGGAGTATTCCTTCATGGTTTGTGCTATTTTGCATATATCCTTATATGTTTTAATAATAAATTATGATTTAAAAACGTAACAAAAATATTTTTTCAACATTCACCATCAGTGCATGGGGATTGTCGACATACACCGGTGATAGTCCGAATATATAAGAATATAATAAAATATTCCGTCTTTCACCGACGTATTTGGTGTATGTCAACATTCACCGGTGAATGTCGACATTCTCCAATTTCGGACATTCACAGTAACATATATATATATATATATATATATATATATATTATATATATATATATATATATATATATATATATATATATATATTTACGTACATACAGAAACACACATTATAATCAGAACATTCTAATATTATGACCGTTTCAAGTTAGTTTCAAGTAGTTAAGAATTCCTTTTTATACCTAAAATATAGTGGCCAATTTTTTAAAAACTTTTTCTGTATTAAGAACATACTTAAATGCATACTTTTCTGTAAAGTCTCGATTATATATGCATATAGAACACCTATACATTTGAGAAAATACATTCTATCACCCAGCATACAAAGGATTTTAACTTTTGCATAAAATTTAACTGACTACTGGAAACATTTATGTGATCTTCCTAGAATATAAATCATATATTATTAAATATATAAGTGTTTCTTTAGAATGTTGCAATATTTTAGTTTTGATGTTTTTTTTTTAATAATTCTAAAATTTTGCGTTGAAGATTGCATTCAACATATTAATGCTTATACTTAAAAAAAATGTAGTTTATAAAAATGAATATAATGGTTTAAATTAAAAATATAAAATTTAAATCTACGTCGAGTTATGAGTATACAAAGAAAATATCTCTTATTGCGCGTAATATACTCCTACGTTTATTACATAACTTTAGAGGAAATCTTTAAATAAAACGTAATAAAATATCCAAATACCTTTAAAATTAAAAAAATGGTGTTATAATAAGCTAAACTTCAGTGACTTTCTCAAAATAGTACGATGCGGGGTCTTTCCCAAATTACCAAAATAAAATGTTTGACAACCTTTAACCGAAAGTAATTTGTAATTTTTTTATTCCCATTTGCTTCGTATATAATGCAAAATCATATCATTGTGACTAGAAAATTTTAGTTCTTTGGTGTTATAATCTGTTATTCTAAACTTAAATGAAAAAATAAATAATCTAAAAGAAAATTCCCATAAAATCAGTTACTATTCAAAACCATGCAGTTGAATCGAAAATTAACAAAAGATAATTATGAAATTCCACCTTATTGTACAATCAAAATATTTGGTTAAGATTAATTAACTGCAAGAAATTGCTTTGCTCTTAATGAAGCCCCAATACAGTTAGTGGGCGTATTTTTAGATTGAATAACTTTCAGTTATGATTCAAAGAGATGTATTCGTGTGTTTAGGCTTCATACATTCTCTGAAATATGCAAATAAATGATGGTTATTAAATTTAATGCATTATATTTTCCAGTAATATTTATCATTTTAGATGATATTTATTTATTTGACCACGTTTTTTGGATAGCCTGTAGAATAAAGTATTAATTATTTATATTCTTAAAATAGCTGACTCTTTAAAACATACTGAGAGGGGTAGTATATTCCCAATGAGTTATAACTCCTTATGCAGGAGAATATTTATATATTTAAATGGGGAAATGAAACTACGTTAAAGAAATGTATATGATTATCTTTACATGATATGGACATCTCTGTAAGAATATTACGGAATACATATCAGAAGTATTCAGAATGATATTTATCTTGAAACCTGAAAATGAACAACAGAATGAAATCGCTTCTTTTACCTATAATAAAAATTAACATTATTATCCTACTTAAATAGAAAACTTAAGGTTTTAGTATGGGGATTCATGAAAAGATCAATTGTTTTATATGGCTCTGAAAAGTGGACTCTAAAAATCTCTAAAAAAGCTTGATGAAAAGATTTTGTGAATATGAATAGTAAGATGCTGAAAAGAATTTTTGGAGTACTATACTAAAAGAGATAACTCAATGTTTTAGTATGTGAATTCATGAGAAGACCAGTTGTTTTATATGACTCTGAAACGTGGACTGAAAAAAGCGTGACGAAGTGATGTTGAGAATATGGAGAGAAAAATACTGAGAATGAAATCGCTTCTTTTACCTATAATAAAAATTAACATTATTATCCTACTTAAATAGAAAACTTAAGGTTTTAGTATGGGGATTCATGAGAAGACCAATTGTTTTGTATGGCTCTGAAACGTGGACTATAAAAATCTCTAAAAAAGCTTGATGAAAAGATTTTGTGAATATGAATAGTAAGATGCTGAAAAGAATTTTTGGAGTACTATACTAAAAGAGATAACTTAAGGTTTTAGTATGGGAATTCATGAGAAACCAATTGTTTTATATGACTCTGAAACGTGGACTGAAAAAAGCGTGACGAAGTGATGTTGAGAATATGGAGAGAAAAATACTGAGAAGAATTTTTGGAGAACTATACTTAAATAGATAAATTTAGGTTTTAGAATGGGAATTCATAGAAGACCAATTGTTTTATATGGCTCTGACACGTGGACTCTAAAACACCGGGATGAAGACATGTTGAGAATATGGAGAGAAAGACACTGAGAAAAAGTTTTGGAGCGCTATACTTCAATAGATAAGGCTTAGTATGGGAATTCATGAGAAGACCAATTGTTTTATATGGCTCTGAAACGTAGACTCTAAATGAAGAGAAATGATGAAGAGAAAGATAGTGAGAAGAATTTTTGGAGGTCCATGTAAAAATGGAGAATGTTAAACTAGAACAAATACTCGCATATGAAATCTAAAAAAAAGTTAGGCATTGTCACTGAGATAACGAGAAGATTCAGTCCAAAGTTTAAGGCATGCAGGGAGGAAAGAGCTAAGAATATTACGGAATACATAACAGAAGTATTCAGAATAAAATGCATCTTGAAATGAGAAAAGGAACAACAAAAGGAAATTTCTGCTATTACCTATTACAAAATTTAATATTGTGATCCTACGTAAATAAAAAACTTAAGATTTTAGTATGGGAATTCATGAGAAGACCAATTGTTTTATATGGCTGTGAATCGTGGATTATAAAAAAAGCTTGATGATGAGATGTTGAGAATATGATGAGAAAAATACTGAAGTGATTTTTTGGAGAGCTATACTTAAATAGGTAACTTAAGGTTTTAGTATGGGAATTTATCAGAAGACCAGTTGTTTTATATGGCTCTGAAACATGGACTGTAAAAAAGAGGAATGATGACATGTTGGGAATATGGAGAGAAAATACAGAAGATTTTTTGGAGTGCTATACTTAAATAGATAACTTAAGATTTTAGTATGGGAATTCCTGAGAAGACTAATTGTTTTATATGGCAGTGAATCATGGACTCTAAATAGGGGTGATGGAGAGATTTTGAGAATATTGAGAGAAAGATACTGAGAAGAAATTTTGGAGCGCTATGTAAAAATGGTGAATGGTAAACTAGAACAAATACTCGTATATGAAATCTAAAAAAAAGTTAGGTATTGTCACTGAGATAAAGAGAAGATTCCGTCCAAAGATTAAAGCATGCAGATAGAATGGAGCTAAGAATATTATGGAATACATAATAAAAGTATTAATAGTGAAATACATCTGGAAATGAGAAAATAAACAACAGAAGGAAATTGCTGCTATTACCTATTACAATATTTAATATTGTTATCCTACTTAAATACAATTATTAAAGTTTTAGTATGGGAATTCATGAGAAGACCAATTGTTTTATAAGGCTCTGAAACGTAGACTCTAAATGAAGAGAAATGATGAAGAGAAAGATAGTGAGAAGAATTTTTGAGCGCTATGTAAAGAGGTTGAATAGAGAACTAGAACAAATACTCGTATATGAAATCTACAAAAAATGAGTTATTGTCACTGAGATAAAGAGAAAACTCAGTTCAAAGTTAGGCGATGTGAAGAGGAGGAGCCTGGCATAGCCAAAAGACTACTAAAAGAAACCTCAGTGGGTCTAGATCCAGAGGAAAACCAAGGAATAGATGGATGGATCATTTAGAAGGTTATTTAAAATTTTGGGGGGAAATAATTGGAAATTAAAGACATCTAGTTGGGTGGAATGTAAAAATAGAAGCTCAGGCTTCTTCAAGGCTTTTTGTGCTAATGATGGTGACGATCATGATGTTATAACAAGTATGTCTTATCGTTCTCAACTTATTTAATAATATCAGTTGTAATTTCATGTTATGTTGTCACTGTGAATCATATATAACAGTTTAAATAATGAGAGAGTGGGATTTTTACCACTTTATTAGTCTCAGGCTAGTACAGGTTTCTAGATTACAAATAATATTGAAATACATTAGTTTTAGTTTAATATCTTTTTGATATACAATTTGTAAATTTTAATCTCAACAACATATTGTTTGATCTTTTAAATACATTCTCTGCACAATTTAAAGAATAGTGCATTATAATTATCTTAAGTTTACATTAGAAAAAATTCAGTACAAAAATGTTTCCTCACAATAGAAAGAGAAAGGAACACATTTTGAAGAAACTCTTAAACCAGTTTTAAATATTGCAACTGTAAGTTTATAATATCATATTTTATCTGAAATCTTAGATTTTTATTTTGGTTCTTGGATCACGAACAAAATTCTGTTGCTTATATCAGTTATTCTTTTAGAGTATTTTAAAGCAATTCCCTTTCTCTTTGTCTCTACATGTATGGTTTCTTATCAGCTTCTACATCTAAAGCAAATCTCCAGAGTCATTTATAATTCTTAATCTTTTTCCAGAATGTCTTTTATTCATCCTACTGTGTGGTGGAGCGTCATATGAAATACATCCTGGGATATTTTTTTGCGATTCATTTTAAACAAGAGAATGTATTCTTTATTCTTTCGGTGTAGTCGGATGTTAACTACAGATACAAAATAATGTAACATTGAATCTATTGTTTTAAGTTTTCTTTTCGGGCATATTTCACGTAAACAAGCTCGTAGAGATAACAAATAAAATGTTAACAAATTCCATAGTCTCCTAATTGCTGTGTTTTAAAAAATAATTGACAGATTGAAAGAAATGAGTTCCTCTTTTGAGGAGAACATTGTTGAGCTTTTTAAATATATTAAAAGAACATTTCCAACTTTTTCCTTGTTGTTGTTGTAATTTATGCGTTGTCATGGTGAAACTAAGCACGATTGAGCTGGAAAACAAAAAATAGCATAAAAGTTTCAATTTTTTCCTATGACTAATATTAAATCATTTCCTATGACCACTACAGCAACACTCATAATTATGCCACTAATAATATTGTTGTTGTTGTAGCTTATGCCATTTGGTCAAACCAAGCACGATTGAGCCACAGGCTACTCTTATGAAGGCAAAGGGGTTCGACGAGCACCTCAAAGATGAGACAACGACTTATGTTCAAGTAGGTCCTCTTAATTTGATACAGGGACCAAGTAGAAGAGCTATAGGCTTGGCCTGTCAGCGGGAGAGGTATTGATTGAGAACTTGGAGGACATTGTGACCACGAACATATTTTACGTGCCCTAGTCACCTTTAACGAACAATGTGGTCCTTAGGGCGTCTCGGGCTCCGAACCCACAACCCTCCAGTTACGAGAGCGTTACCTTTGTTGACTGAGCTGCCACGGCTAACCTTTTCCATATTTAACGTTGTTTTAACTAGCGAGGACGACAGTTAGCTATTTGGTTGGTTGCGCTTTATTGGTTGATTGTTTCGAGGACGACGGACCACTGAGGGCCGGACGTTGTAAAAACATTCCACACAAAATCACCCAATAGAAATAAACTTCCCAAAGTATTAGAAACTGTCTTATAGGTTTTCTAGACCACAATAACATGGATTTCCTCAATTTTCTCTGAATATCTTTCTCAGGAGGAGATATTTTTTTAATTTATTCTGGTTCCAGAGTGTCAGTGTACGTGCATACACTTTTGCAATTTTATTTAATGTTTGTGGTCGGAGGAGAGATGCTCTCAAATGCATTGTTATTTGATAAAAGAGATGAAATATGAAGATGAAATAAAAGATGTGATTTAATATTTTAACTTACCTCTTAAGTTTGCACTTTTGAAATATTAACAAAAATGATCCACAGTCAAAAATACTTTTAAAAACGAATATTTCATATAATAATAATCGATTTGAAACTTTTAATAAAGTATTTTTAGTAATATAAATATTCTGTTCATCATCAAAATTAATTTTGGTGGTATACGGTTGAGCCCGGCGCGAGTTGTTGTGGTACTCAGGTTAACGCGTGTGCTCGAGTGTTAATATTGGAAAGGAGAAGAAATATGTTAGTCGTAAATAATTCTCTATCAGTAGATAGCTACATATGAAAATCAGAGTTGTTTGGAACATTTCGAGAGAGAAGTATTTTAAATCATTTAAGACATTAGTGATTTAAAGAGATAGGAAAGGAGATAGTAGTGTCTATTGATCGTTTGAAACCAGCATATCTCCTGGCAGATTATTCAGACTCTTCTGTGAATAACTCTTCAGCCTCTAACAAAAATCCTCAGGACAAGACGCAAGTGGCACAACCAATTCTGGATCAGACTCCTTCTACTGTGCTGTCTCCAAAGCAGCAAATTTCAAGATATGGCCTCAAAATTAGACATCCAGTGAGATTTGCAGAACGTGTTCACTAGGAGGTGGGTACTGCGGCGACGTAACTCAAAATATTACCTCGTGCACAAACAAATGCCGCTAGTTTAATTCTGACTTTTCCCTTTTCCTGATGGCATCTCGTGACATTTTTCTATTCCTCTGCCATTTTGTATTGTAAGCTGTTCACTTCATTTTCTCTCCAAATGCTGTGAGATGTAAAGCAAATTCCTATGAATTGTACATTAAATATTTAGGCCTGAAATGATATATTTGTTGTTTTTCTTCATTTATTTCCTCCAGGTCTAATATTTATGCTGTAACTTTGGAGAAAAAACTGCAGACTATAATCATTAATATTTTTTTCTCGGCCTTGTGCCTAGGTTTAAAGGAGATGCATGTCGAAAACTATGATGTTACAATTTCCCTTTCAAAGGATTTCGAAGCCCAAAAAGAGGACTTCAAAAAGGAATGGAGATCTGTAAACGATGTATGAGACCAGATTTTTTTCATTTTTTTTCTTTATTTATTTTATCTAGGTGGTTGGAATGTAGCTTAAAATACCTACGTGCGGCTTTTAATACGGAGGAAAATTGAGGATTTTTTCAGTATGATATTTTCCATTCTTTTTGTAAGTTTAATATATTCTAGAATTCTTTCCAGACTTTTGGAAACCGCCCATTAAAATATTGGTCAGAAAACTGTATATAATTTATAAATTTTTAAATAATTGATGAGTAGCAAAGCAAAAAAATATAATTAAATCTAATCTAATAAAATATAATTAAAATTAAGTATTTTTAAAAATCAATATTTGTAATTTTTTGTTCTCTTAAACATAAGTTTTTGTAAAATGCTACAAACATTTGCCTTTAAGTCATTGAAACTATGTGATACAATAGTCTGCTATCACTATTAGAGTAGCGATAAAGCAATGCCTTCTCAAAATAAAATTGATTTCCAGCTGGACGAGCATTAAGCTTATAATTAGCTGTTGTAACAGGGAAAGAGGTAATTGTGTTGTGCTGGCATTTGTTACGTTCGATAATAGTCAAGAGGGAAAATTCAGTTTCTCGCAATTTAGTTTCGTGCCTAGATTTACTCAGCTGGAGAAACTGTGACAAATTGTCAAACATAGTGTATACGCTTTAATGAAGGAAATATGTTTATATGCAGTTTAAATTGCAAAATGTAGAATTCAGGATTAAGCTTCATATAGCCATTTTCTCACAATTCTCACCTTCAAAACATCCATTTATAAGCAATTCTAGATTTTCAAATAAGCTATAGGCTGCAGATATAAATATTATTCTAAATAATTTTGAAGTGATTATATTCACAAGGTATTTTTCCTAAAATAACAAAGTGATATTGAGGGAGATTTAAAAAAAGGCATACGCGTGCTTGTTAGTTTTTGCCACTAATTTTGCCACTGTAATCCTGTCTAAACTTTTGCAGCGGCATCCTTTTGTTTAACCAAGAATAAGACAGAGGGGGTAGGGTAGGGTTGGGTTGTATGTGTGAAATATGATTTCGTGATTAAGTGAAACGTTTTGAGAAAGTTCAGAATGTCAGTTGGTTAAAATTTCAGACATCAAAGAAATGTTTTTGTATTTTTCTATTGGAAAAAAGATTACTCCTCATGAGTTTGCACCCAGTGGTAATAAAAAAACAGATGTACAAGAATAGTGTATTTCATTTATGTTCAGACTGTACAAAAATGAGAGTTGACTGCAGGCCATGAGAATTGTAGGATCACACATTGTTCACATTCGTAATTATCTACCTAAACGTGAGACTCTCTAATTTCCACATAGAACCTGATATCAAGTTCAATCCCCAGCAAACATTTTATTGTTTCACAAAATTAAACCAGTATGAAGTCCTTTGCCTACCATAGCCGGGGTATCGGAGAATGTGAGAGATACCTGCAAGATATCTCCAAAAAAGGCATCCAGCAAGCTCTCCGAAACTAGAAGAAGTGTCGAAAATGGTATTAGTGAGGTATAAAAGGCTATTTTGAAGGAGGCAACATTTAGATTTGAGTAAAATTGAAAATAGATATTATAGCAAAAGCTCCATCTTTTGTTAACACATTTCCTAATGAAAAATCTCTAGTATTTAATCCAATTATTGTGCAAGTATAAATTTCTTAGTGTCGACATGAAATGTAGGATTATTCTACAGAACAGGAAGATAAGAATTGGTAAATTTGACGACTGTTTCACCACATGGTAGAATATAATAAAAAATTAAAGTAGAGAAGAAAATGGATTTATTACTAAATGTTATACACAAATATGTTTAGTTTTCGACACACTGATCATAAAATATCAGACATTTATTAAAATAGGGGCCCATGTTTTCAGAATGAATAATTCCAGCGATTTATATTGGATATTAACGTTATAACAATATTAATTAAATGTGATGCGTCAGATATCATAAAAGTAATTCTCCAAATATATTTTACATATTTCAGTAATTTGAATGTAATGAAGTAAACAAAAAATAATGATATGATGAAATATAATGATAAACATAATCCTATATATGTATAGATAGGTAGATAGATAAAGGTATATTTAAAAATGCTAGGATACTAAAAAATTTATACGAAATATTATATGTATATAGGTATATATATATATTATATGTGTATATATATATATATATGAGATAGAGCCGAAGAGTCCTTCATAAAATCTTTATTTATGACTTCATCATAAATGAGTATTCTATCATTAAACATGGTTTCCAGTGGGTAGCGTCCATACGTTTACAAATAACAGACAGAGCGGGTTCATCAGCAACTCAATCTGAAAACGATCTCTTTCAATTACTGCTCGTCAAACGCTTTTATACGGTGTTATTAGTGATTCATGCACCTATATTAAAGAGTGCATTGCATTTTCTACCTTTAAACACTCCTAAATTATTTAATTTATTGTTTTCAAACCTGGCATACACACATATAAATAAATAAATAAATAAATATATGTATATATATACATATACATATATATGTATATATATACACATATATATGTATATGTATATATATACATATATATATATATATATATATATATATATATATATATATATATATATATATATATATATATATATATATATATATATATATATAATATATATATATATATATATATATATATATATATATATATATATATATATACATATGTATATACATACATATGTACATATATACATATGTACAGGCTTCATCCTAGGTACAGGCAAACATGTCGTGATTTACAGAAACTGTTGAAGTTGGAAGTTCTTTAATGGTAAAAAAAATCTAAATAATAGAAACTAAATAATAGAAATTATTAAATAATGAAGATTTTTTAGTACCACTAAATATCAATATGTGTCAGACCATACTAGCATCTGAGGTTAAATACATAATTACTCGTATCTGGCATGAAGTAGACCAGAGCCTTTACATCTTCCGTGCAACGACTGGTTCATTGACAAAATACATAATACTTTCTGTATATGTCTAATACTCAGATTTTAGATTATTATTCTATTTATTTTAATATACCATAAATCACAATTGCCCTTTTCAAAACTAACACACACGCACACATATATATTAGCTTATAAATAACACATTAAATATGAAGATCTTTACAATTGAAATATCTTACTTCTCTGCACAGTAACAAATATGAACTTTCTTTTCGTAGCTGCTCTTAGCTAATGCTATTGATTTCTTAAAAAGCATTGCGAGGACTCCCAGGAAGTAAAAGATGGCAATTTTATTCCATTTGGATAATGTTCTCCAACCTTTTATTTTTCTCTTTGAACTGATTAGAGGAAGCTCTCTCGGATGGGAAAGATATAAATTGCGGCACCTAAGCATTTATGATAGCTTCTCGAGTTTTCTCCCAAAGAAGTTATTTATGCAATCAGATCTTCAGTTACTCAAGTAATTTTGTTGAAATGTCTTCACAGCGTCTTGAAATGAGTTTATCTGCTGTTTTATGTTCCTTTGATTTCTATTTATCCTTTGATTAATTTAATGAATGCAGTTCGACAATAAATATGCATGCTAAGTAGGATTTTATTGAGGGTAAAATAGAATATATTCCGCTTTTGTATTGGGTTATTGTTTTAATAATGATATGGTATGAAATCTGTGAAAATAATTTAGATGCATTTAGATTAAATTCTTATATCTTTGAGTACGTACAAATGCAAATCATTTGATGCAAGTGTTACGAAAACCGTAAAGATTTATCTGAAATAGTAAAGCAATAGATAACAAATTAGATCTATGAACCTGTGAGAAATATGCAGGAAATATTACGTTGCCTCCCACAAACAATTCTTCTTTATCCGTGTGATTTTGTTTATTACACTATTGGCATTAATACATCATAAGAGATGATCATAGAAAGGATTATTTTTCTTCTTAAAGACTATCAGGCTGGGAAAGTAAGCAAATAAGTAAACCTTAAGTAAGACAAAAGAAGATCAATAAATGCCTACACGTACACGCGAAACGGTAAACAAGACTTAACTAAGGGATAAGATAAAGAGAATATTCGTGCGTATATGATTCGAGTTCGGCAGAATGAAAAGAGATGTTTAACTTAGTTGCAGTAATTGGATGAATACTTTCCGTTTCGTATCATGAAACCTTCCAATGTTTTTTATATCCCAACAATTCTAGAAACAATTATGGCTGTTTTTAATAAATCGGAAATTTTAGAGCTCTTATTTAATTTTTTTAGAAAAAGTCGAAATTTTATTAGTGTTGTACACCTAGTAGAGGTAGAAAAATCTGTCTGAATACAAAAATAAATTACAATTAGAAACTATTACTTTACTATATATGCAAGCTATATCAGCTCAATAGAAATATGTTGTCTAAAGTGACGAATTGTTTTATTTGTGCCTGGAACTGTAATGTAAAATTATGTTTTATTTTAAGCTAATTTTTACTTTTCTTAGTGTTAATAAATTAGTCCTTTCATAGAACTTATTAAAACACATAATCTTTAAACCTCAGATTTAACAAAATGTTTCTCATTATCAAATCTTCTAGTCTATTCGGAATCGCTTTAAAGAAATTAAATATAAATATTCAAATTAGTACCTGCAAAAATGAAGAATCTTTACATATAATACCATAGCTTTTAAGAAAACTGTACAAAATTTAAATGCATTTTATGAAAATGGTGTACTTACAACTTGCACGTACTGCATATAAAAAACATTGCGCATATTGATTTCAAATTTTCACAGTAAATATAATATATTTGGTGCAATAGAAGATGAAATCTACAATGAAACTCTACCTATTTTTTCTCTACTCTTAATTTCGTTTAGTATTTAAAGTATTTAAAATGGAAGTTTTGCACATCATTTTAAGTTTTCAATTACTATTTCTTATTAATAAAGCTCATTTATGTTTTTTGAAGAGTTAGAAAATTAAAAAAAAATTAATACAAGCTCGGGCCTTTTACATAAAATTTTATATTTTATATAAAAGTTCTTATTTTTTTTAGAAATACAGTAAATTTACCAAAATTAGTTAAACTCAAATAGAAAATAAATGCTAAATATCTAGTTGATATTCATTAATAATTTAAAAGATATGACAAGGTAAAGAAAAGAGATAAAATTTTCTACGTCAAGTAGCTTCCAAATTTTTTAATGCTGTGTTTACTACAGATCAGGGTTATTAATAATATTTATATGTATTAATAATAATAAGTTCAATTTTAAGCATAATTGTTTTGATTTAACTGAAAAAGAAACGCAGTGCATTAACAAAAATATTTATTATGATTCTTAGTTGTGATAGTATATTAATAAATTAAAACATCATATTTCAATCAATTAAATTATTAATATTCATTAATAACTTAAAATATATGACAAGGTAAAGAAATGAGATAAACTTTTCTATGTCAAGTAGCTTCCAAATTTTTTAATGCTGTGTTTACTACAGATCAGGGTTATTAATAATATTTATATGTATTAATAAGTTCAATTTTAAGTATAATTGTTTTGATTTAACTGAAAAAGAAACGCAGTGCATTAACAAAAATATTTCTTATGATTCTTAGTTGTGATAGTATATTCTCAAATTAAAACTTCATATTTCAATCAATAACAAATCAATCAATTCAATCAATTCAATCAATTCAATCAATTTAACAAATTAAATTTACTTTTTCTCTTATACAATAAATTTATTAGTTACTGAAATTGTGACAAACATGATATTTAAATTTGCTCTTAGCCTATATATATAAACTTATAACCTGCAGAATTAGATAAATTAAAAAAAATCATCAAAAATAGTTGAGAAATGATAAATGGATGGAGTTTAATCTAATATAAATATATATTAAATATGAATATCTTTGCCTCTTCTATATTTTTTATGAGTCAAAATCTTCAATATTAGTCAAATTATAATGAACTATCAAATGTTTAGTTGGTGAAAATATTATCCATGTCAGATTTAATAGCATAGTTTTTTTTATATTTTATTTTATTATTTGCAGCCTTTTTGAAAACTAATGACTTTTATAAAATTAGTTATTACTGAAAATTTATATTTTGTATTCAATTTAAGTATGAATTTAATAATGATTCAGTTAGTTTGTATACAGAGTTAACAGCCACTATTTGTTTGCTTAATAATAATACTCATTTATAAACGGGAAATATTTTGATAAAACTGTTAGATTATTAAAAGTCATTGCCTAATTTTAATTTCAGTTGAAACAGCTGTTGCAGTCAGTGAGACAGAAAGCGAAATATTGAATGATATTGGAGATTTAAACTTTGTTGTGCGCATTATTACGGATATGAAGATCTTAATGGTGTAAACTTAAAATTGAAATTGAAATATTTATGTGAAACCAAGTGAAACAAATGTCTGCAGATTTCTTTAAATGAATATATGCAACATTCATTAAATATCTCATTCAAGCGTAAAATATGAATTAATTCTTTGTTGCATTAAAACCGTTGTAACTTTTAATATAAATGAATTTTCTTTCAGATTGTTGTGCGTGAAGTGATATGTTTGTATTTACTTAAATGAAATTCATCAACTATGGGCGATATTTTATAGATTCTACTTTTATACATTAATGAGCAGTTTTAAAATAAATCGTATATGAATGAGATGTATCGTTTGGTTTGTAATTGTAGAAAATATATATAAATATAATATTACAGATATATCGCTCTTTTTGGCGCTTGCTGATTTTTCTAAAATTAACAGACAGTAACTATAGGTAGTAAACTATAATTAGTTATTCCGCCTATAATCGGGTAATACACTATCTACCAATAAGTATTTGGACACCTATGCAAATGACGATATCTGCAGTCCTGAGGTACGTCACGGCCTCCGCTGGTATACATCGTGTAGGAAACAGCATCGGCATTAGTCGCATGCAAGATACCACGTAGTTCGGAGCTCTCTGATTTCGAGAAAGGTATAATTATCGGATATCACAAATGTGGCCGATCCTTAAGGGACATATCTAGCGATCCGAAGTACCCAAAATCGTCAGTGGCCTGTGTGTTTAAGAAGTGAAAGGTGAGAGGTAGTTGTCGGAATGTGCCCCAAGTCGGCAGACCAACGAAACTGGGAGATAGAGAACGAGGAGTGCTGTCAGAAGAAATTCGGAAGAACCGCACCCAAACGATGGCCCTCATCCATGAGGAGTTGCAACAGGCATCCGTTAGTATTGTTTCAATGAATACCATCCCTAAGGAAGCTCATCTGCTTGGTTTTCATGGTCGTGCTTCTGCCCATAAGGCTTTGATTAGTTGCTCGGTTAATGTGGTGTAAAGCACGTCGAAAAAGGCTTGGTATGGTGCCAATGGAGTTCATCGAATGAGCTGGCCTGCCTAGAGCCCAGACCTGAACAGTATTGAGAACCTCTATGACGAGTTGGATCGACGAATTAAGGGGTGAACTACCCGTCCAAAATCGGTGAAGGAACTTGTATGTTTACTCCAAGCCGATAGGAAGACAACACCACTAGCTGTAATACAAAGACCTATGGAAAGTATGCCTCTCAGGGTTCAGGCTGTAATTGCCTCTCTTGGAGGCTTTACCAACTATTGATTTGGTAGAAAATTATTATTTATTTCTATCACAGGTGTCCAAATACTTATTGGTAGACAGTGTATTCTATAAGTAATTATTCCTTTGTTAATTCAGTTAATTGATTATGAAAATTAATACTTACAAAGAAAGGAAGAGATTATTAGTGATGTAATCTTCAATTATTATACTTTTTATTGGGCAGTGTTTTATCCTCATCCTAATCATTTCCAAAATTACGATTCAAAGTTGTTAGAGTAACTGTTTCAGAATTTGCAGAAAATATTTTCCTATTATGCCACTTTTATTCCTGGAAACAGACAAAATTTTCATTTAAATTAGGAGAAGGCATGGACTAAAAATTTCACTAATTTAGGGGCTGTGACTGTAGACAAATTATCCGGTGCATTGTCAAAGTGGATAATAACCATTGTTTGAGGAAATTAGGCTCCTATTGATTTTTAAAAAGTCCACATAAAAATGCATGATGATAATTTCTCTTTTTCTAGATTTACGAAGGATATTATACTCATCGAATCCCACAAAAACGGGTGTATAACCTTCCCAGTGGAAAAAATTGACTTTTTAAGAACACGTTTCTATGGTTACACTGTGCCTCCTGAATTCAAAAGTTCTCAATGAAATTTTGTAATCTACATATGTAGTAGTACATAGGATGGGTTAGAATCTAAAATATTCTATCTATTCATATTCGATTTCTTTAACATTATTCCTCACAAATGTTCTATCAAAAAAGAAAATTATTTTTTATCCTAATCGTTGCAGACGCGTTATTTTCTAGATAATTGAAAATATCATTTTTCTTAGTTATAGATAAATGACACACAAAGCAAGAATACAGTCCTCAGGGCTCAAATCCTTTTTCATTCATGTACTTTGTATGTTAAAGTTTGTGACTGCTTATTTAACAACATTTTCAAAGTTTTTATTTTCATTTTTTAATGGAATTAAAATTTTATTTTTACTTATTTAGTCTGTCTCAGCATTCAAATAAGTTTAAATTTTTTAGGAGGAATTCTGGAAGTTAAATACTTTATACAGTTTCCTTTGTGATTTCCACGACGTCTGAACTAGAATTTCTTTCTTCACTATCACAGCTTCTACATTAAATTAGAATGTGAGAAAAGAATCACAAAACAACTGAATGAATACTTGACAAAGCTAGCAGTCACACATCAAAATCCACTGTAAAATTATAAAAAGATATGGAACAAAAATCAGGTATCAAGGCCATACCCTTCACTGTTATCCCTACTAAATCTCCCGATGTATCACCTACGGATTTTTGTACTTTCGGACTTTTAAAATCTGCATTGGCCAAACGTCGTCTCACAATCCTTACAGGACTCTGGAAAGCTGTTCAGGAGGAATGGGATAGAATACATCTTCTGACACTTCAAAAGACATTATTACACTGGAAATTAAGGTGTCGCAAGATAGTTCAGAATAAGGGCTATCAAATAGAATATTTCAAAAGCAAGAATTTTATGTAATTTAGTTTTGTGACTACAATATACGTCGTCTAAAAATGTGCGAAAAGCCTCTGTACATGTGCATAGAAAACCAGAATAATACAATACAACTCTTTTCTATACGAGTATTTTTAAAATTTGGGTAATTCCATACCAAATCAACACAAGGTTTCTACCTGACCCCATCCAATTTTGATTAAATTTAGTATAGTAAGTGACTTCATGGTAATAAAGAAAATCCCCAAATTTTATCTTCAAATAAAAATTGGTTTGGGAGTTATAAGGCTTTAAAGTTGCCAGATTTGTCTAAAAAGTACACTATCGGCATACCTTTAAATTACACCTGCTCCTCACCTAATTAAGCTAGAGATATGTGCAAGGTGTTATTTTAAAACCTTTTTAATGGGCTTTCATATGATATACAACATATGATGACTTGAAAATTTTTTTTAAAAATTTAAATTTAAATTAAAATTTAAAATTTAAATTTCTCAAAAAGCCAAGTTTTTAAAATTTTGAAAAAAATCTCAAAAATTGCTCATATTATTGTTAATTAATCCTCAAAGTGTCATGTTGGGATCATAATGGGATCACAAGCTACAAAAGTTTTTTGTTTGATATATTTACTATTGCAATAATGAAAATGAGAACATGCATTCATTACTTTTAATCTAACTCATCTGTATAGGATGGCATTAATGTTTACACACTACCTTATTGACATATACTCTAGTAAATAGTACATTTAACATTTGTGAAGATTTTAGAATGTAGAAATATCATTAAAGTGCATTACTTTTGATGGATGGTGCTACTTATTTAGTTGAAACTGGTAGAAAGCTTTATGTGTTTTGAGAATTTCTACTTCAGAAAGAATATACATTGGTCCTGTTGGAGTTAAAGGATCCACCTTACACATAACATCGGAAATTGGAATCCATAGTACATCTGGCTTATATAGATATAAAAAAAAAGATGATGATGGTCCAGATGAGTGAAGGAATGTCACTTTTACCTCTTCAGAGTTTTTCTCTTCTTTCTCTTAACATAAATGTAAGCCACCAATTGCAATTATAAACAGCAGTAATATAGCCATTTTTATCAGCAAATAGAAGCTTTTATTGTGATGCTATAGCAGTTTGCATCAATAAATCTTGTGAAAAGGAAAATGTCTTCTCAAAGACTTTTGTTTTTGATTCTGTGGGTATAAAAACATATTTCTGAGTCCCAGGAATTTCAAAAGCATTTTTAAATTGGTCATCTAGAAATATAGCTGTAGAAACATGTTCTTCTTGGGTTGAAAAACAAAATGTATTCTTGTGATGTTTTCCTGTGCCCAGTTAAAAAGTTGTTGGGGTGTAAGTATTTGATTTTTATATGTTCGTTGTAGGCTTGCTCAAGCCGCTAACTCTTGAGTGTACCTCCTACCCCATCACAAGGTCTTTTACCATGAGCTGTTGTCCAAAAATGCCATTCTGCCTCAATGCCAAAATCTTCCTTATGTAAGCATAAATTGGCAAAGTTTTTCTTATTTATATATTGTGCAGATGACCCATCTGAGAAATAAAATATTTTCCTTGCACTTTTTTTAAAATTCTGTCTTAAAAAAAGTAATAAGCTTCTTTTGAAAACAGTAAACTGCTACTGTATTGGGCTCCAAACAGTCTTAAATTACAATGTATGTAAAGTGGTAAATTCCAAACTTCCCTTTGTAATATACAACAAATGGGTGAGTTGTAGATTGAACATTAGTCCAGTGGCAGCTCTGGGTCTCATCCTGTATAACAAATGAGTAATTTTCAGCAAAATCAAGAACTACAAACTCTGAATCTTTTAAATTTCCTTTTATATTGTTTATAAATGAATTTTGTTGTTTCACCACAAAGTAATGATAAACTAATACAGACATTTTCTCACAAAATAAGTCAATAAATTCTGATGCTGACTTTTGTATTGTTTCTAAAGAGCTCCTATCAACAGAAATCCACTGATTGAAAATTATCTTTTCCACCATATTTTCATCGAATGTTTCACCAAGTATGGTTTTTAATTATGTAGTCCCAGAACATGATGTACACTCTCCCATGTGGCAGCTGACTGATACTGGATTACAAATCATCATAACAAGGCAGTCCTTGTATGTGTTAATTTTTCCATGTGTTAATGGAAGCTAATTTGGTATTTTATAGCTTGTGATCCCATTATAATCCCAATGTACTATGTCACAATGTATGAAGCCAGATGTACTATGAATTCCAATTTCAGATGTTATGTGTAAGATGAATCCTTTAACTATAACAGGACCAATGTATATTCTTTCTGAAGTAGAAATTCTCAAAACACATAAAGCTTTCTATCAGTTTCAACTAAATAACTAGCACCATCCATCAAAAGTAATGCACTTTAATGATATTTCTTCATTCTAAAATCTTCATAAATGTTAAATGTACTATTTACTAGAGTATATGTCGATAAGGTAGTGTGTAAACATTAATGCCATCCTATACAGATGAGTTAGATTAAAAGTAATGAATGCATGTTCTCATTTTCGTTATTGCAATAGTAAATATATCAAACAAAAAACTTTTGTAGCTTGTGATCCCATTATGATCAAAACATGACACTTTGAGGATTAATTAACAATAATATGAGCAATTTTTGAGATTTTTTTCAAAATTTTAAAAACTTGGCTTTTTGAGAAATTTAAATTTTAAATTTTAATTTAAATTTAAATTTTTAAAAAAATTTTCAAATCATCATGTGTTGTATATCATATGAAAGCCCATTAAAAAAGGTTTAAAATAACACCTTGCACATATCTCTAGCATAATTAGGTGAGTAGCAAGTGTAATTTAAAGGTATGCCGATAGTGTATTTTTTAGACAAATCTGGCAACTTTAAAGCCTTATAACTCCACAACCAATTATTATTTGAACATAAGATTTGGGGATTTTCTTTATTACCATGAAGTCGCTTACTGTACCAAATTTAATCAAAATTGGAGGGGGTCAGGTAGAATTTGTTCTAAAATTGTGTCGATTTCACATGGAATAACCCATTTACAACTTATGAAAAATTGACTGTAGAGAAAGTAAGGAGGTAGGTAAATATATGCAATTTACTGTGCATGTAAAAACGTTAATGAAGTTCAATGATTATGAAAATTAACATTTACAAAGAAAGAAAGAGATTATTAGCGATATAATCTTCAGTTATTATACTTTTTCCCTGGCAATGTTTTATCCTCGTCTTAATCATTTCTAAAGTTAAGATTCGCGACCTCATCAAAAGTGTTACAGTAACGATGTCATAATTTACTGAAAATATTTTCCTATTATACTACTTTTATGCCTGGAAACAAACAAAAGTTTAATTTAAGTTAGGAGAAGGTATGGACTAATAATTTGACTAATGTAGGCTTTGTGACTATGGACAAATAATCTAGTGTTTTGTCATAGTGTAAAATAACCTTTTGTTTCAGGAAATTCGGCTCCTTTTGATTTTTAAACATCCACATAAAAATGCATGGGTCTAATTTCTCTTTTCTAAACATACGAAGAAAATATACTCATCCCACAAAAAAGGGTATATAACCTTCTCAGAAGAAAAAATTGACTTTTTAAGAACACGTTTCAACGGTTACTTTGCGCCTCCTGAATTCAAAAGCTCTCGATGGAATTTTGTAATCTACATATGCACTACTACATAGGATGGGTTAGAATCTAAAATATTCTATCTATTCATATTCGATTTCTTTAACATTATTCCTCACAAATGTTCTATCAAAAAAGAAAATTATTTTTTATCCTAATCGTTGCAGACGCGTTATTTTCTAGATAATTGAAAATATCATTTTTCTTAGTTACAGATAAATGACACACAAAGCAAGAATACAGTCCTCAGGGCTCAAATCTTTTTTTCATTCATGTACTTTCTATGTTAAAGTTTGTGACTGCTTATTTAACAATATTTTCAAAGTTTTTATTTTCATTTTTTTAATGGAATTAAAATTTTATTTTTACTTATTTAGTCTGTCTCAGCATTCAAATAAGTTTAAATTTTTTAGGAGGAATTCTAGAGGTTAAATTCTTTATACGGCTTTCTTTGTGATTTCCACGACGTCTAAACTAGAATTTCTTTCTTCACTATCACAGCTTCTACATTAAATTAGAATGTGAGAAAAGAATCAAAAAGCAACTAAATGAAAACTTTCCTTTGAATTCTTATCAAAATTAAAGTTTTTTTATTAAGTTAAAAACGAATACATCTTTTAAATATAAATGAACTCTAGAAGAATTATTTAAAATATAATATTTTTTATTTTTTTATATCTCTAAATGTTTCAAATATATATATATATATATATATATATATATATATATATATATATATATATATATATATATATATATATATATATATATATATATATATATAGGCCATAAAAATTATTTATTTACAGTAAATAAATAAAATTTTGAAAATGAGATACCATTCTGTAAATATAATCTACACCAAGCAAGAGAAAAGAAATAAAATTTTATCATTTACGATAAATTTAAATGCGAATAAATATAAATTTAAACTTTTTCACTAAGGAACGTTTTTGTTGTATATTTTCCTTATCGAAAATTTAAAAGTTTCCTTATTGAAATAGTTAAAAGTTTTAAGGTTTTTCGTTAAGAAACCTTTCCTTAATGAAGAGTAGATGTATTATTTGAAATCTAAATTCAGACGTTCCAAAACCAAAGATATTTTTGGAATACATACAGTGAGTATGTCATATATTACATTATTCGATATCACTTTAAATAAGTTGTTCTTTCTATGCAAGGATTAAATATATGATTAAATTATAAAACTGAAATTCTCTATTTATTCATTTTTTAACAAAGTTTCTTCTACAATATCACGATAGATATTTGTAACTATAAAATTAAAAAAAATAGATTTCCAAATGTCGGTGGCAGAATCTGGATATTTAAATAAACTTTCAAAAATTTCCAGAAGAGAATTTAGCTTCTTTGGTTGTGACTTGAATTCAAATCGTATTGAAGTAGCTGTTATAAGACCACAACATACATGAATATTGCATTATCCTGAAATAAAATATATTTCTTTAGAAATTTGAAAAATTTGTATGTGAAGACTAAAGCTATTATGGTTATTCTATAAAAGGTTATTTTCTTGAATTTGAAACGATCATCCACTGTGAAATTTTTTTTCATCTATAAAATAAAACTTTAAGTTGTAAACTGCACTAATTAAATGTATTAAGTCCATTTCTAATATAAATAATAATTGCTATCTACATAATATTTGTACAACATGCTTAATTTAAATAAATATAGTGCACTATAATTTTTCTTAAATTTATAATTTTTACACTAAAATTTGTAATTCTGTTAAGAATTAAATTTATAGCCCCTTAAAAAATGACTCTTCTTTATTTTTTGACTTTATTTTTATTTAATTACAAATTTAAATGTTAAAAAAATTATTAAATTTTATTAAAAGTTTATTAAAATTTTCTACCTTTTACAAGTATTAAATTTTTACCCCAGAAACTGCTCTAAAATTTAAAACTTCTTTAAATTTAAGTTTTTGTGGTATAGCCACATTCTATGTAAAAGGGAATGCCAGGAATTGTCGGCTTCCTGACCCCTTATTTTATGGAATGGGGCTTGTCCATATCCAAGTCACCTTGAATCTTCCCGCGCTGACCATCCGTGGGTTGCCGTTTTGCTCTCCCCATCTTTCACCTTTTGTCCAGCCTGAGCGTTGCTTGGCGCCCTAAGATTCCTAGGCTGTTCTTCTTACTCAAGCTACGTTTGGCGATCGTCTTGGGTTCCCGCTGGCGGGATTTTTCCACTGACCTCGCCATTCGTGGTGTTGAATGGGCATCATTTTAGCCGAAATTGAGGGAGAGATCACCCGCATCATTTAAGAAGAAAAAATATTTTTTTGAGCCATTTTTCCTGCCAGCGGGAACCCAAGACGATCGCCAAACGTAGCTTGAGTAGGAAGAACAGCCTAGGAATCTTAGGGCGCCAAGCAACGCTCAAGCTGGACAAAAGGTGAAAGATGGGGAGAGCAAAACGGCAACCCACAGATGGTCAGCGCGGGAAGATTCAAGGTGACTTGGACATGGACAAGCAACATTCCATAAAATAATGGGTCAGGAAGCCAGCAATTCATAGCATTCCCTTTTACATAGAATGTGGCTATACCACAGTTTTATAAAAACATTTATTCTCACTCATAAAAAAAACAGTGAAAGTTTCCTATATATTTGTATATAAGAAAGAAATAAGCAGCTGACTGCTAATTATGTGCACAATATAAATCGTAGAAAATCAGTATAAAAACTTAACATTTGTATTTTAAATGCTAAAAAAGTTTAGTTATTTTTAATCTATCGAATTTGGAAAATCTAAGCAAGGAGGAAAATGTCTTTAAAGTATTCATTTGTTAAAGAATATGAGATCATTTACGTAAATAACTTTTTAAATATTCCATATATAGATTTTAAATTTTGTATGCATGTGTCGAAAGAGCAATATAACAATTTAAAGCATTAAAAATGTTCGATACTTTCACATTTTTTGGGATTCCATATTTTTTAAAACTATAGAAAACTTAATTGTTATGTCAATTTGTTTTACAATAAATATTGTTTGGCTTCGTTCCTAATACTTATTTTACTTTCCATCAACATATCATTGAGCAGCAATTTAAAATGCTTTGTGCAATCAATTCGTAATTATTTTCACTATGGTGTATAAAGCTGAAAAAAAGCATTTTAGTAGAATAAGGTACAAGGAGAATCAGAAAAATCAGTGAACTAAAACTGACACACTGAAACCAAATGGAGATCAGATGTTGCATGACATCTAGCAGAAAGCAGTGGATTAATGTCAAACGACTTTCAGCACACAATGTACACAAAATATACCCATGAAAGCTGTTCTATAGCATATATCAGTTCAAACAACATGGATATGTGCAACATACATTTCCTTATAGAATATCAGAATGACTTTACCTGAATACGAATCACTGAGATGTTGAAGGAATTTGGAAGTATAATCTTGGATTTCGGGATTTCTCTCAGAAAAATTTCCCTAAAAATTCAATACAGAATTGTAGAGGATTTCAGCATTGGTCAATCACATGGAATCATGTTAGTGAAACCTGATATACTGTCAGATACCTGGTGAAAAGAATCAGGTGGAATATTGTGGAATACATCGCAAAACACATAGAATACTATCAATATTGTATTTCATGGTGGCCAAGGATTAGACATATGTGTGAAGACTAATGCGGTTCATACTATTAAAGGCTAGTCAATGGAGACGGAGATTTAGAGAGGGATATCAAGAACACATGAACACATGAGCAGACCAGCAATAGGGTAAAGTAACCTTTAAGTAAGAAAGAAGGTTTAAACTGAATTATGAATTATGTTTCCATTTATATCCAGAGAAAACGCTCATTACTCAATAGTCTCCTAACACTGAAAATAATGAAAAGGACTGGTTATCGTTTAGGGTGGTATCAAGTTTGGTATTCTATTTTCTGTGGTAATTTAGTCTCTATTATCAACCAATGTACATAGATTTTTTACTGCATACATTAGTTAAAATTATAGCATATTACAAAAATACTGTATGGTGAGGAATATCGTTAACGCAAGTTAACGACATATCTCACAGTACAATGGCAGTCATAGAGTATAATATTAAATTTCCATTTTTGTCTGGGAAAGCAAAGATGCTAGAACAGGATGAGTTACTAAAATCAAGTAGAAATCTTGAGAGAAATTTACTAGTTTTGTACATGGAACCAAACAGTGGGTACATAATACTAAAGACATCGCCAAAATGGGTCCTTTTGGAAAATGTTAATTTCCGGAAGATATAATGGGGTTAATGAACTAATAACCTTGAAAATAAAATATTTTGATTAAAAAAATAAAAGAAACGTATATTAAGAAATCTTAGAAAGACGAAGCCAGCTCGGTGACTAAAGCTTGCACTAGATGGAACTTAAACTATTCTCGACGGTAGTAGGAAAAATACTGAAGTATTTATAAAGGCGTTTCGTACAATACCATCGGGAAAGTTAGGATCCTGTTCAAGATAACACCGTCTGGTTACCATTTTGGAGGGGTTTTTCTTAAGAAAGCTAACTTTTTAGTAAACGTAGAGTGGGTAGATACTTCGGCGATGGAAAAATCAACCCATAAGGCGATATTTTAAGAATTTTTTAACCTTGTCCATAAATATACTTTTTCGGCAGGTGCATGGACAGATATCATAACATATAGCTTTATAGATTATAAAGTATCACTTTACATTATTTTGTTTAACTGTAATACCAAATAAATTTCTTATCTCGATTTTTTTATGAGTTGCATGCTATGATGGTAAAAAAAAAGACATTTAATCACTAATGAAGATAGGCTGTGATATTCAAAGTTGTCGTCTAAATTGCATATTTGTTATACTCTATGTAGTCTATAATAATTAATATATTCATATATTCAGGAGAACTGCCCTATACTAAAGATTTAACAATTACATAATATATAAAAGAACATATTTCCTCTATGGATTGCTCGAATCCAACAAATTTAACATTTCAAATTATTATTTTTTAAATTATTTGAATTCAATTAAATCTTTAATTTTTTTTGCAGTAAAGTAATTATTTTTTCTGAAATAATACCAAAAAACAGAACATAAAATTGTATAAATTTAATAATGAAAAAGTAAAATAATAGTTCTATTTCAATGTTTAAATTGAAGTAAATATTAAATCCTTAAGGAAAATATGTTGCTCAAATGTGTATTATTATCACACACTTTCTCACATACTCTGCGTTTATTCATATTTTTAAATGGCAGCTCTACATTGAATTTCAGTTGTTATATATCTATAATCTAATCTGCAACACATAATTTTAGATGGAAAAAATAAAAATAAAAAAGCCAGCTGTAAAATTATTCATGTATTGATGAATTCTGTTTTTTGAATATAGCGCATTAAGTCATGAATTAAATTCACCACCCCTTTTAAATGGCAGCTCTACATTGAATTTCAGTTGTTATATATCTATAATCTAATCTGCAACACATAATTTTAGATGGAAAAAATAAAAATAAAAAAGCCAGCTGTAAAATTATTCATGTATTGATGAATTCTGTTTTTTGAATATAGCGCATTAAGTCATGAATTAAATTCACCACCCCTTTTATATGGCAGCTCTACATTGAAATTCAGTTGTTATATATCTATAATCTAATCTGGAACAGATAATTTACGATGGAAAAAATAAAAATAAAAAAAGCCAGATGTAAAATTATGCATGTATTGATGCATTCTGTTTTATAAATATAGCTCATTAAGGCATGAATTGAATTCACAATCCCTTATACCGAAATAAAATATAATAGACTATAATAAAAACGTTTTACAACGCACACTTTCGATATCTGAAATCAACATCAACTCTTGTAAAGTTAAAATAATCAGAGTTCAATGGTTATTGATCAAAGACAAGTGATATAATGCTCGGGATAATGTGTTCTACTTCCATAATGGAACCGCTTCCGTTGCCACGCTAAAAGTAGCCTTTATTTGGAGGTCGGCCAATCTGGTGCATTTTTCATTTTATGGCTTTTCGCAAGTGTTGGTTATCTTTCACGAGGCTATTTGTTACAACATGTGACTCTATTGCGATAATGAACGTTTACAAAAGGATCTGAGGTCTGTACTTCCGGGAGCTGAAACTTTGCGTTAAACAACTTCTCACAAAATAGTGCCGTAAAAAAAATCAATCAGTGAAGGAGAGACTCGGTGTAAATCATAGTAAATATTCATTTTTTTCTTTTCTGTAAGAATGTAGTATATCAGAATAGAAAGAAAAATGTTTTTATTTAACAATTTCTATGAATCTAAAGCAATTAAATATCTAAGGATGGAGAATAATAAAAAAAATCAATTTTATTTGTAATTTTCATTATAGACTATGTACACAAATTGTCTTTAGTATCATATTTCATAATAGTTCTCTCAGTTCAGTTTGGGACGAAGCCAATTTCAATACAATAAGCCTTTTAAAGTAATTTCTTCATAAATTTGCTCCTTATTATGCAGAGATAGTCCTAAACATAACAGTGGAAATTATATTTTAACTTTACGCTTCAGAGACATTTTAATACGTATTATATAGTATTAATTTTGGTATATTAACGAATACTTTATTAATCTAATTCTTTACAGATAATTTCATAAACATATTTATATTTTGCTACCAAGTTACGATACCAGATTAAGTATTACAAAAAAAATACGCATATGGAAAACAATTATTTATAGAATTGCTAACACTCATGCCGGACTGTGGTTGAATATATGTGGTTGCAGTCAGGGGGTTCGAATTTAAATGCTTTAATGTATGCTTTAATGTATGAATAGTGGTACTTTAAAACCGAAGCGAAATGCTGACAATATATAACTTTTTATTTTGAATAATTATTTTGTCATCAATAAAATAATGTTTCACAAGAATTAATAATTGGAACGTGTTATCTATGATTTCTTTGTGCTTTATAATAGTTAGTACTTTGTCTATAACACAACAGATTTACGTGTTGTTGATTCTCATTACGAATATTCATATCGATTAATCATTTATAAATATCTGTTCAATATGATTTTGCAGGTATTTTACATATTATATTAAAATGAGAATGATAATTAATACAAGCAAATACTATATTAGTTTGACTTGCTTTTATTAGTGTAAAAAATCTGAAGTTTCATAATGAAATTTGCATCAACAACACACAACAAAATATTCAGCTGAAATAGTGTAAAGCAGTTAAATATTCATTACGTATGCATTATACATACTAAATGTTATACATACACAGTGGGTGGATAAATTATTGAGGAATCTGCTTGAAATTTTGTATTTATAAGTTTCAAAAGTAGTTTTGAACAATAAATTTGTTCTTTAGTTTCACAGGCATTTTATATATGGAAAGACGTATTTTTGTGATCATACAAAGACTTTATGTAGATGAAACTATTTAGCTTTATTCGTAAAAATATGTACATTTATAAAATATATAATACAATAAATTTCAGTGTTTATTGATGCTACTTTTTGCTTCAACTGTGCTATGTTTTAAAGAAATATTTGTATGCTTATAGATTTTTACCTTTAATTAAAGTTTGGTGTTGGAAAACCACTCTTTTATATGAGTTTCCATCAGCTGATGTTTTGTAATGATCATTTTAATGTATTTTCTTTTAGATATTTGCATGAAGTATAAGTGTCCCACGTTCTAGGATGAGATCACAAACCGTCTCATGCATTAATAATATACAAGATGATTATAATTAAAATTTGACATTTGAAATGCTGTAAAAAAGAACTACTGGTCAGAAGGACATTTTGAACTAAATATACAAGAAAGGGGAAATGGTATGTCATAAGAAATAAGTTAAACAATCTAAAACCAATTTTCCCATCTAATGTGGTCTGATCTTGTGTGGTAGATGAGCTCTCCACTAACAGTGCCACAACTGTTGACTGACTTAGAAGTTATTTTTTCTTTTGTCAAACAATTGAAACACTAATGTGCATTGAACAATACAGTTGGTTTTCTGTGCTCATGTGAAAGCCATCGTATATGAATACAAAATATCCCTTGTAGCCTATTCCACTTTTGCTATGCCTCTTTCAGTGCTTTCTATTTATATACTTTGGAACGATTTTCTTATTAAATATCATTTTCTCCTACTTCTTGTATATTAATTTCAAATATTAAGCTATTCTGACAAGTGATTCTTTTTTAAAGCATTTTGGAGTGAAACTTTAATTATAACCATCCTGTATATTTAAAAGCTTCCAGAAATAAAACTGCTCCTGAGAGAGCTGTCAGACGAATGAACTTTTATCAACTAGAAAGTGAAAAGTTGATTTATTGGACAAACATACTTTCAAAATGATATGAAAAAAGTACAACAATGGATAAAAATTTTGCATCTACTTCACTCAAGTCTATATATCCTATTTAGGTACTGTATGGTCCATTCTTATATCTTCTTCATGGTCCATTCTTATATCTTCTTCATGGCCCATGTTCAGAATTGTATTTCATACAGTAATGAACTTACAGCATCTTTTAGGTCATCTACCTTAAGACTGTATTTTTGGAAACTCCATTTTCTCTATATTACTTTTATTCTTTGACCAATAAGATTTCTCTATGACACTCTATTGATATTTTTTGAACCATATATTCATTATTTTTCTATTAGTATGCAGCAGGGTGATCCTTTTCCTGAAATATATTCCTTCCAGATCTACATAACGTAAGATTGTTTAAAACTGTTTAAAATTGTAATTCAAGTAAAGACTCAAGGAGAGTCCCAAACAGTGCAACATATGGTGTGCCCCTTTGGAAAAATGTGGGTAAAATTATGATATATTTCTCTTCATTTTTCTAAGGACGTGTATAAAATTATGCCCATATTAAAATGAAACAATATCAAAAAATTTACAGTTTACCGTTTATAAAATTCTCTCTTAAAATATGGTAAAAATACTTCACTTACAAATATTACTGGCGTTTTACTTATGCTAGGTAGGAGAAACATGTATTGTAAAAGACGGCACTAACGTATTCCATATTATCTATATAGAACAGCACCTTTACAACAAACATCACAAAGTATGAAGTTAACTTACATATTTTATGTATGGGAAGAAGACTACAAATGTTGCCATCTGTGAAAAAGAAACTTAATGCTGACAGCAGGAATTTTGAATAAATAAAGCTCATGAAAGCCATTTTGTTTTCTCGAAAAGGAATTTAAATTTTTGTATTCAAAACCCTGGGTAGTATCTCTGGGTAGTATCTTTGATAATTTATCTTCATTACCTGTATATATATGTAATATGGGCGAGACTCATTCAAAATTACAACACAGTTTATTTCTGGTAAGAAACATGAAATCTGTACAACAGGCAAACACCTTTACAACTTCTTGCACATAGACAATGTGGTTCCGCGCATACGCTTTTCAAGTAGGGATTCCTAAGGTAAAAAGACTACGAATAATCCCTAAGCACAATTGATCACGTGATAAAAATACCCATGTTTAAAGAGAACTCGCTAACTATTGGCTAAAATAGTACAGACAGAGGCTGAATGAAGTCTATAGCGTGTCTGGAGGGAAAAATCAGAATTACCGCGCAAACCCCGAACTCACTTCTGAACAAAAGTTGTTAAATTGATATTAAAACACTTGAATAAGGGATTTTAACATTACATATATACATGTCTGTGTGTGTGTATGTTCTATCGTATTACAATCTCCGTCTCTTACAATGTTTCGTGATATCGCTATTTTACAGATATTAACCTTGGTATTTGACGATAGATGGCAGCACAATACTGTTATTTTAATATTAGAAAACCTAAAGCTTGATAGAATATCTTTTTTTTCTTACATATACAACAACCATCATTTTTCAAAGTAGTTGATTTTTAAAAGTTCCCTAGTAAAAATGCAAATACAAAATAATTTGCAAAATATTTTATACTGTAAGTCATGATTTAAACTCTTTAGGAACATTTATTTCTTTGGTTGGCAACATGAATCATCCTTCACTGAAAATCCGCATACTGGATGAGATCATTTTATAAAAGAAATATTTTTAAACTCCAAACATGAAGGGTAAACAAGAATTTTCCAATATTGCTTGTTAAACTTTTTTTAAGCTTTCTCATTTCGGTAAGATTTATTCAACACGGTCTCCGTTAAATGCACCATTTCTGTTAAATTAAAATATAAAATGTCCAGAAATTCAAATCTTATTTTCCTTTTATAAATAGTGTGGATTTTTTAGTTTTACAAGTAGTCGTGACATTAAAGACTGTTATATCGTACGCCCTTTATATAAAGAATTTCAAAATGTAATTTTAAATTTCAAATTCGCAAGGGAAAACAATAAAGGAAAGTTACTTTAATAAATTTCCCGTGAATGTATATTTATAAATTCTTTAAGTAAGTAAAAAGAGGAATTGTAAAGAAGTACTGTAAAATTTCAAAGTTCAAATTGCGTCAAAAGTTAAATATTCATTTCGAAAATTCCTAAACAACTTTCCTTTTCATGTCTGTAGTTATTTATATACTTATATACATATGCACATACGAATTTATCTGGCATAAAATAAAAACGATTGGCCATATAAAATCGAAAATTTTTATTGAGGACTGGATAAAATACCTTTATTAACCCCAAGGGGTTTTAATTATCTAAAGATAAAGATGCAAGCATAGAAGTCACCGTTAGCTAGTAGTAAAGCCACTGTCAAGTGAATGCACCCTGCAAAAGAACTGGAGATGAGTACAAACTGTATAAAAATACTCCACAAAACAAGTTAAAAACACAGTCTTAAAAAAAATAACATTTTTCTTTATTTAGGAAAGTTTTTCGCTATACAGAAACATTTAATATTAATAATATTTAAATTTGCATATATGATTTTAATTTACATTTTATAAAATAGTTTTATTTTCATTTTATAAAATGAACAATATATTATAAAATATACTAAACCTGAATAAAATTACGTCAAAAATTTGTGTAGAAGTAAAATTTAACATGAAATGCAAAAATGAAACCATGTAAACGCAACAATACTTTAAAGCTATGAAACATAAATTTGAATAATTTTAAAAAAGAAGCATGTATGAATGAGAAGTTTTAATTTAGTAAATTATGCATATTTTTAATGTTTTTTAATTTTTTTTGTCGTTTATAATAATTTCCTAAATTTTCTGTGCTGACACTTCTATATATAGCTTTGAAAATGAGCAGCTTGATATCTGAATAATGATATGCATCTCTAGCTTGTCCACAAGGACAAAGTGGTGATGCTAATTTAAATAAACCATTTATTTAAATAAACCATAAAGCTTTTATAATTTAAGGCAAAATAATGCAGTAAGACACTGTAACGACATTTTTAAGCTAACTTTATTTACTATTACATACGTTTCTCTACTTTTAACATCATGGGTTCAATAGTTTTGCTAATTTTTCCAAATTGTTATCTTCGTTGTACGTTTAATTATTAAATTTAGAAATGAAATTTCTTCTTCATAACCTATAATAATTTAAAACTTAGTTAACACGCCAGTATACACAGCTCCAGCAATTCCAAATATCTATTAATCCAGCATAAACTAAAGTGTTTGTTTTGCATTTTATCATGTTATGAATTTTATCAATTAATTCAGAATTTAGGCTTAGATTATCAAGATTTAAATTGACCGATTGACTATTTGTATGTCGTTGTTAAGGTAGTGTACACACTTTTCTTATAAATATTGTTTATTGCCTTCTGTTTAAATCGTTTACAAAACTCTTTTGGCTTTCAACGTCGGACAATAGTTGCCTAAGCGACACTTCATGAAGTGGGCTCGCCAGCTCTGTAATTTGAAAGCGTTCTCTCTCGATTTGTGCGATCAAACGTCTTTAATTGTTTGCCTTATCATATACTTATCCGCGTTATGAAATAGTTCCCCATTAAGATCCCACAATTATAACCTAAATACTTAACTAATTTGAAAAGCCTGACATAACTAAATATAACGTCCACATAAATTAAAATTTGTGTAGAATAATATAGTCGAGTTGATTGATGCAGATTTACAAAAATATCTTTTATTTGGAACACCAGATAACACACAAATCCCACTAGGGAAAAAGAACACAAAACAGAAAATATTTGATGATATATTACATCGCGTTCTCAAAGGAAAAGCCTCAGAATCTATGTGCTATGCTTCTGGAAGGGGAGTGGCTCCATGAATGATGTCATTCCGGTAACCAATCCCCTTGCTTTAATTACTTCAGTTTATTCTAGAAGGTAGTATGTCAAAATTCGCAGGAAAAAATAATTGAACGAGGCTGGATTCTAAATTTAAGGTGCCAGAAAATGAGTGTTCGACGCCATATTTAAGAAAAAGATATGTTTTATAATTTGACTATTACATGCATATAAGTTATATTTTTGTATTTCGACATCCTACTCCATTCCAAAGCTATTAAAATTGCCAGAATTTATTTAGGACATTTATTACCTTCAATTGTGCACTTCCTGTTTTGATTCAATGATAACTCAATATAGTGATAATTTTCAGTATAAGGTGCATGAAAGCTGTGCACCTCAAAAACGAGTAACCTTAAATTATTGAAATTGTACTTTTATGAATATTATAATAACTACTTTTGCAACTCTTTTTTATTTGCAATCAACACTCCACATAAAGAAAAATCTTAATATGACGGCCTGTATTTTGCAACAATCCGATCAGCAAAAACTCTAACATATCGGCTTATTCTCATGGATTGGTAACAATGTTTTTTATACAGTAAAAATCAATTTTTTTTAAAGTCTGTTTACAGAAAACAATAATCAAGATTTACAATTTGCAGAGAATGCCTTTGAAAGTTTCCTGTTTATTACTGTCTTTTATAGAGTAATAAAAGTATAAAAATTGTGAAATATTTTGGTTTAATGAACACACCGTTTAACTTAACAGAAGAATTTATTAAAGCTAAGTAGCAACTCGCAACTTTACAAGATTGGAAAGTTGCCTACAACTAGTGGATATCAGCTTTTATACCCGAACAGAATATTCTAAAAATAACTAATTTTCATATTAAAGAAAGATCTAGAATATTCAAGAAAATAAGGAAATAATAAATAACATTTTTAAATTAAAAACCCGTTCTTTGGATAAACTGTCATGTCAAGCATCGAACCCACAATCTCCGGGTATTGATCGCGTGCTTTGACCATTCGGCCACTGAGCTAGTATCTGAGGATAAACTTCGTTATGCGGCAATATTTATATAACGGAATGTTTAAATATAATGAGCTAGCTCTAAAGCTTGAAATTCCGCAAGGGAGCAGTACACGACCTCTAAAAGATCTTAGGAAGTAAAGCCTACTTTTAATGTTGCAGAGAATGGGCAAATGATAATTTTGATTCCACAAAATGTAAAACATTAATAAAATAAAATATATGATGTAATAGATATAAATAAAAAAAAATAAACTGTCACATATAGGAAAGAGACTTTAACAATAATACTTTATTTTCAATTTTTATATTTAGTTAAATTAATTTTTTACTTAATCGATATCTAAAATACAATTTAGTTGCAAAATTTTATTCAAAATTTATATTTTGTTATTGGAAAATGTTTAAATTTTAACCCTCTGTTCATTACCGTTACGTATTTTACCGCTTAGTGGAGGAAACATACAAAAATGCACAAAATTTTAAAATATGTAATTTATTTATTAGAAAGATAAATTTAGGAATACTTATATTAGAAAGCAATTTATTTACAGAACATGAAATTAAATATAGATTTTTTTTATAAAATTAAAATATGGACGGTATCAATCATCTAAATATTAAATATATATATATATATATATATATATATATATATATATATATATATATATATATATATATATATATATATATATATATATATATATATATATATATATATATATATATATATATATATATGTGTTATATATATATATATATATATATATTATATATATTTATATATATATATATATATATAATATATAATACAAAATATATAATATATATATATATATTATCTATATATATATATAAATATATATGTTGTAAATATATATATATATATATATGATATATTACATATATATATATATATAATATATATACTATATATATATATATATATATTATATATATATATATATATATATATAATATATATATATATATATATATACTATATATACATATATATTTATATATATATATATTTATATATATATATATTTATATATATATATATATATATATATATATATATATATATATATATATATATATATATATATATATATATATATATATATTTTGTTATTTCGAAAGGTTTAAGTTGTTATTTTAACTCTCTGTTCATTACCGTAGCGTATTTTACCCCTTAGTGGTTGAAACATTAAAGAAATGTAAAATTCTTAAGAATATATTAGATTCATTTCGAAACTAAAGAGCTTATTTAAAAATTTGGGTATTTTGATTATCCTTTTGATAAACTTTCAGAGCAACATAATGACTTTTATCCCAACAAATGGTTTCCTTTTATTTAGCCAAAAATTCTCCGATCATTCTTCAGCCTTTCCACAATTACTTTTAAAAGCGTAATGGAAAAGACGAAGTTACTTTAAATTTTGTCCTTTCTATATTTCATAATTCTTTCAGCTCTTTTGTTTGAACACTCGGCCTTAAAACTTTTAACCGAACTCTTTCATGGCACTGTATTCAGAATTCTCCGCTAAAAGCTCTAAAAGCCTTCAAACTCACTAATTGCCTTGCACTGCTTATTTCTCCAAACCTTTCATACGTGTGTCCCTTAATGCACTACTAGGGATTTTAACAATACACGTCATTCTTCCCGCGTGTACCTCGTTATTTCTCAACTTTCATTCACGTGTTGAGGTCTCGTATTATATCAAGAAGAATTTAAGAAAAGGTAACCTGGATATAGTTTTGGGGCTTAAATGACACTTTGAAGTGCTTAAAAGGTTTGGTATGTCTAATCCTTTGACTTAAAATGAGTTGTAATACAAATATTTCTAGCTACTTAAATTCTTTTAGAATTCGGTATTTTTACAGATAATATGTTCAAGTGATTTGAAAGGAAGTACTCCTTTTCGAGGACCAAACAACTATTTAGAACAGATATTTTTTCGATGCATCATTATACATAATAGTTCTAAGTCCATTTTAGAATATATGTTTTTCAATAAGATTAAATTACATAATTACTTTTGCTATTTAAGATTTATTTTTACAAAGAATTAAAATGTATGAACCACATTTTAAAATATGTAATTATTTTTATCAGAAAGCTAACTTTAGGGATATTTATATTGGAAAGCATTTTTTTTTACAGAAAATGAAGTTAAATACAGATTTTTATAAAATTAAAATTTCATGGTATCAATGATTTAAATATTAAATAATGAAAGTATATATATATATATATATATATATATATATATATATATATATATATATATATATATATATATATATATATGATAATTCTGATTCCGCAGCATACAAAACATTAGTAAAATAAAAGATATGATAGAAAAGATATAAATGAATTACAAAATAAACTCTCACATTAAAGAAGGAAAATAACTTAACAGTAATACTTTTTTACGTTTTATATTAAATTAATTTAATTTTTTACTTAATCATTATCCAAAATACACCTTCGTTGCATAATTTTATTCAACATTTATATTTTGTAATTTCGAAAGACTTTAGTTGTCATTTTAACTCTCTGTTTATTACCGTAACGTATTTTACCGCTTAGTGGAGGAAATATTAAAAAAAATGTAAAATTAAGAATATATTAGATTCATTTCACAGCTAAAGAGCTTATTTAAAAATTTCGGTATATATATATATATATATATATATACATATATATATATACATTTTTATATTTTGTTATTTTGAAAGGTTTAAGCTGTAATTTTAACTCTCTGTTACTTACCCTAACGTATTTTACCGCTTAGTGAAGGAAACATAAAAAAATGTAATATTTGTAAGAATATATTAGATTTATTTCGAAGCTAAAGAGATTATTTAAAAATTTCGGTATTTTGATTATCCTTTTGATAAACTTTCAGAGCAACATAATGACTTTTATCCCAACAAATGGTTTCCTTTTATTTAGCCAAAAATTCTCCGATCATTCTTCAGACTCTCCACAATTACTTTTAAAAGCATAATGGAAAAGAGGAAATTAATTTAAATTTTGTCCTTTCTATATTTCATAATTCTTTCAGCTCTTTTGTTTGAACACTCGGCCTTAAAACTCTTAACCGAACTCTTTCATGGCACTGTATTCAGAATTCCTCGCTAAAAGCTCTAAAAGCCTTCAAACACACTAATTGCCGTGCACTGCTTATTTCTCCAAACCTTTCATTCGTGTGTCCTGTAATGCACAACTAGGGATTTTAACACGGCGCGTCATTCTTTCTGCGTGTACCTCGTTATTTCTCAACTTTCATTTACGTGTTGAGGTCTCGTATTATGTCAAGAATTATTTAAGAAAAGGTAACCTAGAGATAGTTTTGGGTCTTAAATGTCACTTCGGAGTGCGTAAAAGGTTTGGTATGTCTAATCCTTTGACTTAAAATGAGTTGT
>CM063505.1:109935099-109942599 GCA_032207245.1 Pardosa pseudoannulata | reverse complement strand
ATATAAAAATATATATATATATATATATATATGTATATATATGTATATATATATATATATATATATATATATATATATGTATATATATATATATATATATATATATACATATATATATATATATATATATATATATATATATATATATATATATATATATATATATATATATATATATATATATATATATATATATATATATATATATATATATATATATATATATATATATATATATATATATATATATATATATATATATATATATATATATATATATATATATATATATATATATATATATATATATATGTGTGTGTGTGTGTGTGTGTGATAATTCTGATTCCGCAACATGCGAATCATTAGTAAAATAAAAGATGTGATAGAAAAGATATAAATAAAAAAATAAACTCTCACGTTAAGGAAGGAAAATATTTAATAGTAATTCTATTTTACGTTTTATATTTAATTAATTTAATTTTTTACTTAATCAATATCCAAAATACACCTTCGTTGCATAATTTTATTCAACATTTATATTTTGTTATTTCGAAAAGTTTAAGTTGAAATTTTAACTCTTTGTTTCTTACCGTAACGTATTTTACCGCTTAGTGTAGGAAATATTAAAAAAAAAATAAAATTCTTAAGAATATATTCGATTCATTTTGAAGCTAAAGAGGTTATTTAAAAATTTGGGTATTTTGATTATCCTTTTCATAAACTTTCAGAGCAACATAATGACTTTTATCCCAACAAATGCTTTCCTATTATTTAGCGAAAAATTCTCCGATCATTCTTCAGCCTCTCCACAATTACTTTTAAAAACATAATGGAAAAGACGAAGTTACTTTAAATTTTTTCCTTTCTATATTTCATAATTCTTTCAGCTCTTTTGTTTGAACACGCGGCCTTAAAACTTTTAACCGAACTCTTTCATGGGTCTTTATTCAGAATTCCCCGCTAAAAGCTCTAGAAGCTTTCAAACTCACTAATTGCCGTGCACTGCTTATTTCTCCAAACCTTTCATTCCTGTGTCCTACAATGCACTACTAGGTATTTTAACACGGCACGTCACTCTTCTCTCGTGTACCTAGTTATTTCTCAACTTTCATTTACGTGTTGAGGTCTCGTATTATGTCAAGAATTATTTAAGAAAAGGTAACCTAGAGATAGTTTTGGGTCTTAAATGACATTTTGGAGTGCTTAAAAGGTTTGGTACGTTTAACCCTTTGACTTAAAATGAGTTGTAATACAAATATTTCTAGCTACTTAAATTCTTTTAGAGTTCGGTATTTTTATAGATAATACGGGCAAGTGATATAAATGAAGTACTCCTATTCAAGGATCAAACAATTCCTCTTTAAAAAAAATTTTTCTATTCGTCATAATACACAATTATACGTTCGTTTTAGAATAAAGGTTTTTCAATAATTTTACCTTATAAAACTACTTTTGCTATTTCAGATTTACTTTTACAAAGACTTAAACTGCATACACCAAATTTTTAAATATGTAATTTCTTTATCAGAAAGCTAACTTTATAAATTCTTATATTAGAACGCAATTCAAATGTTAAGTACGAAGTGGGAAATACTAATTTCCAGAAGCCAATCATAATTGAAGATGATGCAATTCACTGCAGAGGTAGATGGAAGTATGCAAATATGTTAGTTAACAGCCAACACTTTCATGTCGAGAAGTATGCAAAAAGGTCATATTAGGTTATATAAGATGTAATAGGTGTATATTATTATAAGATACCAGCTTTATGAAGGGTTACAGAAGCTAATTGTAAGTGCTGATAGAATTTGTTTAAAATCTTCGTACAATTTGTTTCCTAAACATACGTGTTTGTATGACTTCCAGAAGACAAATAGAAGACTTTAAGCTCTGGCGTGCTGAGAGGCGCATTGAAGCAAGACAGTTGATCACGGATGTTGCCCTTTTCTTGGGCATTCATCATTCTTTAATTTCACGTTTATGGAAACAATTCCAAAACACACAGACAGTTGTCCGAAGGTTCGTAGCCTGTCGCCAAGTGTTCCAACCCCCGCGAAAGATAAATATATTGCTATTTTAGCCAAGAGGAATCACAAAGCGATCTCCACACGTGTTACATCTATGGTCCAACGTCCTTTGGCAAGGCGATATCTGCAGCTTCTCTACGAAGGTTACATATGAATGGAATGTACGCCCAGGTACCTCTAGTTTGTGTTTTTCTACCACCCAAACAAGAGGGGCACGATTAAAGTGGTGCCTGGAACATGTCCATTGGACTCAGTCTGAGTGGGTCAATGTTATGTTAACTGAGGAGTCACGATTTGCTCTGGAGCCAGATGGCAAACGTATAAGGATATAGTTTGAACAAGGAACAAGTAATCAATCCCAAAACATCACCAAACATCACGCATTTCGACTCGGAATCATTATGGTGTGGGCAGGGATTTCATTAGGCTACCACACTGACCTGTACGTCTTTAAACGGGATTGTGTGACGGCCGTCCGGTATCGAGATGAAGTCCTAGAACTATATTTTTGTATTTTGGATTTCCTACTACAAAGCTTTTAATAACTATGGCCGAATGGTTAGGGTGCTGGCCTTCGGAGCCGGAGTTCGTGGGTTCGAATTCCACAGTGGCATGGATGTTCATAGCCGTTCGGAATCGGCTTTAAGCAGTAGGTCCCGGTTCATTAGCAGTCGTTTTGCAAAAAGTAGACCGTAGCACTCCAAACCAAACCAAACCAAAGTTTTTAAAATTGGCAACATACATTTAAGACTTTTACAAACCTGTAGTTGGGTACTTCCAGTTTCGATTCAATGCTCACTCATTAGAGTGAAAATTTTTAGTATAAGTTGCATGAAAACTGTGTACCTGAAAAACGAGTAACCCTAAAATATTGAACTTGTACTTTTATTAATATAATAACTACTTTTGCAACTCTTTTTTATTTGCAATATACACTACACATGAAGAAAAATCTTAAACTGTCGGCCTGTATTTTGCAACAATCCGATCAGCAACAACTCTAACATATCGGCTTGTCTCTCTTGGTCTTGTTTCCATCTATTCATAAGAACGCCCTATATAATATTCTATATCCCACTTCTTAGAATACATGTATTTTAAGCGTTTATATCTGTGAATAGGATTTGAGATTTTTCAAAGCAATAACTGACATTCTTTAGAAAAATTATCTAGTGAATTTTATTCCTTTGACTTCAACTAATGTTCTCATTTTAACATTTGCACTTCAATCTTTTTATCTCAGGAAGAGAATTTTTTCAGAATTTGCTACTTCTAGATAACAGACAATTTCAAATTTCCTAAAAGAAAATGTATAAATATATTTAAAGAATTTACAATATTTCATTAAGATTCCAAATCATATTATATTTAATTTTTTTTATTTAGTTGTGAGCACTTTTGTACTTTTTTTCCTAGCTGAAAACCGATACTTTATTATGAATTTTTCAGCTTTGAGGAATGACTGAACATTTTTATACCATTTCTCATATTTTCAAAAGTAATATTGAATATTAAAATTTAATTATACTTGAAAAGCTCTGCGTTTAATATCTTTACTAGTTTTCATCTTCTTAATTTAAAGCTGTATATTTTTGAAAGATAACTCCAATGTTTATTCTTGAGATTAATCATTTGTATTTTATTTTCTATTCACCACACAATTAGAAGTAAGTGTAGTATTTTACCCTAGTTTGAATTCAATAATTTTTTTAATTATCATTGAAAATTTTTTTCGTATTTCTTTTGAGGAATTGTCATAATAGAAATTTTGATTATTTTTTCCGTAACTCCTTCGTGAATTTGATGAAAGTTTGGGACTAACTTTTCTATGAAATTAATAAAAGAACATGATTTTTCTTTATGTATACTTCCTTATAAAACTTTATATACTTCCCAAAATTGACGTTATTCTTTATATCTGAAATTTAAATATCTTCGTGTGTTTTACTATTTAAACATAATGAAAATTAATATTTCTACTTTTATCTGTATCTCATTGGTGCAAGGGATAGATAGGTCAACAAATTATTGATTTTATCATCATAACTGGCTTTGCTACTTTACCTTTAATCCGAGGATTTATGGAAAGATAATTTTTGTCTATTCTATTTCTATTTTGTACTTAACTCAATAATCTGGATGAAACCTTCGAATTACTTAGAACAGAAAAATAAGAACTATATTTCTTTGAAATATAAGATTGGTTATGAAACTTGAAAATTATTTTTCGGCAATTCTTCGGTAAATATTTTTTACTATTCATTGTCAATGAAAAGTAATACTAGTACTTTTCACTTCTGTTGAAACAAGCGATAAGTCGACATATTTTTATTCTATTCACATTGCAAACATTTCTATATACTTTTCTGAAGTATTTCTAGTGTCTAAAGTCTTACTTATGAGTTCTAATATTCATGAAACACTGAGATATTCCTGCAGTAGAACAAGACTATTTTCATTTGAAACTTAAATCTACAATTTATCTTGAAATTTTAATACTCTGTATTTTTTATTGTTTATCATCTTTGAGCAGTAGTATTACATTTTACAGCACAGTTTCACAAGTATTAGGCCAATCATATTTAATGACAATACGAAAGTTTCCTTCATTTTCCTTCAGATGTTCCAGAACTAGTATGGATTATTTCATTCTTAGCTGCTCGGTTTTATTCAAAATTAGGTATTAAAAAAGAAAAACAAGTCTTTCTTTCTTTGTTTCGTCTTAAAAAATAACCTCCGCAAAACGAAAGCTATTCTAACTTAGTACTAATGTAATTTTTTAACAGTTGCGGGTAAACAACAAACCCAATTTGGGAATTTAATATATATATATATATATATATATATATATATATATATATATATATATATATATATATATATATATATATATATATATATATATATATATATATATATGACAAGCTCCCACTAAATGACACTACAGTCCTGAGTACATTTTCATCGTTTTATTCAAATCTCAGAGCACACTATCATCAATCATCTTCAGTGGCGTCGCACATTGGCGGCTAACTTTTAACAAAGTCAGGCTTAGTTGCCTCGGGTTGCCACAGCTCTGTCTGCGGAATGTGCACATTGCTCTTTGTCCTAGATTACTGTGCGTGAGCCGTATTTATGTGGCTAACTCATCACTCGGCGTCACTCCCAGTAATGAATTCCTACTTAAAATCATTTAATATTAATCTACAATTTAAATCCTGACAGATATATATATATATATATATATATATATACATATTATATATATTATATATATATATATATATATATATATATATATACATATGTGTGTGTGCATAGGCAATCTTTGTAATTAGCCACTCCAACTTATATTTTATAGCATTAACGCTTAGATAAATAGTTCAAATTTAAAATAAATCAAATTCTTAGATAATAGTTCATAAGATAGTTTACTATTCAAAGTTTCACTATTATGAGCAAACAGTCCCCCTAACGTTAAATTAGTCATCAGTTAAACAGTGTGTTATAGTGTAGTACTAAAAAGTTAAAAATACCTCGTGTACATGTGTTTTGTCGTGACTCCTGAGTTTCATCTCGGAGAATTTCTCCCTTCTTGGTAACCAGCTTTTCTCATTTATTGTCGTCTGCTGACCCGTTGTCATGGTTCCACTTGAAAGGAAAAATACCAATGTTAATGTGAACTTCAAAAGATTATGTAGTGTGCATGGCGTCTTCTTAATAAATGTTCTCTGGTGGAATTAATTTTTTTTGTGTTGATCATTTCTTACAGTCCACTCTATGAGTTACGGCGCTCCGACATGAAAGATAAATAGGAAAAGTTGAAAATTTCCGGGATATCTTGAAGTTCCATTGTCGAGTAATGTTGAGTAAGTACTATTTTAAAATCTCCTACATAGAAATAAATTTGCCACAATGACAATACTGATTATGTGAACAATAGCTTTTATTATTTGTTGATAATGTGTTTGTTACAATGAAAACATTTTTTGGATAAAGAAACTCTGTAAAAAATATATGCTGAAAGTAATTACTATGAAATGATTTGACTTTTTTTTAACAGATGTTACTTTGCTTCCAGTTTTTAATAATTCTTATTGCATCATGACAAGGATTACAAAAGTTGAAATCTAACAATTCAGAGATAGTATTATGAATTTTTTCTGTATTTTAGAGTATAGAAATGAAAAACAAATATGAAATATCTGATGGGTAAACAGTATGTATTCTGAAAACATTTTGAAAGATCATTTTCTTAACAGTTGTTTATTGCTGTTTAAAGAAGCGAAATAACAGAGTATTGAAACTCTGAAATAAAAGAACAATCACAAAAATATGTTATTAGGTAGTGAGTTGAAACATCTCTTTCTTATAAATTCAGTTATTTTCTCTATTCAACGAAAAACATCACCGATAATAAAGAACAAATATTGAAATGATTCGAAAGCGTCATTATTTAAAATGTTTTTGATTTATGATAAACAAAAGCTATAACAAAGTAAAACACGAGTAAAATATTATATATGTGCATATCTAAATCAGATAATGATGAAACGACTTTGAATCCCACTATTCTACTTTAGTCTTTACTAGTCTGTTATAGTCTGTGAAAATAAGCTTTAAGATATGAATGGTAATAGCATGGAACTGGTGCTAATTTTCACTTCCAACAAATCATCACTGGTATCATAATAGGAAAAAAATATTAGATATAAAATAATTGGAAAAAAATATTTTTGCGTCATAGTTATGCTGATTTAGGGTTTTATGTGTCTCGTCGTACAAACTCGTCGACAATCTGATACTTGTCCTAAAGCAAAATCCATAAAATTAATATGGAATTGTCAATTCACACTCTATAATTATTAGTTTTAATATTTTTTTGTAACTTTTCAATAAGAAATTCATTAACTGCCTTTTTTGCTGCCATATATTATTTACAATTGGGCAATAAAGCAAAGCAAAAATTGGGACAAACTAAACAACAAAATTAATTTAAAATCTTATTTTAATACAGAAAATGTATATTATCATATATTTTAATTGTAATTTAGTATTAATTACAATTAAAATATTATTGATATACTATTATTACGAACATAATATACTAGGCCTAGAAAAAATTACTCTTCACTTCAATCTGATTTTGATACTTTGATAAAATTCTATTTGTCATATTTTCTTTATAGATTATGTGCCGATTACACTACCTCTCCCTATAGCACTCGAAATTTAAAAAAAATGTGTTTTAGTGTACCCTTCGAATATATATATATATATATATATATATATATATATATATATATATATATATATATATATATATATATATATATATATATATATATATATATATATATATATATATATATATATATATATATATATATATATATATATATATATATATATATATATATATATATATATATATATATATATATATATATATATATATATATATATATATATA
>CM063505.1:109915099-109930099 GCA_032207245.1 Pardosa pseudoannulata | reverse complement strand
AAATGTGTTATATTTATTATTTTTTTATCTGGTTAATATGTAAAGAGAAATGCGGTCTAACAAGTTCTTATTAATATAATTAAAACAGTTAAGTACGTTTGTAAATAAAAGAAAGACACCTTATTTATAAAATACAACAGTAGAGAATTATGAACAAATATTTTTTTGAGAAAGAACTTTTTAACTCAAAGTTAATCAACTGGGAGCAAACTTAATTATTTGAGGTGGTTCTAAATATGTTTATTATCTGTATATATTTATAATATTTATTCTCCAAATACATATGTAATATTGTTATTCAAATATATGGTTGGTTGTTTGGTTGGGGTTTCTTGGCTCAAGGTCCAATCCAGGATATACTGCGCCAAACAAAGATTGAAGTGTTAACCAAAATATGTATGCATACATATATATATATATATATATATATATATATATATATATATATATATATATATATATATATATATATATGTGTGTGTGTGTGTGTGTGTATAAAATTTAAAACATGTAACTATTAGTCAAATATTTAAAATAAAGAACACAAGTAAAATACGACGTAAAGATTGATATGAAAACTTTAAATTAAACAAGGTTATAAACACCAATGTGAATGAGAAATTTAAATAGTTTTGGATGGGAGGTATCACTCAAAAGTTAGCTCAAACTGGGAAGAAAAGTTTTAAAATATATATTGTAAAAATGTTTAAAAACTGCACATAAAGTTAAGATATGATGAACGGTGAGATTCGTGTGACAGAGAGCAAATATATGTATAATATTTGTATAAAGTTTTATGGAAGTAAAAATATATTTAAAATATTATTTTTAAAATATTAAATTTAAAATATTATATTTAAAATATTATATTTAAAATATTAATTTTTTTGTATTCAAAATGGCACCAAAAACTACAATTTCTATTTACCACCGAATAAAGGTTTGTTTTGTAATTTTTGTGAAAAAATATTTTAAAAAATAAAATATATTGTAATTCATGAGACATTTTTTTTCAGAATAATAAAGTTATTTTGCATTTCTTTATTTTTTTGTCGCTTCAAACCTCGAAAGAAATAAAAGCAAAGCGGATTATTTATCAAAGATAACATTTTTGTGTTTTTTCAAATAATCTTTTTTACAGCTTTTAATTTGATTATTAAATACTTTTGTCTTATTTCTCTTCTTATTATTAAAAAAAGTAGATACTTATGTATTGAAAATGTGTTATATTTGTTAATTTTTTATTTGGTTAATATGTAAAGAGAATGCGGTCTAAAAATTTCTTATTAACATAATTAAAACAGTTAAGTACGTTTGTAAATAAAAGAAAGGTACCTTATTTATAAAAGACAACAGGAGAAAATTAGGAACAAAGATTTTTTTTGAGACAGAACTTTTTAACACAAAGTTAATCCACTGGGAGAAAAACTTAATTATTTGAGGTGGTTCTAAATATTATGTTTATTTTCTATATATATTTATAACATTTATTCTCGAAACACATATGTAATATTGTTATTAAAATATATGTATAATATTTGAATAAATTTTTATTAAAGTAAAAATATATTTAAAATATTTTACTTTTTTAATTATATTCTTTTTACAAGCTAAATGGATCTGTTTCTTCTGCTTACAGTTCATTATAAATTCTTGAAAACCCTTACAAATATAAGATTCTAAAGTTGAAATGGCGTTATAAAAGAAATGAGTTGTTGTTAATGATGCCACTTGGTTTAAACAAGCACGATTGAGCCATACGCAGTTTGTATTAAGGCAGAGGGGTGAGCCTTTCGTTTTAATGAACACCTCAAGTGTGAAAGAACGACTTTTGCTCCAGTGGGTCCTTATATTTTTGAAGTAAGGACCAAGCAGAAGACGCATAGAATTGGTCTGCCTCCGCCAGAGGTTATTGATTGAGAAATAGGAGCACTTTATGACCAAAGAACGTATATTACGTGCATCAGTCGACTTTAAAGAACACATATCTCCAGTTACGAACGCTTTGTCATTGCAGATTTAAGTAATGAATAAATGATCCTAGTATTATAAAAGTAGTATAATCTATATATATATAAATGAATTTGTGTGTGTCTGTATGTTCTCTATAGACTCAAAAACTATGCATCCAATCGCCGTGAAAATTTGGAAAATATTTAGGTATATCCCTGGGAAGGTTTTTGTAAATTTTTAACGTCCGAAATTCATTCCTTCCCCCTTTTTCGAGCATTTCATGTCATTATTCCAAGCATTATTTTCCCCGGTTAAACGCAAACGATTAATTTTTTAATTTATCGCATCATAACTAAGTGAAAGAAGCAATATTTCTAGCAATGTGACGTCATCCCAAGTAATTGTTTTAAACAAGAGTTTTCCTCGGTTAAAAGCAAAAGATTAAAATTTTCAATTTATCACATAATTGATAGGTGAAAATGATATTTTTCTATCATTATGACGTCATTAATTTAAATATCTGATTTATTCATTTCTTATTTTATATTATTTAAACGTCGATATTTTTCTATCATTATGACGTCATTACTTTAAATATCTGATTTATTCATTTATTATTTTATATTATTTAAACATCGTCTGCTTAGTATCAATTCGATTTGACCTGGAAATTGAGATATAAAGTGATTAACTTTCATTTCTATGTGGCGCAAATTATAGTATTTTTATATGAGAACTTATTTTAATTCTTAGTTAATTTTTACGTTACAATGAAATGTTTATCAACAATATTTTAACAACAAAAAGTACAAATTTCAGTGACTCTCATGGATAAATAAAAACCTATCATTTTATATAGTTATCTTCATATTCATATGAATGTGATTTCTGTTTCATACAAAACTATGTCGTTTGTCATAAATGTCCTTAATTTTGGAAAACATTTATTACTACCAACAAAATTAGCACTGTTGCTGTCAAAACCTCTGCTTTCTATTCTACCACGTAATATGGCAATGTATATTAACGTTGCTAATCAACGTACAGTAGTAATACAGTAATGTAATTTAGGGTTAAACTTATATTTTACCATAAGAAAAAAGTTTCAGCAACTTTAATATAAGACACAAATTTGATGCAGATTTAATCGTTAGCATGTAAACATATATTTTGTTATTTTTATTTATTGATATTAAGAACAGTTTTCATTTTTATGTTTTTTTATACAAATCTACCCGATAAGTCATAGAGTAACTAACTTTGGAAAGAAATACTTGATACCGCCAAATGAACATATTCCGTATTAATACATTTTGAATTCCGAGATTAAAATCTGACTGTGACTATATATGTATGTATGTTTGTATTTGCGTCTATCTCCTTGCGAACCGCTGGACGCAGACGGGCACCAAAAGTACCAAAAGACGTGAAACGATCCAAGGATGTCATTTCGCCCGTTCGCTTTCCGATATTTCGATTAGTTCGAAAGATATTGACGAAAAACCGAACAAAATGCCAGTTTAATTTTGCGACACGAGCTTTCCATTGTCGAGTTATTCATTGTTATTCATTGTTATTCATTGTGTCAGTGTTATTCATTGTTGGCTTTATTATCGCCAGATATTTGGTATTCGGGAAACACATAAACGTATCTACGCTATTTAAATTCCAGTGTAAGTATATAAATATATGATTGCATATATGTATATAAGACTATTTTTTATATGATAAAAGATAATCTCATTTTTGTTTAGGAAATAACTTCTTTTTTCTATTTTATTTGCTTGGCGAGATTTTTATTTTCAGTAATTAAAAATTGCCATATTCTATCAAATTTGTTTTTATTTTGCAGTTGCCATTTATAAAATAAAAACTAACATATGGTTATAGGTTTTGTTATCTAAAACTCAACTACACTAGAGAAAAAAAATTGGCAAGTGATATACAGGGAACAAATAAGTTTTCATTTTAGAAATGGCAACTATGAAATGTTGAGATATTGTAACCACTTTTGAATAAAGTTTAAAATGTGATTTCAAATAATATAATTGTTCTCGGTACTTTAGCCTTATATACTTATTTCGTTTTATCAATATTAGTTTGGTATATTTCTTTCATTCTGAATTCAAATGCGCCATTTTTATTTATCCAATTTTAAGACTTCACTCTGTACTTCATCTATTATTAAATAACCTTGGCAACTTTCGGTATATTTCTTTTAATTAAGTTTTATAAAAATTGAAATCATTTAAGTAACTTCATTCTTATGATAACACTTTCAAGTAATATAACTGTTCTGGGCTTTTGATCTTATGTGCTTAGTTCATTTTATCAATATTTAGTATTTTTCTTTCATTGTCAATTCAATTGCGCCATTTTCATTTGTCCAATTTTGAGACCACACTAACATCTATTTATTATTAGGCTTGGCAGAATTACTTAAAGAAGTGATTTCGGTCAATCGAGTTCAGATATTCTAATTAGTTCGAAATACATTTTAAAACCAACAAAAACACCGTTTTAATTATGTAGTACAGTCATTTTAACTGTTGAGTTGGCGTGACAAATAATGACCATATTTTCGTTGTTGTCATCGTTTTCGCCAGATAATTGGTAATAGAATTGTCATTAATGCAAAACAACTATCGCCTATCCTGCCAAACCGTTGTTTGTTGGTAAAATTTGAACTGCGGCACATTTTAGTATTTTTGTTAGTGATTTATTATATTCTTGAAGAATTTTTCAAGACCTTACCATTAAAATTGGAGTGTAAATATATACATTTATAAACATAAATACATTTGAATGCATTACTTCGCCCAATCTGCTGAATGCTTAAACTCTTTCCACCATTAAAATACCGTAATAACAATCAATTAAATGTATATTAATTAATATATGTACTGAGTGGTGCCATTTATTACCTATAGTTACAACTATTTGTCATCCGCAATAACTTTTTCTCTTTGAAATATCCCAGTATCAAAATCATTTTATTTTTTTAATAGCTAAATTTTTTTTCTTCATCAAAATATGTAAATTTTTATTTTACTTTCTCAAATTTTTTTTAAGAAATTAGTATTTTTCTGTTATATGTTGGCATGATTTTTATTTTCAATAATTACAAATTAGCCATGTTCTATCAAATTTGTTTTTATTTCACAATTACCATTTTTTAAAGAAAAAGTTATCGTCATAGGTTTTGTTGTTTAAAATTTAACTTTTATGTATGTAAAACATTAGTACTAAAAGGTATCCAATCTCGGAAATGAATTATGCCATTCAGAACAGTACATATATATTACTCTCCACAGTATTTTGAAATTTGACTCCTACATTAAAAAAAAAGTCGTGGAATTGAGAATTATTATGCAGCGGTTCACGGGTTACACAATGCATTTACTGGACATTCAGCTATTAAAATAAACTGTTATAATCATCAACAATCTAAAATATACGAAATTTGTTCAGCATTTATATTAATACGTCTTATTATCTTTAATAGTGGTTCTAAACCTTTCATCGAAATATTTTAAGACCCAGAGCGAAGGATGGGTGCGAAGCAGCTAGTGTAGTATAAAGTAGTACGATACTAGTAGTATAGAATCCTCCTGTTGTAAAATTAAGTGTGATTATTGATAACTACCAGAAAATTCATCTAAATTTCTTAAATTATTATTTAAATATATATATATATATATATATATATATATATATATATATATATATATATATATATATATGTGTGTGTGTGTGTGTGTGTGTGTGTGTGTGTGTGTGTGTGTGTGTGTGTGTAATATATCTAAAATTTTCCTTTTTCCTTCAACTCAATTTTTATACCCAATTTACCAGCGTAAAAGGTCAAATAAAGGATTGTTTATGAATTTAACTTCTTTTATTCATCGCTGAAAACTAACGCTAGATCAAAATCATGTGATTGCTTATTCTAAGGTGCAATATTATTAAAAGGTGTATTATTCTTGTAGCAGTCGATGTAAATGTTTTACCTTTTCAGACGGTTGGTTAGACCATGTCTTTTCAATCTGTAACAAATATAAGGCTCTACAGCATTGAACTTGTGTTTCGGATTACTTCACGTTTGTAGGTGTTCTCTTTCCTTAGTATGCCCGGGTAAACTGAGATAAGATCTAATCTCCGGTGTAATTGGTGAACTATATTTACGGAGGTTACACACACACACACACACACACACACACACATATATATATATATATATATATATATATATATATATATATATATATATATATATATATATATATATTATATATACAGGCAATTATCTCATTTATACCTTCTAAAACACTCTTGGAAGAAATTAACTTCTAAGAAAATAGCTTTTTAGGTGACAGGCGATGTGTTTCAAATATACTTCGAAGATATGAATATATATTAACTGTATGGTATATACCTGAGAGTAAATTTTTACGAACACTTTACAGTTGCATGTAAAGTCTAGTTTACTTGCTATACACTTAAAATGAAAAAAAAAACAAAAACATAACATATATCTTTTACTTGCAAATAAATTGAATGTTTACTAGATATTTTTCTTTGGAAATAATGCTTACTTTTGTAAAATAAAATTTAGAAATATGAGATGTTTATTAGAATCCATAATATTCACAATAAATAATTAAAAATAATAAATAAATAATGTTACTAGTCAGATTGGATATGCAAGAAAAATTATTGCATTATGTTTCCAATATATTTTGCATCTAAAGCGTTAAACACAGATGAAAATAATATTTATAACTTAAAGAAAAGAAGTGAAGAAATGTTTTCACATAGAAGGACATTTATTTAAATTTGTTTTCAAGATATGAATGCACGCTCTTAAAATGGGCAGAATTTAAGTTTGAAATATCTGTAGTCATATGGAAGGGACAACACTGCAGTTGTAATCTATTTAAATCAATCAACGCTTCTACAGCAGAGATAAGTGGAGAATAATTCATATGAGAATAATTTGTTCATAACTCAAACAAAAGTTGAAAACTTTTATTCGATGTTTCCGTGTGGAAGGTCTTTTAATCAAATGTGGATATATGACATTGAAGTAAAGTGACATGATAATGAAATAGACAGGGTTTCTAGTCACTCTGTAGTCGAATTCAGAATCAATATAGAGGTATAGTTCACTTTAAAAAACCGTTGATTTCTAAAGCTAATAATTGTCTTTCAAATCAATCTGCTCCAAATTTATGTTACTGGCAATATATATAAATAAAAAGGGCTTACAAATTAAAAATGAAGTATTATTTTTTAATTATTATACTTTTCAAATATTACTTCATTAATATATCTCCATATTCCAATGAATTTATCAATTATCATATTTTTCAAACATTACTTCCCATTTCTTCATTGAACTGGCTTTTATACCGAATATGATTTTTGATTGTTATTCAGTTTTCTAATATTCAATTTAAATCCTTTAATTTTCATTTTTTTCACTTATTTCTAAATTTTTTAATTATTTTATAAATTAAACTCTTAATTCTTCACTCAATTTTTAATTCTTGTTTATTTGTATGTAACTCAATTTTTATTCGTGTTTTCTGTTGAATGGTAATTTTTATTATTACTTTAAACTGTTTTTCAACCTTTCCCTTTAATTTGTTTCAAACATTTTTATCTTAATTTTGTCTTTAGTTCATTTCTACATCTTGTTTGGCGCAGTTTGTCCCTAGAGCATTTAGCGCCACTAAACTTCAATCAACCAACCAACCAAACATTACTTCAATAATATTTCTCCATACATATTCACTTTACACACAATAGGGGCATTTTTTAATTATAAGATAATTTTTAGGCATTAAAATAAAACTCATCTTTTATAAATTATATTCATAAAATAAAGTGACAATGATAAAAGTAATTAGAAAAGTACTGTTTAAGTACAAAATGTATAATATAATACTATATAATTGGGAGAAAACTACAATTTAAGAGATATTATATTTATGTGTCACAACTACGGGCATTTTACATATCTATCTGATTGAAATATAAAGTATAACTAGGAATAAAAAACCAAAAATAAAATTAATATCCATCATTTTATAATGAAGAAGTATTAAGCCAATTTACCATAAAATTATTATTAATAATGTTGTTAAAGTTTTTTTCCAATATATTTTTAATATTTAGAATATTTGTAAACGGCAGTTAGAAGAATGTCATAATTATTTGAAATTTATAAATCACTTTATTTCTTTCAAAATAAAATTTACTAACTGTTAGCATACTTTGAAAAGCAAAATCTATTAATTTCATGTTTAAAGGAGTCATTATAATCATTATTATAAGAGAGAAATATATTTTTTTTCTCTTGACACTGTAAAAAACATTACACTTGAAATCTTAGTTTAAAAACCAAAATTCGTGTTATGTCCTAAAAGATATCGTGTAAATATAAATAATATACCATGCTTAAAAGAAATGCATCTAAAGTATTTTCAGTAAACCTCCTATTGACTAACTTAATAATTTATAACTTTTAAAATATTGCATAATTTACGGAATACTTTAGCTATTATATTATTATAGATTTTAGAGAACATAGATTATAAACAAATATATTAATTTTAAAAGTTCCCAATGGTTTTTAATAGCTTATATTTTTTTGCTAAATAGCATTTATTTGAGAATAGGTTAGAACCAAAGTGATACGACAAAAAGTATTCAGATATTCTCTAAAAAGTTTTGTTAAAAAGATAATTTGACTTACATTTTAATTTCTTAAATATAATCTCAATATATTAAAGTCTCTTCCTAGGGAAATATTTATAAATTGTATCCTAATTTTATCTCTACTGCAATACAGGGCATAGTTTCTGTAAGATGGAGAGAAAATATTTAAAAGGAATGATCTTAAGAGCTAAAGATTTTTACAATGCACAAATTCTGCTTTTAGTCAGGCTCGAAATCCTTTTATGCAGAGGATTATTTCAAAACAAATAAATAAAAGAAATTCTTTATAATATGAGGAAGCAAAAGGTAGTTTTGCTTAGTTTATCGTTTTTCTTAAGCTCTAAATGTTTAATAACATTTCCCTAAATTATAAATTATAAATTCAAAACAATAGTAGATTCAAAAAGTATATTATTGCATATTTGTTAAAAGATAATAATCATACAGGTGGCAGCAGTGAGAAACAAAGGAGGCATGCCTTGGAAAATCCTTTGAATGTTTAAAATCTCTCACATGCACTTTAGTCATACGTGTATGTATACATAGAATGCAATATGGTATGCCATCATTCAGTATTTTTCAACCATGGAAAAGTCCAAGTACCTTGAATGATAATTATTGCCAAGAATAAACAACAATTTTAAATGGGGTACATTTTTTTCTGAGAAGGTAATACAAAAATAAGTAATGTTAGTAATATTATTGCACATGCTTTATAAAATACAACTGATATTACTTATACTAACAATATTAATACACGTGCTTTATAAAATACAGTGTGTGAATATTCTTTCTTATCTCAAATGGTATATATTTTTTTTCTGTTTTCAAGTAGCGAAAACCGCTCAACCCCCTTGTAAAATACCTTATTAATAGAATCGTAAATACTAAGAAGTAACAATAATTACGAGAATAGATTTATGAATTGGTTATAAAGTTATCAAGAGGTGTACAGTTTTTGTTTTCATATAAACAAAGTATCGTTGATACAAAAATAAAATTGATAATTCAATAAAAACAAACATGTTGAAAGCTGTCATTAGACCAACTTTACATTACAAACTCTCTTCGCCCGGAGAATTTCAATCGAACAAAAGATCTATCTTCACTAAATAGAGTGGAGAAGGGGAAATTTCTAAAACATTGCCAGTTTCTTGGCTAAAAGAAGAATAGTGGTCTGCCGAACTTTCAGGTTTAAAGGATAAATTCGGGTTTAACCTATAAACCCGAACTTGAAAGTTATAAACCATGTTTTGTTTTAAGTCTCAAAAGATATAATTGTAAATGACCATATCAGTGTTAAAGGAAATATACCTAGATCAATTTCGGTAAAGATACTTTTAACATGTTCAATAATTTATGTCTTTTGAAATATTACATTTTAATTTACAGTACACTATAGCCACTTATGTATATAGAAATTATAAAAGATTGATTTTAAACAAAATTAGTTTAAAAGAACAATGACATTATATATTAATAATTGTTTGTTTTTAAACTGTAGATGGCAATACAGGTACATATACCTTTACACCAACACGTGGCTGGGAAGCTATTACCCATTTAGCACCACCCGAGGAGTACCCGTAGCTTAAGAAATGCTACGGACGCCAGTAATATTAGCCCTCTTTTAGGGTCCTCTTAATTTAGAAGCAGAGACCAAGCAGAAGACCCCCAGGTTTAACCAGAGGCATCTTTTGAGAACTCAGAGGACATGGTGACCACGAACATATTTTTCTTACCCCAGTTATCTTTAACGTACTTAGGCCGGATTTGAGCTTTGAACCCACACCCTTTCTGTTATTAGATCACTGCCTTTGTCAACTGAGCTACCGTGGTTCATTTTAAGCTAATGTAGTTTTAATGCAAATCATTTGCTATATATAGCTTTTATATTATTCGTTAATTACTACAAAACAAAAAATAGGACCGTTAGAAATACTTCTAAAATATTTAAATTATTGTTAAAAAAGCATAAATGTGAAATATGATTAAGGTTATTATTAACAAATCTAGCTTACAGTAAGGTAATATTAATAAATGATAATGGATGAAGGATATTATGAAACAAATTTTAATTCACAAGCAAATATTTATTTAACGGTTCAAAAAGATAGAAAGACAAAATAATCAGTCAAATTTCACAGAGCAGAACGTTTATTGTAACATTAAGTAAACTACGCAAATTTCAATGATGAGCTCTCAAATTCCAACGTAAGAATAATAATGTAGCATTAAAAGCAAAGAAAAGAAAATTGAATGGTTTATTCATTTAAAGCAATAGAAATATTCATCAAAATGAGCATTGCAGTTTCATTTATCATTTTTCCCTCACAGTAATAATAAAATTAAACGAAGTTATGATGAATAAAATGTTTCGGCTTACATTAGGAAAATATTTTTTTCTTTAGATAATCACTTATTAATGATATATATTACTAAGAAATACATTAAGTATAAAAGAAATGCTTATTTAGTTTTATTAAGTGTATATTCTAAAAATATTTTCACTTCCTAGAGTCTCTGTGAAAAGGGAATACGCCGTACTAACAAGATTATCCTTTGAGACAGCTCAAAAGAGTTCTTTTGTTAGCTTTCATCGTAACTAAACCATTAAATGATAAGAGTAAATAAACAGAGTGTCACTAATGTCACTCTAAAGAATTAGTACTCTTCGAAAGAAGCTCTAAGAACAGCATACAAACCTAAAGGCGTAGTATTTAGTATTAAATTAGAATCCTTAGCTAGACTAATGAATATTTCATTTTCCTTTCATTAGGAAATATTTCATTATTAGGCAGAAATTAAGATGATTAATAGGAAATATTAACTTTGAATTTGTCAGTTTTAGTATAAAAATAGATGCTTTATATTATTCTCTTTTACATTAAGATTTTGAAAAAGTCTATAATAGATTTCTTTCATGATCTAATAATATGAAATTGGAAAAGTCCACGGATATTATTTATGTCTGCCTTTTCCCTTAAATGATAATCTGCTGATTAGTAGTTTAATTTTGGGTTTATTCTGGTATAAAACCTTTTCAATAGATTTCAAACGAAGCTGAAATTCTGCATTCAGTTGCAGAAAATAGTCCCTTTTATTTAATAATTAGAAAGTTTGGTGTGATTTCGAGCGCTAGGGTCTTTTTTTTTCAACAAGAGGGCTAATGAGACAGGGATGTACTGATTGAAGCATATTCCGTAAAGCTAAGAGCATCCACGTGATAGTGGAATTTGATCCTAATAACTCCGGTACCGAAGATCAATGCCCTATTCATTCGGCCATTGTTTGGCAATAACTATAAAGATTTTATTATTACAGATAGAAAATGTCTTTGAAAGTAATGTTACAAGTTAAGGACTTATGACTAAATGACATTTATAAATGCTATGATTCCAAAGGTTGAAACTTGATGTGCCGAATGATATTATGAAAATATTCTGATTGGATTATACAGAACTTTGTGCTATTTTTATTAAAAAAGGATATAAATTCACTTAGCAATATCAAGTCATGCACCTATGCTTAAACAAGATATACTAAATATATTTATAAATGATTACTAACTTAGACTCATTTAATTAACTTAGACTAATTTGTGTGGAATATTCCTAACTAATATTATGATTAATTGAATATTACAATTTATTACAACTAATTAAAGTCCTTTTAAAATAATATTAATGCTTACTTCTTACCAAACATATCGTGTGTGCAGCTTTAAAACATATACTATATTATTATTTATGATGACCGGTTACTTGAGATTTTAAACATTTTGTTTAATATCTAGAAAAATACACGAGGAATTATCCTGAAACTGCAGGTGTGTAAACAGGAGGGTAGACGTCATAACAATCCCAAATTTCTCCAAGCTATTTTTTTGTAATTTGTAGAAATCTCAATAACAAATAATACTATTTTCAGTACGCATGTCAAACAACATTGTACACAATACTCTGCAATCGAAATTAAAAAATAATAAATATGCTTTTCATTCTTTACTTTTTACAGGGTTATCCAAAATATATTCGTTTTTCTTCAATTGGTTGACTGTGCCCTATGGGGTTTCGTGAAAAATTCTAAGCTGAAATATAAAACGTCTATCACCATGTTTACATGTATGAGGTTTCAGAATAATTCCTAATTTGTATTTCTTTAGAAATTCAACGAAATGTCTAAAATCGCAAATGACCGGTTATCATTGGCATAATAATGGTATTTGAAATATTTTCGTATTTGAAATACGAATTTTGAGACAGACTGAATATAATTTGAATATGTAATAGAGTTATCGTGAATTAAAATCTTCATTATAACATCTTTTTGTAAATTCATTGTAAAATAAAACATTCTACTTATTTTAGAATGAAAGTTTTGCATGTACTTTAGTAGGAATCATCCTTAAAAATATTATTTAGTTTTCGTATTTCAAGTTATTTATGTTAATCTTTTTACATAAATTTAAATTCAATATAAATTAAATTTACGGTATGGACAAATATAATAACTTTTATTATGCTTTTAACTGAAAATATTTTACACAACACTGAAATGGCAATATTATATGATTGATGTACAGAAAGCGATATCATCATTTAAAATAGTGCAACAAAGTAACTTCCCTGATGTGGGATAGTCAGTATGACATCAGGAAAACTTCCCTCAATATTAAGTTTCTCAGAATGAAATATTTACTCCTGATTCTCTACTCATCTTCCTCTTCCCAAACACTTGGCGATATTTCATTGATACCCATAGATATAACTTGCAAGTAATCTGGGTAAACAGAAAGATGTTTAATATAATACCTTTTATTACACTTTTAGCTGAAAATATTTTACACATCCCTGAAATGACAACATGATATTGTTGATGCACAGAAAGCAATATAATCATTTAAAACATTGCAACAGATTACCTTCCCTGAAGTGGGTTAGTGAGTATGACGCCACGCAGGAAAATCCCCTCATTTAAAATTTCTCAGAATGAAATATTTACTCCTAATTTTCTACCCATCTTCCTCTTCCCAAACTCTCGGTTATAGCTCATTGATATCCACAGATATAACTTGCAAGTAATCTGGGTAAACAGAAAGATGTTTAATATAATACCTTTTATTACACTTTTAGCTGAAAATATTTTACACATCCCTGAAATGACAACATGATATTGTTGATGCACAGAAAGCAATATAATCATTTAAAACATTGCAACAGATTACCTTCCCTGAAGTGGGTTAGTGAGTATGACACCACTTAGGAAAATCACGTCAATGTTAAATTTCTCAGAATGAGATTTTTACTCCTAATTATCTACCCATCTTCCTTCTCCCAAACGCTCGGTAATAGCTCATTGATACCCACAGATATAATTTGCAAGTAATCTGGGTAAACAGAAAGATGTTCAATATAGTACCTTTCATTACACTTTTAACGGAAAATATTTTACACAATACTGAAATGACAACAGGATATATTGATGTACAGAAAGCAGTATCATCATTTAAAACATTGCAACAGAGTATCTTCCCTGACGTAGGTTAGTGAGTATGACACCACGAAGAAAACTCCCTTTAATGTTAAATTTCTCAGAATGAAATATTTACTCCTGATTCTCTACCCATCTTCCTCCTTTTAAACTCTCTGTGATAGCTCATTGATACCTACAGATATAACTTGTAAATGATCTGGGTAAACAGAGAGATGTTCAGACATCTGATGTTTTAGTTGTTCATGCATTCAGACTCACAGGGGAATATTGCATGTTTTGGGAGTAAAGAAGGATATATAAAACGCCTGCAGACTCGAATTCAGAATCCCGGTATTAGCACGCTTATTACTCAGCTAGATATGGTCTGAAAATGCAAGATTTTCTCTTATATTTTCAAATGTGTACAGTAAAATTTAAAAGGCAAGAAAATCAGTAAAAATGTATTTCTTTAGTATTGTATAGTTTGAGCCTTCAGAGAGCAGCCTACCCTATTGGGTGTACGGCTTGCAAGTGCTGCCTTGAGGAAGAGTTTACTTCTCACTCAGAGGCAAATAAAATTTTAAATTAAAACAAAAAAAATGAAAAATAAATAAATAAATATGTAAAATAAAAGTATAAATAAAATAAATAGAATTAATAGAAAATAATCTGATTTACAATAGTAGTTAATAGCAAAGGAAACGCTGATTCGGTAAGGAATCTTCTGAGATACTTTCTACTTATGTGCTGGGTATAACAATGAGAGTACGACGTTATAGTAATAAAAGAGTAAGGAGAATACAGAGCAATAATAATAATAATAGTAATAATAATAATAATAATAATAATAAT
>CM063505.1:109877599-109910099 GCA_032207245.1 Pardosa pseudoannulata | reverse complement strand
ATGTAACGTACGAAAAACCTAGGAAGACCGACGTATGGCGTACCACAGATAATCAACCCGTCTGCTTTCACTGTGGTCGACCTGGACATGTTGTAAGATACTGCAAAGATCGAAAGGCTATTTTCGATGATTACCGTCGAAACTTTGGACTTGAAGCCCTCTCAAATTACAATAGCAGTCGCGCCGCCGAAGAAAGCAACCGATCAGCCGCTAGATCACAGTCGCCAAGCTCAAATCGAGGTCGTTCGCCGAATCGCCGCTTTAGATCCCCATCACCATACCGAAGGCCCAGTCTGTCGCCGAGTCGCAGGAGTGAGGAAAACTAACTCGGGCGACCTGTGCAGGAGGTAAGGCCGCAGTGAAAGAAAATCCTCCGACGTACACCACAGCCAAGTTAAAAGCGAACACCACCTGTATCACCGCGAATGGACAGTGTATAAAAGCTCTCGTTGATTCTGGTGCCGATTATTCTGTCATATCCGAAGAATTACGCCGACAATTGAATACTCCTATGTTTATTGAGAATGGACCTATACTTAAAACTGCGTGTGGTAAAACTGTAGCCGCCTCTGGACGCTGTGTATTAAAAAAAGACTTGAACGGGACTGTGAAGCCGTTTGAATTTCTCGTTTTTCCGCAGTGTAGTCATCAAATGATACTTGGCTGGGACTTTTTCCGTGCCACCGATGCCGTTATTGATTGTGGAAATCAAGAGCTCCAACTTGCCGAAATCCTTCCATACAATACAGTCTCAACTGAACCAAATTGCTCTCTAATCGCCGCATCGAATTACTTAATTGAAGCTAACTCTACAAAACAAATATCTGCTTTGAATTCAACAGTGCAAGAAGCAAATGGAGCTATGATTGTTGGTAGCGAAGTTCTGAAGTACGAAAAAGAGTTATCTATTCCAGCTTCAATTGTCGACATTGAGAATGGCTGTTGTAAAGTGTGGGTAACGAACTTTTCCCGACGAACCCAACTGATACCGAAAGGGATGAATATAGGCTGTTTTGCGACAATCGAAAATAACGCCATCTGCTCTCTGAGTGACAAAGTGGAAGAAACTCCCAAGGAGCACAAGTCCCAAAAACGGTTAACTCGAGAAAAGTTAAAAGAAATTCTCGATTCTGATCTAACTACCACTGAAGAAGACGAACTATTGAACCTATTAGAAGAATTTAGTGACATATTTGATTTTAAGAGAAATTCTAGGAAAACTCGATGTAATTCAGTGAGGCACAAAATCAATACAGGTGACAGCGCCCCAATCAAGCAACGACCTTACCGTGTATCAGCCATCGAAAGACGCTTGATTGCCGAAGAAGTACAGCGAATGCTAAGAGAAGACGTGATACAGCCGTCAGATAGCCCATGGTCATCTCCAGTCGTGCTTGTGAAGAAGAAAAATGGTGAATGGCGTTTTTGTGTTGATTATAGGAGATTGAACAAGATAACCAGAAAGGATGTATATCCATTACCTCGCATCGATGATGCCCTGGACTGTCTAGCGGGTTCGAAAATTTTCTCTATGATGGACCTAAAGTCAGGCTACTGGCAAATAGAGGTTGACGACAAAGACAGGGAAAAGACGGCGTTTGTGACTTCAGATGGTCTTTTCGAATTTAAAGTCATGCCGTTTGGGCTATGTAATGCCCCCGCAACTTTCGAACGAATGATGGACACTGTGCTAAGAGGTCTAAAGTGGAATATTTATCTTTGTTATCTAGACCATAACATTGTGTACTCAGCGAACTTCGGAGAACATCAAATACGCTTGAGGAAAGTCCTGAAGTGCATTAAAGAAGCGGGACTAACACTAAATTCTGCCAAATGTTCATTTGGGAAAAAGAAGCTAACTATACTCGGACACCTAGTTGATCAACATGGAATATATCCCGATCCACAGAAAACAGCGGCTGTGGCAAAGTTCCCTACCCCGGAAAATGTCACGGATGTCCGAAGTTTTCTGGGTTTATGCTCATACTATCGACGATTCATCAAAAATTTTGCTGAGATCGCAAAACCCCTGCATGACTTATTGAAGAAAGACACAAAATTTTCTTGGAACCCACCTCAGATGGAATCTTTTTCAACACTTCAAAAGTTATTGACCAATGACCCTGTTCTAGGGCATTTTCTCCCAGACTCGGAAACAAGGATACATTCAGATGCTAGCGGCCACGGCCTCGGAGCAGTTCTGGTACAAATCCAGGATAATAAAGAAAGACCAATAGCCTACGCATCAAGGTCCCTTACTTCAGCTGAAAGAAACTATTCCACAACAGAAAAAGAATGCCTTGCCGTCATCTGGGCGATCGGTAAATTCCGGCCGTATCTCTATGGAAAACCTTTTGCAGTAGTAACTGATCACCATTCTTTATGTTGGTTGGCGAACGTTAAGGATCCGTCGGGAAGATTGGCGCGTTGGGCTCTCAGGTTGCAAGAATACGACATAAACATTATCTACAAGAGTGGCCGTAAACATTTGGATGCGGATTCTCTATCAAGAAAGCCCCTCATTGAACCAATAACTGAAAGCAATGACGAAATCCCGTCCTTCGCAACTATCGAAGATTACGGAAAAGAACAACAAAAGGATAAGCAGTTGAAGACCATCATAACAATCCTCAACAGAGGTGAGGCATACCAAAATTATCAAATAACAAATGGTGTACTTTACAAAAGGAACTTCGATCCGATGGGACAACAGTGGCTCTTGGTGGTACCCAAAAAACTCCGTAGTGATGTTTTAAAAAGTCTCCATGATGCTCCAACCGCCGGTCATCTTGGTTTTGCCAAAACTTACGACAGGATAAGAAGAAAATACTTTTGGCCAGGACTATATGGGAGCATACGTCGATATGTTTCACACTGCCGAGAATGCCAGAGACGGAAATCCCCTCCACAACTCCCACCAGGGCAGCTTCAGTCGATAAAACCCCCTGACATACCTTTTGCCAAAATTGGAGTAGATTTACTTGGACGTTTTCCAGTTACCCGAAATGGCAACCGGTGGATTATCGTTTGCACAGATTACTTAACTAGATTCACAGTTACAAAGGCAATACCAACTGCTGAGGCCACTGAAATCGCTAAATTTATAGTTGAAGAAATTGTACTGAAGCACGGAGCTCCTAAGGAAATGATAAGCGATAGAGGACGTAACTTTTTAGCCAATATTGTTAAAAACGTTAACCAGTTATGCCAGACGTCACACCTTCTGACGACCGCCTACCATCCACAGACCAATGGATTGACAGAAAGATTCAACAAAACACTGGCTGACATGCTATCTATGTACGTAGACGTTGAGCAAAAGAATTGGGATACCATACTACCGTTCGTGACTTTTGCGTACAATTCAGCAAAACAAGATAGTACGGGATTTAGCCCATTCTTTCTCGTCCATGGTAGAGATATCCAGACTCCTCTTGACGTAATTTTCCCATCTAATACCGAAACTTTTGACGAAAGTTATGCGCATCATCTCATTACCAGGGCAGAGGAAGCTAGACAGCTAGCAAAACTCCATATCCGCGAAGCGCAAGCTGCAGACAAACGCCGATATGACGAGAGGCATCGACCTGTTAGCTACAATATCGGAGACTTAGTATGGGTCTTTACTCCGGTACGGAAAATGGGATTATCTGAAAAGCTACTGAGACGGTACTTCGGACATTATCGAGTAACACGCCGACTGTCTGACGTGACATATGCAGTAGAAAGTGTCGAACAAAATAGAGGACGTCGAAGATCAGAAGATGTCGTTCATGTAATAAGACTAAAACCCTATCTTGATCCAAAAAGACAATTGGATGAAGAGGAGATGCCTACTTCCAGGAGACCTGTTACAAGGAGCCAAACAAGACTGCAGCGGGACGCTGCTTCCTCCTAAGAGGGGGGGTAATGTAGCGAAAATCGTTCCTTTCAGCAAGGACGCCGTGGTGCAGTCGGTAAAGCGGAGGACTCGTGAACGGGAGGTTCCGGGTTCGAAAACAAGCGAGGCAAGCTGCCTTTAAAAATTGATTTTAAATTGGATTTAATTTATGTTAATTTAATTTCATTATGCAAATTTATGTAAATTTAGTTCCTAATTTTCTGCGGGCCTTCCAAGTCTGGAAGGTTCTAAAAGTGTATATAAGCAGGATTTCCTTCAGTTGCGGAGTAATAAAATCTTGAACTGGTCTTGAGCGTTTATCAGTCATTTCACCAAGTTCAATTCATCTCATCTATGCGACTATATATATATATATATATATATATATATATATATATATATATATATATAAGGTCGTGATATCACAATGAACAACATGTACACAGGAAATTGTTTTTGAAAATGCAAACTGTTACCTCTAGAGCGTTATGATCACAAGCGTGGAGCAGGAGAAAAAATGATATCGACAGCGGTGTTAATATGATTTTTACTACACATGATGATTACATCACAGTAAATGCTCAAAATTCACTTCGCCACAATGCACATTTCACAACGTTGTTTAATAGATTCACGAACTCTTTCAAATTGTCCAGGATTGTCACTTACAAATTCTGCCTCTCGTGATCCTGGCGATAAGATCCGTGTCCGATGTTACGGGTCACTTACACCATGGACTTCATGTGTTCCCACAGGTAGAAAGCCAGAGGAGTCAGGTCAGGGGATCTCGGTGGCCATGCGAATGGTCCGCCTCTACCGATCTAATTAGGATAAGCCCTATTGAAGCAGTCTCGAAAAGCGTAGCTAAAATGGGCAGGCGTTTCATCATGCTGAAACCAGATGTTTCGGAGTGTAGCTGCTGGAACGTCATTCATCATATCCGGCAAAACTCTTTCTAGAAAATGCGATAGGTATTTCAGTCGAGACTTTCAGGAAGGACCAATCAACATGTCATCGATAATACCAGACCAAACGTTTACGGTGAAACGTTGTTGATATGCATAGGCGCATGTGCACCTTGGGTTTCCATGCGCCTATAAGTGCATGTTTTACAGGTTCAGGACACTATCCTGTGTAAAGAAGGATTCATCAGAAAACAAAATACACGATGGAAAATCTGGATGTGCGACCCGCTGTTGTGAGAATGCAATGCGTTTGGAATAATCGTCAACGCACAATGCCCGTACCTTTTGGAAGTGGTAAGGGTATTGCATGTCCTCGTGTAGTATGCGCATTGTGGTAGAACGACCAAGATATGTTCGCTTGCTCGGAGACTTATATGCGGGTTGACGGCAAACTCCTGCAGCACGGTTTCCTCTACGACACGCATGCGTGTAGTACGGTCTCGACTAATGTGGCTACAATCTTCGAAAGTTACTGATTCACGCAATCTACGGTGCGATTGTCCAAACAAAACATGGCTGAAGTCAAGATACATCCTTGCCACGGCTCTTCCATTTCCATCAGCGGCGAAATATATGTAATGCATGTCGGCCATTTCTATGTTACTAAACTCATTCATCCTTATCCTTCAACTTCCAAGCATGAAATGATTATTTTTCCCACTATCCCGTTTTCCTACAATTATCGCTCTCTTTCGGTCACAGTTTGCACTTTTGGACACAAGCTCCTATGTAAATCTTGTTCATCATGATATGACAGACCAGCATGTTAAGTTTGTATAAGACCTTTTGGGATACCCTGTACATATATGCATCTATCTATCTATCTATCTCTCTCTCTCTCTCTCTCTCTCTATATATATATATATATATATATATATATATATATATATATATGTGTGTGTGTGTGTGTGTGTGTGTGTGTATAGTATATATATATGTGTGTGTGTGTGTATTTTTGAAAGTGTCAGCAAAAAATGCACCTATATATTCTCTTAGAGTTAAATAGATATCAAAGCAATAAATCATCGAATATCTCAGATATAATTTCTTCTTATTGTACTAGTGGAAGCAGGTATTGTGTTTTAAAAGTAATTTGACACATCTTACAGATATAAAAGCATTTCAATAAGATTGTTATTTTACCTTACTCGAGGAAGTACTTAAAAATAATAAGATGGGTTTTATTACTCAACATTTGTAAATTTCAATTTTTACAAATTTGATCATATACAAATTCAAATAATTTTTATGACTTTACAGGGATATTTAGCAGATATGACTTTTTTTCAAAATATTCTAAATACTTTTAGAATGTGCTTGGTAAATCGAAAATATAAAAATCATTCCTTTGGTGATATAAAATATATACATTGTACAATTTTACAAGATAAACGTCTTATAATGTTTACAAGTTACTTATATTTAATTTATTGCATTTAAATTACATTAACTATGCAGTACATTTTTATAGGAATGTATATATATATATATATATATATATATATATATATATATATATATATATATATATATATATATATATATATATATATATATATATATGTGTGTGTGTGTGTATGTGTGTGTACACTATAATATTGTATGCATTTTTCTTGATTTATGCTCCTCAAAGATATCAAGATATGTGAAAATGAAACAATTAATACTCGAAATTGAAATATATTTTCTATATGAAACTTAAAATCCTGAAAAAACGAATGCTAATTTAAAAAGAAGTTAAACACTGATATATATTACCCATTTAGAAATACTATTTTTGTGGAATTTTTTTTTCAATCTTGGGTACATTATAACAAAACAACATTAACGTCAAAGTAAAGTATTTTGTAATATTTGTGTGATAAATTCATCATGTAAAGGTTATATCACAATTTAGTTTCAGATATACAGTACGTTATTGTGATTTATAATCCAGAATGTCAAGTATATAGTTAATGCATAAACTAATATTAGTTCTATTTTTTGAAGTAAGAAAAATATCACAGTACAGAATTTGGAAAGCCTTTCTGGAGAATCAACGCTAAATCGCAATAAATCTACTTTTCGAAACAGAAATATATTCAAAGAAATTTCCCTCGTATATCAAACTGACAAATAAGAATTGAAGAAAATATAAATTCGTCTTCTATTTCATATTTCATTCACCCATATGAGAATTTGCTGTTATCGAGGCAACCAAATATCGAATAAATAGGAAATGTGCTTTTGAACGATAAATATGACTTTAGGGCTTTGATAAATGGATATTCTGAATCAAATGTTAGAATGTTTTGGATATAAACAATAAGACTAACTAATGGATTTGATGAGAAAGTTTATTTTAATACATGATATAAGATGGGAAGTTTACGCTTTGTGACAATAACGTAACTAAGGAAATTTTTATGTTCAGCATTCTGAATTTAATATTCGTTTAGTTACTAAGGTCTGAATGCCATAGGTGAAAAGATTAATTTTGTTTTACCTTATTTTACCATTTATATTTTATATTTAAAGTATTTGATATTTTCAGAAAAAATAGTTTTACGATTTCATTTATATTTGCATGCGTAATAAATATTTTCGTACAAAATATTTAAGATGTTGTCATCGATGTCATCGATGTCATCGGGTAGATCGGGATGACGGAGGGTCTGGGTTTTCTGGTGTAAGTTGGTATCAAAATTGACTTCAGTCTTTACAATGACAAACATTTATTTACCAGCGCACACACAGTAAAGAAGCACACAAAGAATAAAAAATAAACACGGATTCTTTAACAGCGAAATTACTAAGAAGTATCGTGCAAGTACGTCAGGCGTCAATCCCTAGCGTACTTCCTTCATATCGGTTCAGTCTCTCCCTAAAAATGTAAACAAAATATAGGAGTCGTTCGGGGACTAGGAATCATTCTTGACAGATGTCTTAGCATCTTTAAGAGTAAAAATTTTCATCATAAAATTAATTCTTCCTTTCACCAGACAATGAAAAAAAAACTGCATATTTTAGGATAAAATTTTTACACGTGATTTATTAACATTTCAACTTAAAATAATGATAGTTTTTAAAATTTTAAATAGTACAGCTTTTTTAAATAATATAAAAAACATACACAAAATTGAAATAAATTGAAATTTTCTTAATCGGAGAATAAATTTTGAAGTATATATTTTATAAACTAAATGTTTAAATAAAATTAAAAGAAAATATTTGTTTTATTTTTTAATCTAATACATTAAAGATTTGTGATGTTTCAATCCCTAAATAAATTTTAAAAACTCTTAAAATTTAAAGTTTGCAAAATAATTGTAATTTTTTAAACTATAAAATAAATTATATTTTAGATAAGTCTAATTTTGTTTAAAGGAATAAAAATAATAATAATTGCCTTTGATTTGATATGAAAATTTAAATTCTATATTTTTAAAAAATTTATTTTGAAGTAATTTAATTTCTTTCTTCGCCTTGGTGTATATATTTAATATTTTTATCCCATTTCTTCGTTTAACAAAAGCAAATATTTATTTTAAAGGTAGACATTAATTAATGGTCTAAGAAAAATTTTGTTCTAAAAGGAATAGAACTAAACTCATAATAGATCTAAACTCATAGTGAAACAAGTGTAGGCTATTATAATTAACGTATCTGATATGTACTTTTATTAATATACGTAGAATATATATTTAACATTTTGGGTTAACTCTAATGTATAAGATGAACTAAATAATACTACCATTACAAGAATAAGAATTTTTTTTCAGCATCCAAACTTTTATATCTTTCTTTTTTAAGTTTTGAACGTACCAGAAAAGAAATATTAGTTTTACTTATCTTATTTTTTGATATTTTTTCATAATCTTTGTAAAAATATATAATTCTGTTGAGCAGGGTACTTCAATTCCTCATGGACAAGCTGGAACGTGGATTAACTTTTCCTCATTTTAAGTATGTGGTCTGCAATACTAGGGAGACCATCCTACGTAGAAATAGAAGTTTCGTTCTTTTTTGACAGCTGCAATGAAGCTAAAGTTATCATTCTCCCAGTAGATTTTTAGTCTGCTTTTAGAATTTCCTGCTCCATTTGTATTAAGGTTAAAAAACATGGTACCTATATATATTTTAGAAATCTAATATGTAACTTTGTGAATATGTAAGTTAAGAATTTATGTTAGTGGAACTTATTCAGTTGAATCTAGGTTTTGCAGAATAAAAGTTTTAATGGTTATTTGAATGTCATGGTGATTTAATAATTGTAGCATTATATTCTTTACCAAGATATATATAATGCTGACATTGGGACATAAGGCATTTTAATAGGAACAATGTATATTTACCTTCACATAAATGACCGCACCAAATTTTTATAAATTTTCAGCACTTATGTTTATTGATTTTAAATATCCATATATCTTCCCGACTTGAAGGAAGGTACCGTAAAATACTAGAAAGTTTACTTCCTACAGTTTACGCAAAACGTCCCGTAAAAATGTTAAATGGGGTTGCTGTAATGTACTTACAATACTAACAACAGTGTTCGTTTTCAAAGGGAAACACGGTAAAATATAATACCTTATATTTGGACTAAAACAATTATTATATACACTATTTACAAATTAATACATTACTTGGTTAATATGTGATATAAGCAGCAATTATTTGGATTTTATATTCATCAATACACAATAATTATTACTATTTTCATTTGGTTATACGTTCTTCCTTAATCAAAATATTTCATTAATAACTGAGGATCAAATTAATGATTATCAACCCAAATTAACAATTATCAAGTTTACCTCCAGTAATTACAGGGGAACATGCTGGGGTTATCAACCGGATCGGCTTCGTCGCGAGGGTGCGGCCATGGAATATCGATGTCCAGCCACTCTTGAATCCTAACTTCAACTCTTGCTTCCTCACACTCTTTCCTAACTCATCACCACGGTTTTAACGCCCCTTTTTTCTTTGCCAATCACTTGTTGGTGAAATATTCCCACATCTACATCCACTTCGGGAGTGCAGGTGGGCTAATTAAAATAGCCAATTTTGTGAAAGCTGACATTATTTTTCAGCCCCTGCCACCATAACGCACGGTTAAATCTCTGGATGGGCTTGACAGTTACGCTTGTGCCATTCCGTGATGTATAACTCCTCTGCAGGAGTAACCACTAAAACTCGAAGTAAACAACTGCTTCTAAATTCTTCTTGGAAATATATTCCACTGCTGTGTATGCCCTTGCTGACCATTGTGTTAAAGTACACTGGTACACTGGTAATTTTGCTTCATGATTATACTAATCTCTATTAAGCATATGCTCTAAAGCAGATATTACTCTTTCTAAAGCGAGACATTCTTGAATACCCGTTTTACTGTCATTATGTCTCTTGATGCTATTCTCATGCCTTGGGTCGACATTTCTTGTTGGACGAAGGTGTGCAAGGGACAGTTTTGAACAATTCGATTCAGAAGAAGAGAGTTTTACCAAAGAGGTATATTCATATTCGGAGGTTTGATTGTATCTACTCTAAAGACCATGTTGAATGACTGCAACACCATACCCTGACTGTAAAATTTTCGAACTAAAGTAATTCCTTTCTATTTGATGTATTTTGTTTGCTTTTTCATTTACAGTTAGCTGACATGCTCGATATCGCTGGGCTATAACGGTTTATTTATATGTGTACTAGACAAAATTCGAGGCATATATCACTATTTTTTAATAACATTCCGCCTGGTGTCAACTTTCATCACTGAAAGATCTCGTACTTTGTTCATCCACTTGCCTTATATTTTTCCAATGCGTAGAGATGAGAGCATGTGCTTTGCAAGAGGCAAAACTTTGAATGATGTCATGACGTTTGCATCTGCTAAACATATATTAGCAATTGTATGACACACACATACATACACTATATATATATATATATATATATATATATATATATATATAACTATATATATATATATATATATATATATATATATATATATATATATATATATATATATATATATATATATATATATATATATATATATATATATACTTGAAAACCAATTTAAAATTCCCCTATTATTTTTCTTAGATCGGGCATACTGTGCTGCTAAGAGTAAAACCAAACTTCTGTAATGAAGAGACATATCAGTCATCGTGGCCAAACTTAATTTTTATTTCATCTTATCAGGGAAGGACAAAATATAGACGCATTTGACCCAGATGTTGTTAGAATGCTCTCTCGAACGCCAGCCTTTAGCGAGAGAGAACCAAATACAATGTGGGGTTTAAGTGTCGTGGGAAAAGGCTGAACCAACAGTTAATCGCTTAAAGAGAGAAACTTTTGATGAAAGGCATGGCTAACGTGTGATCTTTCAGGTGACTATTATAACTCATCGTTACATATTTTTATTTTGAGAGTTATTACTTCCTCATTAAAATGCCAGCTTTATCATTTTTTTGCTTTGATAATCAAAGAAAGAATTTCAGGGTTTAGCTGAAGGAATGAAAACATCCTCGTTCAAATTGGATGGCTGGGACAATATGGTTAATATAAATAGGAGAAATTAAGAATTATAATAATGAATGGGGGAAAAGGGTAATTTTGAATAGGCTTTAGGGTTTTAGATATTGCCATTATCACATATATATATATATATACATAAATATATAAATATATATATATATATATATATATATATATATATATATATATATATATATATATATATATATATATATATATATATATATATATATATATATATATATATATATATATATATATATATATATATATATATATATATATATATATATATATATATATATATATATATATATATATATATATATATATATATATATATATATATATATATATATATATATATATATATATATATATATATATATATATATATATATATATATATATATATATATATATATATATATATATATATATATATATATAAAGATATTAAGACAATCACTGGATATATTTTCTCATTATATTTCATATATATATATAAACCCCTAAAGATATTAATACAATCACTGGACATTTTCTCATTATTTTCAAATTTATAGTACTCTTGGGCAGTAAATGCTTCCATACAATCATCAACAATCATTATTTTTTAAATCATTAGTTGTTTTTCAAAAAAAAAGTTGTTGATAAAGACAGTTTGTTAGAGCTAAAAATCTTTCATCCTTTAGATAGATTGAAACATTTTCCTTTGCAATTATTGTAGTCTAACCTATCATGATAAGTTTTCAAAGCATCGTTTTTAGTTTGTAATTATGATTTCAAAAACTTTTTTTTCACTTGTCTGAGTATAGTTTATTTACATTAATTGAAAAACTTTAAGTGAAATAATGAAAACAAACGCTGGAGGATAAATATTTAATTTCTGGTTTCACTGTGATTTTAAACTAATAAATACAATCAAGAGCCAAAACATTACGACCACCTCAACATTTTGCAATGAACTCACCTGGATGATGTGGAAGACACGGGATCAGGTTCAAATGCTGCTGGAGTATCTGAAGAATAATTTTTCACTTTCTTCTGTGTACGATGGGAAAGGCTGTGGATATAAGCGATTTTGTTAGAGGGCAGATTTTAATGGCTCGAAGGCTCGGAACAAGTATATCCGAAACTGAATGACTTGTGGGTTGTTTGCGATCTACAGTTGTTAGTACTTAGGAAAAGTGGATGAATGACAGTGAAACCAGTAGTAGACGACATGGTGTTGAACGTCCACACGCTAACAAAGAAAAAGATCGACGGAGACTGTTTCGCATGGAGAAACAAAACCGGAGCCAGACAGTGGCTCAGCTGATAACCGAATAAAATGCAGGGCCATGTAAAATGGTATCGGAGCACACTGTTCAACGGACACTGTTAGATATGGGGCTACGCAGCAAAAGTCCCATTCATGTACCTTTGCTGACCAAGCGTCATCGCCAATTATGCCTACGTTGGGCCCGGGAACATAGCAACTGGTTCGTGAATCAGTGGGAGAGAGTTGCCTGGTCAGGTGAATCACTGTTTGTCATTCATCAAGCCGATGGCCGTGTCAGGATACGTCGTCTTCAAAGCAAATAGTTGCTCCCTTAATGTACAGTAGTTCATACACAGACCGGTGGTGGCGGTATTATGCTTTGAGGGACGTTCTCTGGAATCCGTGGTTGTGGTAGAGCACACCATGAATGCTACAGGGTATCTGAACATCATTGCAGACCATTTGCACCCTTACATATCCTCTGCTTTTCCTGCTGAAAATGGAATTTTCCAACAGGACAACACCCCGTGACACAAGGCTAAAATTGTGTTGGAGTGGTTCCAGGAACATTGTGCTGAATTCCAGTTAATGTCTTGGCCGCTTAACTCACCGGATCTCATTCCGATAGAACACAATTGGGATGACTTGGGACGGCAGCTCAAGGTTCAAAGACCACCAATTCTTGGATTTGACCAATGACTTATGGCATCCATGCCAAGGCGGGTAGAATCTGTGTTGCTCACGAAAGATGGTCCAACTCGTTATTGACAGGTGGTCATAATGTTTCAGCTTACAAGTGTATATTATATCTAATGGAAACAGAAAATCCTAAACTTTAAAGTTATCATGATAAAAGCGCAATAAATTAACATCCGTTTCAAGATTTTTTTAACTAATAAAAAATGAATCCATTTTGTTTCCAGGCGTCATCTGGGTTTAAAATTAGGTTTAAAAAATAGGTTTAAATACAGTTTTAAATTAAATAGGTTTGAAAATAGGTTTTAAAAGAGTTCGAGTTTGCTTTAGCTCGAATAATGAAATTTAAACAAATAAGAGTTCTTCCTAACATTTGTTTGTAAAATGCATTGTCTAATTCACTTTCTGTTGGTTTACAAGCTTATATATCTTTAATAGAATTTTAAGTCTCGCAAGATATTTTCTGTTAATTTTTATTCCTAGTCTTTTATATATTATCATACCTAATCACGTTTTACTTCAAAATCTTCTCTACAGATTTCAAGCAAAAATGATTCATTTGGATATAGTGTAGGAAATTTGTGAGGACTTTTTTATGGCAACTATAAGAATGCGATATGAATGGACTAGACCTTAGTATTTTAGAGAATATTATTTTTAAACTTCGCCCAGAGCATTTCTCTTCCAGCGCAAGATCTAATATATTATTTATTTTATTAGGAACGATGGCGAATAGATTAGGCATGTAACATGTGGCAAAACTATTAAAACAATATATATATATATATATATATATATATATATATATATATATATATATATATATATATATATATATATATATATATATATATATATATATATATATATATATATATATATATATATATATATATATATATATATATATATATATATATATATATATATATATTAAAGTTTTTAATAGTGAATGAACCTGGATTTAATTTTGGTAGTTATTTAAATTTTAGAATAACATGTATTTAATAATAGATTTAGCACATGATTAGGATGCTTCTTGTAATAATCTGTGTTCATTGTTATTATGATAACAAGTATACTCTTGGAAAAATTAAGAATTTTATAAAAACGGTCCCAAATTTCTCTAAAATAGGTGTTTTGCTTATAATTTGCAGAGTTCTCAATGTCAAAGAATGGTATTTTCAGGACAATGACAAACCACTTTGTACACAATACCCTTCAATCGGAAAATAATAATAAATATTGGATGGAAAATGAATAGGTTTACTAAATAACCCAAGCTCGCTTAATTTTTTCTTTCTTGTATCTATTTCGATGTAATCTTCCTCATCCCTGACATAAAATATTTAAGAAAATCATTCTTTTTCAGAATTGTAGTGTGACATGTGTGAAAAGAAATCATTCACTTAATATTAAAATGTAAATAAATTGTTGAACAAGTATTTCTTTGAAAATTTTGAGTAATTTTATATGCACGTAATTGTTTTTTTCTTGTAGACTTTTCTTGCTTTGTTGCAAATATTTCTTATACAGAAGAACCCTAAAATAAGGATATAAAACTTTTCGAAAATCCTTATTCTCAAAATCAAACACAGATAAAATAATTAATTGTTATTGGTACATTTTTTATGCTTCTAATGAAAATATTAATAATTTAGTGTATATATATTAAGCTAGAATAAAATATTAACACAATACTACGCATAGCAAGTTTAACTTTTATATTTGTTAGTACAATTTGAGTAATTTCATCTGAAGCTGATCTAGTTCCATCAATATAGCTGATCACTTGGTTTTCGTCCATACTATTCATTATCTAATATCTGTAGTACGGGAAGATAACGAGTTGAAGCTACACTCTAAACTTTCGGTAACAATGCTTGTATTATCTGGGGAAATATCTCAGTGAAAATTAATGGTTGTATATCTCACAGTCGTTTATAATTTAGAACATTGTCTATTAGAAAAGGTACAATTGTAGCAAATGAACTACTGCATGAGCTACGTACTAGAGTCCTGAATTTGGCTGAGGATTTAAAAAAAAGGCAACTATTTTAAGGAAAAGAGAAAGCTAAAAGTGTTATATTAACATTTTTCTGAAAAATAAAAGCAAATTATTTTTAATAATTTGAGATATTGTAAAAAAATGCTTAAATTTAAATCTGTCTGTGAAACTAGATGTCAGAACATCTCTAAATTTTATTAATTTAATTTTTTATTAATCAAATAATATAACAGAAAAATAGTAGTAAAAAAACATTATTAAGGAACTACACATTTTCAAAAAGTAAAAGCAATCTAGTTCTAGCGCTCTGAGTTTGGCTGCGGGTTTAAAACAAAGTGAAACTAATATTTTAAGAGAATGAGAAATTAGTTATATTAACACTTTTTGGAAAAATGAAAGCAAACTATTTTTAATAAGAAGATATTTAAAAACTAGGATGTATAATCATAAATATGTATGTGCAACAATATGTCAGATCATCTCAATTTAATTAATTTAAGTCTCTTATAAATCAAATAATATAATAGAAAATAATAGTAATAATAGAATTAAAATAATTTTTTAAAACAAAGGGAAGCTAATACTTTAAGGGACAGAGAAAATGTTATATTAACATTGTTCTGAAAAATAAAAGCGAACTATTTTTCATAATTTGTCATATTTTAAAACTAGAATCTATAAACATAAATCTGTATATGCAACTAGATGTCAGATCATCACAATTTAATTAATTTAAACATTTTATTGATCAAATAATATAATAGCAAATAATAGAAAAAGAGTAGTAAAATAATCTTATTAGGGGAATACTACACTTTTCTTAAAAATAAAAGCAATCTAGTTTTAGCGTCCTGAGGTTTTCTGCAGGCTTAAAACAAAGTAAAACTATATTTTAAGTGATAGAAAAAAGTGTTATATTAAAACTTTTCTGAAAAATGAAAGATAACTATTTTCTATAATTTGATATATTTTAAAACTAGAATGTATAAACATAAATCTGTATGTGAAATTAGATGTCCGATTATCTCTAAATTTAATTAATTTAAATATTTTATTGATCAAATAATATAATAGAAAATAATCGAAAAATAGAAATAAAATGATTTTATTAATGGAATACTACACTTTTTGGAAAATTAAAGCAATCTAGACTAGAGCTTTGAGTTTGTCTGAGAATTTAAAAGAAAGTTAAACTAATATTTTAATTGAAAGAGAAAAATGTTATATTAGCATTTTCGAAAAATGAGAGATAACTATTTTCAATAATTTGATACATTTTAAAACTACAATTTATAAAAGTAAATCTGTATGTGCAACCAGATGTCAGATCATCTCTAAATTTAATTAACTTAAATAGTTTATTGATCAAATAATATAATAGCAAATAATAGAAAAAAAGTAGTATAATAATTTTATTAAGGGAATACTACACTTTTCCCAAAAATAAAAGCAATCTAGTTCTAGCATCCTGGGTTTGGCTGCTGGTTTAAAACAAAGTAAAGCTAATATTTTAAGGGACAGAGAAAAGTGTTATATTAACACTTTTCTGAAAAATGAAAGAGAACTATTTCATATAATTTGATATATTTTAAAACTAGAATGTATGAACATAAATCTGTATGTGCAACTAGATGTCAGATCATCTCTAAATTTAATTAATTTAAATAGTTTATTGATCAAATAATATAATAGAAAATAATCGAAAAATAGAAGTAAAATGATTTTATTCAGAGAAATACTACACTTTTCCTAAAAATAAAAGGAATATAGTGCTAGCATCCTGAGTTTGGCTGTGGGGTTAAAACAAAGTGAAACAAATATTTTAAGGAAAAGAGAAAAGTGCTATATTAACACTTTTCTGTAAAATGAAAAAGAACAATTTTTAATAATTTGATATATTTTAAAACTAGAATGTATAAACATAAATCTGTAAGTGCAACTAGATGTCAAATCATCTGAATTTAAATAATTTGAATATTTTATTGATCAAATAATATAATAGAAAAATAGAAATAAAATGATTTAAATAAGGGAATACTATACATTCTCGAAAACTAAAACCAATCTAGATTAGAGCTTTGAGTTTGTCTGAGAATTTAAAAGAAAGTTAAATTAATATTTTAAGGGAAAGAGAAAAATGTTATATTAACACTTTTCTGAAAAATGAAAGCGAACTATTTTTAATAATTTGATACATTTTAAAACTACAATTTATAAAAGTAAATCTGTATGTGCAACTAGATGTCAGATCATCTCTAAATTTAATTAGTTTAAATAGTTTATTGATCAAATAATATAATAGCAAATAATAGAAAAAAAGTAGTAAAATAATTTTATACTGTAAATAAATCTGTACATAAATCTGTAAGTGCAACTAGATGTCAAATCATCTGAATTTAAATAATTTGAATATTTTATTGATCAAATAATATAATAGAAAAATAGAAGTAAAATGATTTTATTAAGGGAATACTACACTTTTTCGAAAACTAAAAGCAATCTAGACTAGAGCTTTGAGTTTGTCTGAGAATTTAAAAGGAAGATAAACTAATATTTTAAGAGAAAGAGAAAAATGTTATATTAACACTTTTCTAAAAAATAAAAGAAAACTATTTTTTATAATTTGAGATATTGTAAAACTAGAATGTATAAACATAAATTTGTCTGTGAAACTAGGTGTCAGAACATCTCCAAATTTCATGAATTTAAATTTTTAATTAATCAAATAATATAACAGTAAATACTAGAAAAATAGTAGTAAAATAATTTTAATAAGGGAATACTACACTTTTCTGAAAAATAAAAGCAATCTATTTCTAGCTTCCTGAGTTTTGCAGCGGGTTTAAAACCAAGTGAAGCTAATATTTTAAGGTACAGAGAAAAGTGTTATATTAACACCTTTCTGAAAAATGAATGAGAATTATTTTTAATATTTTGATGCATTTTAAAATTAGAATGTATAAACAAAAATCTGTATGTTCAACTAGATGTCAAATCATCTCAATGTAATTAATTTAAATATTTATTTAATCAAATAATATAATAGAAAATAATAGAAAAATAGAAATAAAATGATTTTAATAAGGGAATACTACACTTTTCCTAAAAACTAAAAGCAATCTAGTTCTATCATCCTTTGAGTTTGTCTGAGAATTTAAAAGAAAAATAAACTAATATTTTAAGGGAAAAAGAAAAATGTTATATTAACACTTTTCTGAAAAATGAAAGCGAACTATTTTTAATAATTTGACATATTTTAAAACTAGAATGTATTAACGTAAGTCATGCAACTAGATGTCAGATCATCTCTAAATTTAATTAATTTAAATCTTTTATTAATCAAATAATGTAATAACAAATAATAGTGAAATAACTTTTTTAAGGGAATAGTGCATTTTCCGAAAACTAAAAGCAATCTATTTTAATAATTTGAGGTATTTTAAAATCAGAATGCATAAACGCAAAATTATTGGTTTAACTGGATATTAGATCATCTCTTAATTAAATCAATTTAACTTTTTTATTAATGTAATTTATTTAATTACACCAGAATCTGTTTTAGTTTAATTAATGCTTATATTCAGTTTTCTTACAATAAGGATATTCATTATTCTATGCAATATTCTATACAATATACAGGGAGATAACGAGCTGATGTTACACATTTCGGAAACTATACTTCTGTAAATTAGGAAATATCTCAGATTTAATTAATTGTAAAATAATAGTCGTATATTAAAAGTAGTTTATAATTTAGATCATTGATTGTATTAGACAGTACACTTGTACAATCTAGAGTTCAGTTTTTATTTACAAGTTAAAACAAAGGAAACGTGATATTTTTATAAGAACAGTTTACCGTTTTAAAGGTTGAATGCTAAATATTTCTACTAAATTGAATTATTTTAAATGCATTTTATGAATTTAAAAATTAAAATGTATTTGTGAAATTAGATATTTGGAACTCTTTAAACATAATTTAAGTTTTATTCACCAGTAATATTTTTCCAGTTATACCAGGATTTGAATTAAATCCATCAGTATTGATGATCAGTAAGCTTACATTATCATCTCGAAGTTCCCATCCAATATCTTTTGTACAGGGAGATAAATGTCTGAAGTTACACCCTAAACTTTTGGTATCTGTGCTTTTGTTATCTGGGGAAATAACTTGTGGAAATTAATGGTTATATTTTTGAGGGACGTTTATAATTTAGAATGTTAAATGTTATAGAAAATACACATATAAAATGTGCTATTATGTATAGTCTAGTGTGTGTTTTCTATTGTGTACAGTATAGTGTCTTGTTTATGTCTAAGGGAAAATATAAGAAATCTGATATTTTTAAGAACAATGTACAATTTTCGAACGTTGGCAAATGAAAAATACCCTTTTAGACTTTACATCTTTTACAAATAAGAGATATCTAAATTCAAATTTATCGCTAGATAAATTGTTTAAATGTAAACACACACACACACACACACATATATATATATATATATATATATATATATATATATATATACATATATAACAAAATAAAGTATAGTTCACACGATAAAACTCTTATAGCCAAAAGGATACTTTACTTTCAACATTTTGTTATATATTACGGGAGTCACACAATTTATTATAAAGAATAATGTAACATTAATTAAAACACTTACTATGCATTGTAAGGACCATAAATGTAATAATATCGTGAAATTTCTGGGATACATAGTAAAAAGTATTTCAGTCCTTGCAAGATATTTAAAAAAATATTCTTTCTTGCGTGAAATGCACATATATATGAATGCAGTGGAAATCAATTTCAATTCAGTAATAAATGATCTTGTAATAAATGATATTATTTTGTATTATTTTCATGAATTATATCAGCTATGTTTTGTGTAAATTTGAAAATTTCAAAAATTAAAAACTGAAGGTAATGTTTTAAATCCATATTGAGAATGAATCAATGATACCTTAACCCTCTAAGTGGTTCGAACTTACAATTCCGCCAAAGCGGTTGTCACGTACAATTTTCGACCTCCAAAAACGTTCCGGAAATGGATGTATTGTACATTTCTGCCAGTGTTTTCCCCATGGAGTTTTGAGGTAGGAGGGTCAGGTCGATTGTTTAGAAACTGCACCCTCTTTGACTGACATTTATTGAGGGATGCACTCCTACTCCCTGAGGCACATAGACGCTGATAGCTTTTCATGGCTTTGTAAATCTCTATTTCGAAGTATTTCGTTTGCGGTAACAGATGTATCTCTAATTGCACCACTTAAATAGCTTGGATGACTTTCGTAAAAAAAATATAAATCATTCTCTTAAAGAATATTTTTATTTGTACTTTTAGAATCCATTATTTCTTATGGGATGATCTTCGAGACTTAACGAGCTTTATATGTATTAAAAATTAACAATCTATAATGTCTATTTATATATCTATTTATAACCGGAAGTAAAGGGACAATAATGAGGGAAGGGTTTTCCGTCTTAAAATCTAGTCGACAAAGGGTGAAGTAAAAAATCATAGAACACTTTGGTCACCAACACAATAAAACTTTAGCCTACTTTTTGGAGACTTTTTTTTCCTCGATGTGTTGTACCTCTCGGAGGGTTAAAACAATTTTCTTAGATAACATAAATATTTTATTATGTATTAGAGAGGTATACAAACTTTTAGTGAGAGTCTTTCTAATTATCAGTGATATGTATTAAGGTTATTAAATGTTTCAAAACATTATTATATGTTGCTTCTATAGCTATAAAAAGAAAGTCATATTTTCTGTGTAGATAAAAAGAGAATTTTAGAAATACCTTAATTTAGATTTACAGATTTAAGAAACATGGAAATAGAGCTACTTTAAAATAATAATGTTTATTTTAATAATTTTTTAATTTTATTGCATTTCTCTGCGCAAAATAACTGAAGAACGTATCATGCGATCAACATAATTTTTAAATCAAACAAATTATTGTACTTAATACTCTAAACTCTGTTGTGGCTATCCGACTGCATAAAATTCTGTTAATTATTTTTGGTCATTTTAACCTGTGCGTAGTTCCCTTAAGGTATCCGGACATACTGAAATGATCAACTGCAGTCAAAATTAATGATTTGCTTTCATCTTAATCATTATACTATATATTTAAGTATATAAAATACATTTTTTAGTCTATGTGATAATTAGAAGAAGGTATACTAAAGATTTGGTCAAGTCAAGAAAACCTGAAGTGGCTATATAAATCATTATAAGTTTTCATTTAGATACAAAACAATTGTATGCAATTTGCTATAGTACTAATTTAATTTGAATTTGATACTTTTCCATGAATCTAACTTGATGCTTATTTAATTTTTATCAACCCAAAATAGAAAGAAATAGGATTTTTGAATTAAGATAAACATTTATAATATTTATAGTTTTTTATCGATCTGTTTGAGTATTTTAAAATAGCAATAAAGTATCTGTGTTATTTATACTTAACAAATACTCTCAATATATTCAATTCTTAAGTACATCTCTTAGAAATTATCGACAAATGTAAATGGAGTATGTAATTTTTATGGGATGAAAAAGAATATAAATACATCTTTTAAACTCCACATATTTTCCTAAATCTCAAAGCGTAACTAACTCTTTAAATTTATTAAAAATTACAATATTTAATAGCAGCAAAAATTAATGCCTTCTAAAACTATTTGAAATATTTATATTTTTTTATCGATCTATTAGAGTAGTTTAAAATAGCAGTAAAATATCTGTGTTATTTATATTTAAGAAATACTCTGAATGTATTTGATTCTTAAGTACCTCTTTTAGAAATTATCAATAAATGTAAATGGAGTTTGTAATCTTTATGGTATGCATTGGGGCCAAAGAATATGAATGAACATGTGCATACATGAATACATCTTTTAAACTCAACATATTTTCCTAAGTCTCACAGCGTAACTTATTCTTTAAATTTATTAAATATTACAATATTTAATACATCTTTATAGCAACAAAACGAATGTCTTGTAAAAATTCAGCCTGGAAAAAGCATTTAATTAAAAGTTGTTATTTACTACAAATAATAAAATGCAAAGCATCCAACTATTTTTTTTAACTGAAAATGAGATCAGGATTTGATTACGAATCAAAACAAACGTAACCATGTTAGAACAGATAAATAAAAAACGAATAATGACATAAGATGGTTTCTTGAATGAATTAACGTTGTATAAAATTTTTGAATATGAATACTTCATATGAAATCTGTAGAAAAAATTATCAGTTTCTGCAACATTTACGTTGATGAAATTATATTAATTTTTCAATTAACTTATAAACATTGCAAGATGTAGTCTTTGAAATAAGGACTACAAAACAGCATAAAAATCTTCTTCGATTTCAGACATTCATATTACCCCTTTTGTAATTCTCAGTCGCTTATCACTGTCAATGAATAATTCATAAGGTTTTTTTTTATATTCGTAATGAAAGCAGAATTGTGCATGAAATACATTTCGATGTTTAGCATATATATTGCTTATTCTTGCTTTAAATACATAGGAACTGGCGTCTTTCTATTTTCCATAGCTTAAAAGGAATACACTTTTTTAGATGGTAGAATGAGATTAATATTAAAGAATTTCATCATTAAATCTACATATTTTGTCTCCCAGATAAATTATATATGAGCTAACATAATTATATTTTATAATGTTTCATGAAGTGCTCACCATGTTTGGCATATTTTTGCATGCAGTACAAAGTGTATTAGAATGGTTTTTGTATAATTGAATAGCCTGCAGACGTAAAAATGCGATTTTACAAGGAGTTTTCAGTCTGATAAAAGCAAATTATGCAAAGATTTAAATCTGACACAATAGTTAATTTAATTTATAATTTATTTGCTTAACTTTATATCATCTCCGAATTATATTATTTTAAATTCTTCCATTCAAGCATTTTACAGTTTAAATGTCATTATATTAAAATACTTCTTAGTGTAATCATAGGAATGTAAAGTAATTTTTTCATTAATTATGTTTAGGTTTACTTTTAGAAATCCGGGGAACACTATTTCATAAATATGCTTTTACAATATGCTTTTAGTTACTAACACGTTATTTTATAAATTTAAATGAAAATGTGTTTTACCCGGAAATCTCGACAGAAAACAACAGGTAAAATGCTACTTGCACTTCCGAAAGTAATTCAAAAGTTGATTAAAAACTACTGTTCTGGTGTAATGTATATATTTAAAATTCCACAATTTATTTTCTGTAACTCAAAATTTAATTGAGTTATCTTGTTCACATACACATTCTTGTAGACATATTCCAAAAATCATACTTTCGAAAACAATGTGTTACAATGTGGTTCATTCTAAATTACGAGATATCTACTTACGAAATTTTTCATATTTTTCTTTATTATACCTATACAAAAGTAAAAAAAAACGTTAATAAACACATTGGAAAGAAAAAGAAAATGATACATTTATTAAATTTCTATTTTCGACTTTTCTTTTATTAAACTAACTATTTATATGTACCTAAATAAATTACGACCTCAGTTAAAAATTATTAAATTTCATTGAAAATTAAAAAATATTATAGAGATTTTATATTTAAATAGAAATTTGATATTTTAAATGCAACTAATATATTATATTTATTCCAGTGAGTTTTGTTTTTAAAATAAAATAAATGCAGCTTCTAATACTATCATTGAGTTGCAATTTTTAATCCAATTCGTATTTTGTGGACTTTTTTATGAAGAAATATTTTCAAATAAGAAACTACAAAATTTTCCAGGTCGATTATTTTCTTTAATTTATTTTAAATTTCAATTTCAATTCTAATTATATTGTATATTTCAAAGCTGTATTAGGTTTTAAAATAATTAATTACTTCATCGTGTTTCAAACTGTGAAGGACACAGTGAATAAGGATTTGTAATAGTACCAATACGTTTTTAATTTAAATGAATTTTCAACATAAGTGCAATATTATACCCACTGGTATTACTATATAAAGTAATTATTTTCATTATAAAACTGCAACTTTAATAAGAGTAATCATATTTTAAAGACTTTGGCGTCTTATATTGACACTATTTAATTTCACATTAAGAACAGTTAAAATCATATATACTAAGAATAAAAAAACAGAATAACTATAAAAACTCATCGGAGTTGAATACTTTTGGAGATAAGAACATGATACATGTTCAGGATATTTATTTTATCATATCTGGCATATATTCAAAATGCAGAAATGTCTATATCTACAAAAAATTAATTTAAAGAAAGGAATTCGTATATGTTATATTAAATAAGATAATTAAATTTTACTTTTACATCTTTTTACAGGCACACATGAAAAATAAAAATAAGACATTTGTTCACCTCTTAATTCAGCGATTTCGGAAATTATATTCGAAAATTAATAACACCTAAAACAGTATAAAACTACTAGGTGGGATTTGACGAGAGACACATTATCATCCATTAGGAAGAAATTACTAACTATATACCATTAAACAACTTATTGAGCTGCGGGAAAAAAGTCCCCCCCCCCCCCCCCCCCCCCCCCCCCCCCCCCCCCCCCCCCCCCCCCCCCCCCCCCCCCCCCCCCCCCCCCCCCCGTCAAAGGCAACATAGAGGTTGCGGATTCAAAACCCGAGCCGGCCTAAGATTCTCCGTGTTCGTTAAAGGTGACTAGGGAACGTAAAATGGGTAACAATATCCTCTAAGTTTTCAATGGGGGTGTCAGGCCAAGTCTATGGGTCTTCTGCTTGGTCACTGCTTCAAAATTACGAGAACCTACTTAATCAAAGTCTTTCTTTCACCTTAATGGTGCTCATTAAAACGAAAGGCTCACCCCTTGGCCTTAATACGAAAGCCTGCAGGCTCAATCGTGCTGGGTTTGTCGAAGTGGCATAAGAAACAACAACATCAACATTAAAATTACGAATTTCCTCTCTGTATATTTCAATATTCATATTTATATTTGTTAAATTATGTAGGTTAGTGCAGTCACTTAAAATGATACAGATCCATACTAGGATTTCACTATGTTTATATCAATGTTTCTCACAGAAGTTTTGCAGAATTGTATTATGTATTTTTGCCATATTGTAACACCGCGTCAGGAAACCCCTCTGCAGACCAAATTGGAATTCGTTTGTAAAGATAATTCGACTTCAACCCTGAGAATTCCTCCTCATATTCAGTTAAGATAATTGACTGAAAACACTTTTGTAAGGATGTCTGTTTACTTTTTTTGGACAGATGTTTTTACATGAAGTTTTTTGTTCGAGGACACAATAAGCCTTATTTTGATATTTTTCAATTGCACTGTAGCAAGGTACGGTAAGTTTGTCCAAATAATAGCCTATTAAAGTCATTGTACTGAAATGAATTGCTGTGGACTAGATTCATTATTTACTACACAATGATTTATTTATTTATTTGTAGCACGAGAGATTAGACCTGTGCTTACTTTTCAATGTCATTTCCAATCGACTACAAACAGCAATTGGTTCAAATTCATGCTTTCTTTACATGCTGTGCGGTCAGTGGCTCAAGGGGATTTATCGTACATTTCAGTTACTATCAAAATGATTTTATATTCATTTTAAATTGTAAGTTTTATTGAAGTGTAAGCTATTGGCTCTACCACCTATAATATAGCTGCTTAAGTAGTAAATATTCTAATATTTTCTTTTAGATGCCAATCTCAAATGACTATGAATTTTCATGGCAGATGTGGGATTCAAATGCGTGGGAACTTCGTTTCCTAAAGTTACAACTTTATTTTATTTATCATCGCCTGGAGAAATATGATTTAGATTCTGCCAAATTAAACTACTTCCGTGTCAAAACAATATTAGTTTTTTTTATTAGGATCAAACTCCTATTTAGAATCTCATTTGGTTTTAGGGTTTAAACTTCCTAATATTAGTAAAGGATTTCTTTTCAACTTTAGAATAAATTCTTTTTATCTCAAAACATTATTTTACAAACCTATTTTTGATATATGTATCAGCTGATAAATTTAGAAAGGTTGAAACTTAGTTTAAAGCAGGTGAAATAAAATAAAAAAAAATTTTATTAAGGGTACTGCAGATAAATATTTTCCATCTGTAAAAGAGAAATACCAAATAAAAAAGACATAAATTGCATTTGTTTTTTAAATTAACAGTTTATCTGTTTGCCAGGATTTTATTTAAATCTTGTAAAGATCTTCAACCTACAGAAAGTTCAAAGGGGGAGTTTTCTTTGGACAGCTTTAATAGATGGTTTTATTATTTGTTACTATAATGTACAGGTCCGACTGTAGCATTTTTGCCGCAGTAGGTAAACTTATAAAGGTCACCTTCATCAATATACACAATTTATAAAAGAATTAGTTTGACTGTAAAATAGCATAATCAAGCCAATACGTCTAATGCAGAATTACCGAAAATTGTTTTAGTAAAAAACGAGCTAAAGACTTTGTACCCCTTAAAAATAATCTAAATTTTTTCAGGGATAGTTCAAGTTTAAATAGTAAAAAAAAAGCTAATAGAATAATGTATTGTCTAAATCTAATTAATAAACTGTTTCTGTTCTACAAAATCGTAAATAACTTCAGTAATTTCAATACTAGATTATTATTTAATTCATGTTCAATAGCCAGCGATGCTAATCTATTAAGACAATAAAAGACTTTAAAATAATATTTTCAAATTTATTAGAGAAAGAAAAAAGTTTTAGAAAACCATACATCTTTTACAAGAAATATAGAAATTTTGTTTGACTTAGGTGCTTTTTTTTTGTAGAAAAATTATTTTTTATTCTCTAAACTGTTTTAATTAGATATTTTAAATGATGCATTTTAGTATTCTCGTATATGTTTTTAAATTTGTTTTTGCTAAAATAAAAAGTTTAAAATGGCATTAAACTCTCTTATAATTGTTTCAATGTATATATTAATATATACAATAAAATAAATTATGCATAAATATATATCGAGGACTTATGGAGAGACAAAAGTTATTTCTCCAGTCCAGAACTTTTTCTGTATTTATTAGTTATAATTTATTCAATACTTTAACCAAAATCATACAATTATATTTCAATACCACAATATATGAAGTAATTTGAACCCATGAAAATTTTGATAAATTCCTCGGTATTTGATTAACAAATTACATTTTTTTTATTTAAAGCTATTTTTCTCTGTAAATTAATATAACAAAATTTACATATTTGTATCCTTAGTATCAATTTGGGGAAAATTTTTCTGATAGTATCGATCAAAATTACCCTTAATATCTTTGAATTTCTTTTACTTTAACCTTAGAAAATACAAGATAGATGAGCTAAAATGAAATAGGAAAAGTAGTAATTTTGGTAAAAGGTTTCTCAAGATTTAATGTTGGCTTACCATCGATAAATATTTAAATGCTATGCACGCACTAACCAATAAATTAGAAACCGGAGATCAATATTTTATTAAACTTTCTTTTGCTTGGATAGAAGCAACACAAATATTTCAGAAAAAATTTTACAGAATTTTTTATTTTAGTTTAATCGTAGATTTAGATACATAGGTTTTAGAATCTTAATTTAACCGATAACGTTCAAATAAATATTTTGCAGATTCGGAAAGATAACTGTGACATGTCGAAAAAAATGTAAAACGGTTGAGTAAAATAAGCGTTTACGATGTAAAGCGAATAAATTATAGGCAATTCTTCGAATGATAGCTAATCAAACAGCAATGTTGGAAAGCCTGAAGTACCTTTTGTTTCATGCAATTAATATAATCTACATCCCTGGGCTGGGCAAGATTGACTAAGCCTTTCGTCCTTTCAGTGGGTAGATGAACTGAGGACGAAGTGTGCTAGGGAACTAAACACTGGGGTTTCCGAGTAAGATTAACCACTTAACTGGAACATATGCTTCGCACCCCAGGGCCCTTGGTGACATAAACATTGATTGGCTTGGTAGTCCCCACCCCCTAGTATCTGTTTCACCGAAGAGTTTAGTTTTAATATAATCTACAGCTAACACATGAGTTTCTTTTCAAGAAATTTTCGATATTGGTTTAGACACTTGCAGTTTCGTGAGATGAAGTTTGGATATTCTTTCCTGGTAAAAATCCTGTTCTTGCGTATTCAACCACGTTGTCCCAAGGATTTTCGCCTTCTCCTCTGAAACATATCGTCAGTTGAGCGAGGTCAAATCTGTAGAGAGGTTGATCAACGACGTCTGAGCGGACCATTTTTATGCTAGCTTAAAAATTCTGACACAATTCTATGATATGCTGAAGAGACCTCTATCACCTTCCAGTTAATTCAACCCATGATTACGATTGTTTAGCCTACAGAAATCGAAGAAATGGACGATTTCTTTTAAAAGCAAATTTATAAGATTAGTTAATTTTGTAAAAAGCGCTGCTTGTAGGAGGTGCTTTAGATTTTGCACTATTGCTGACCCTATATATTACATTTATACGTCACTAATCATAAATATATCTCCTCTAAACATTAATTTTTCTCTGTAACAGACAAAACTCCAAGAATATTGGTCTTACAAACTTATTTCTTCTATCAGTCCTCTTATTATTAATGTATTAATTCATAGATTAATTTTTAAATCATATTTTATCCTATAGTTCAGTAATAACTGTTGAAATTGTCATCACATTTTTTGAATATATTGAAATTTTAAATGTATTTTTAATAATATTACACATGCAACTATTGTCGGAAGACAGCCAATTTAGATGAGAAGGCTAATGAATCTATACGGTACTTCATTTTTAGAATGTGATTTGGTTTGGATTTGGAGTGCTACGGTCTACTTTTTGCAACACGAGGGCTAATGAGACCGACTAGAATTTGAATGAGACATCTAGCTCATATTAAGTTTCTTACCAAATTGGTGTGAGAGGTATCGAGAAATGGCTAGCGAGAGATGTTTCACGTAAGTACGACTCAAGTGGCTCTATTAGGAGCTCTGGAGATATCGCTCGTCTTAGAAATATTGATCTTATTGGAACTTGGAGCTAGTTCTCTCCTAATCTTTTCGGGGTATTTTAAACCTAATGTTGTAGAGGCTATTCATTTTAAGGGTATCAGAAATCAGTAGACACACTTTGTAATCTTTTGCAAACTACATATCTTCAACTAATGCAGAAAAAATTATCATGGGAATTTAATTGTTTAAAGTAACAAGGAATAATCAAAATGGCAGATTTTGACTAAATCAGTAAAATAGTTTTAGTACCGAAAAAATTAAGTTAATTATTTTCAACATATGATTGACAGTTGAATTAAATCTAGATGAGAACTAAGTTCATTTGTATCGTAAGACAAACATACTTTTAATGTCTAGTTACTCGTGAAAAAAATCTGCTTTCTCTAATAAATTACTTTATGGTAATATGATTGTAATGAAATATGTCTATAACAAACGTTGAAAATATTTTAAAGGCAGGGTATGAGCAACATAGGAATATTGAATAACAATATACATAAAATAGTTTTCTCAGTCACAGTTTCTACACTTGTTTAAGTGAATAATAAAAGTTACTTTAAAATGAATGTATTACTGTATTTAAATATGTTTAAAACCTCATATTTTAATTTTGTAAATGTGAATCCGAGGCTCATTTATTGTTCCTAATATATTTTTAGTTACCATAAAATAATTATTCGTTCAATTTATCAAGTAGGTAAAATATAGGTTGGTCCAAATATACTGCCTCATTTCATATTTGAAAAAAAAAGCTTGACAAGATCAATTAAAACAGTTCTACAAAAACTTTAAACATAAATGTTAAACTGTATAAATCTCAGCTACAAAAATTTACCTTTTCTGATGTAACAATTTTTAACGATTTTGGTTATTTTAGCTGCCTGATATGCGTCAACTGCAACTCCTCGTGCAGTAAGAAAAAATGACAAAGTAGCTGGAAAGTGAATGCCAGCCATAGATGTAATTTTGGGACATTTTTCTTCATCAAATAGGCACTGAAAATAATTACGTATCTAGACATGCAAGAGTTACATAATTTTCCTCAATTTGAAAGCAGCAAGCGTTCGAATTGTGGTCATTTCAAGCTTTCAAGTTGCTTTTCATGAAGAGAGTTCACCACAACATGGGGTTCTACAGTTTGAACGGAACCGAACAATACTTTCGTTGGATTAGTCGTGGGAGGCTCTAAGATACCTTACCATTACATTCTTATAATTTAACTATAGCAGTTTTGTGAAGAACCAACTTAATGAAGCTCTAGTTCTGGGCATTTATAGCTCAAAAAACGACGTTGCTATATAAATCCAGGTATATACTAGATAATCTGAAAATGAGTAGCCTTTTGAAAAAAAATAACTTCCGGAATAATTAAGGTAAAGAGGTAAAGATTGACACACATGCTTGGAATACAAACTCCATTCCACGAAGAGAAACTTATGGTTTACCACATGTACTGGTTTCGGACCCTTTTTCATCAAGGAAATACCCGACTCTGGTTTTGTAACTATTAGTAGGACGGGTGAGTGGTACGCCAATATGTCACAGAATCACGTCATCCCTTGTCTGATTGTTAAACACCTAATGAACAGTATTATTTTTAAGTTGGATGGCGCTTCACCCCATGTTCCTAGATGTGTGAAAGATCTCTTGCTAATGTCGTTTTGTGATTATTGCTCTCTCAGCCACAACTTTCGTAATGCTTGGTCTCAAAGTTCTCCAGATCTCACTGCGTGAGATTATTGGCTATTGGGTTACATCAAGTAACAATGTTACCGCTATTGACAGACAAGAATAATGCTAAAAGTGAATATCCAAAGTCAGTGTCTAGCCATAAATACAGATAAACTGTACAGTGCTCTTCACAACATTGTCCCTAGGCTATAACTACTATTGTGATTGTATTTGTGATAGAGTTAAGGGTAAGGAAGCACATATAAAGTATTTTGTCTTAATGTCACGTTACCCTAGTTATGGAGAGTAAGTGAAATATTTAAGAAATTTATTAGATACTGTTTCATTTGGTGAATAAATTTTAAATAAAGATGATGAAGAAACAAGTTATGAGGCACATAATAGCAGTAATTCATCAGTTGAAATGGAATCAGATAAAGAAATTGAAGACAATGTTATCAAAGTAAATAATTATTTCGTTTTCCATTTATTGAAAAGTATCATTATGATAACGTTTCTAAAAGTGTTACTTCTTGAAATTTACTTACTAATATCGTATGAAATGATAGAGAGTTTTATAACATACACTAACATAACCTGCTAAGAATATTAAAGAAAAATATAAATATTGTGTCGAATGCTTAAATAAAGCCGACAGAAAACCTAAATTTTCTTGTGAAAAGAAGTAATAAAGATATATGTGAGAAATACTTGATAAAAATTTATAGAAAATTGATAAATTATTATAAATAAATTTTAAATGTATAATTAAAAATAAATTTTTCTTCTTTTTTTCATTTGTTATCTTTAGTGCATTAATTTTATGCTAGAAATAAGGGACAACCACTCCTGCTAAAGTCATTTTCTTCGGTTTTCTACTTGCTTTATTTGGGGGTTAATACAATTTTGAAAATCCTCAAAATATTTTAATATTTTAATTATATAAATTTCCTCATTAAAGCAATGTGATCTGAATTAAATCTGTAGAAAATAGTAACAGTAAATACATAAAGTAGTGATAGTTTCTTAAAATTATTTTATTTATTAAAATATTAAACAGACTATTATATAGTTTTAAATCATGCAGTATTAACTGAAATTTGTTCAATAAAAATATCAATGTCGTTGTATTACACAGAAAATATTTCTCTATGTATGTCCTATAATAAACTGTAAGCCAACAGGCTCAGTGAAGTACTTATCTAGAACATCTCTGATCAAGAGAAAATTCACTTTAAATGACAGCGAAAATACTTCTCTCTTCCTTTGAAATTCTATTCAATCCAACAAGAGTTAGGACAAGTTTTAAAGTAAGCTCTTAGAACATTTTTCGAAAATGGCCTCTTAAAGAACCCCCATTAGCTCTCACCGAGCACAAAATTGGAATTCGTAAAGAGTTCAGGGTTCTTTTATTTTTTTTTCTATAAAAAGAGAAGCAGTTTCATCTAACAGCCTTTCTATAGCATATTA
>CM063505.1:109865099-109872599 GCA_032207245.1 Pardosa pseudoannulata | reverse complement strand
TATTGTTTCCTTATGTTCTTGAACATTCTAGATCTTTCTTTAATATGTAAATTAGTTATTTCTCGAATATTCTGTTCGGGTATAAAAGCTGATACCCACTAGTTGTAGGCAACTTCTCGGTCTTGTAAAGTTGCGAGTTGCTACTTAGCTTCAATAAATTCTTCTGTTACTTTAAACGGTGTGTTTATTCGAATCATCGTGACAATATATAATTCATCATATATCGTCTTGTTAACGTATGGCCTTTTGCTTTTTTAAAGACACAATTAAACTAGTTTGCAGAACTTTTCTAGTTTCTCAGAGCCATTTCTCGTTCATAGAAAATTTAAAAGCCAATCTTATAAACAATGTCCTAAATGTGTCAGCATCTGCTATTATTTATAATTTTATCTTTTAGACAAACATTTTAGAATTTTTATATATTTGATCCACTTTGTCGGTTGGTGAAAGGACTGAAATCATGACACCCTAATTAGACAACGCTTTGGTTACTCATAATTTCTTATGAGAACTTCCTCACCTCCTCACTTCCTTGCGAGCTGGAGTGTATTAAATTTTTGTTTGGATCACTTTTTGTCTAGAGACCTAAATTTATGTTTTGTTCTGCTTACGTTCGGAGGTTAAAGTGAAGATCTTACACTTCGCTAGGTACTCCATTTAACCCAATTACCTTGACCTTGAAATCATGACAAATATTTATATTTATCTTAAAATGTCATTTTAGAACACTGTGTTCATCTCCGATACTAAATTAATCTTTAATCATGAATTTAGTGCACTTTTGTATAAATGACATGATATGATGTTACAAAGGGCAGCTAATCAGATTAAACTGTAATATTCAAAGTCAATTTCATTTCAAATTTTATTTTTACATTCAAAAGTACATAATAGTTTTAATTTAAGGTTTTAATCATTATATATTCGAAAGAAATAACTTGAGAGTTAAAACATTAACACTAAATTGCCCAAGGCAGTCATTTTGACTGTTTTTTAATTTCAATTAGAAAAACAATTATGAAATATAATGACACAATTTCTTAGAATTTGGTGACTTTTTCTATAACATATAAATGGGTTTATGAATAATTGTAGTTACCTCCACCCTCCTTTATTTCCGTATATATATATGTGTTATACCTTTATTGCCCAGAAGCAGTCATTTTGACTGCTTGGTAAATTTTAAATAATCAAAAGATTTTTATTTATTGAATTGAGTAAATTTCTTATATGACCTGTCCGGCTTTGTATTGAAATAACATTTTTTTTATTACGGTAACATAACGATGCATGATAAATTGTCGATTTGGGCGTATACTTTATAAATGTCAGTTGCTCAATAAGCTAAAGTAGTACTAGTTATTCGAATCTTTATAAAGTGTTGTTCTAACAATTTTTTTATTTTATTTCTTTTGAGTCCTAACTTTATGAAAAAAATGTCGAACAGAAATGAGTTATCGGAAAAGCTAACGAACATAAGTGAAGAGTGCTCCGATATAGAAACAAATGCAACAAATTCTGAAATTTCTTTCCAACATAGAGTTGCAAGACAGAAAAATTTATCAGAACATGAAGACCCACAAAGATCAACTGCAACATCATCAAATGCAACCCATTCTCACAAACGCAAATTTTGTCAAGTACGACTTTGCCACAACAACAAAACAAATAATATATGTGAAAAATGTCAAAAGTATGTTTGAGGAAGATGTACACATAAAAAGATTTCCACTTTCATTTGCATAAAATGTACAAATAATAATGCATAAATTATTTTTTTTAATTAAAGTAAATTTTTTATTGTTAATATTTACTAATAAGTTGTTGTTTAATTGTAAATAATATAAGAAATATTAAAAATTAATTTTAAACAAATTTCTTTACATATTTGTTATTTTTTCACAATGCAGTCATTTTGACTGTTTTTGAGCAATATAGGTATACAAGAAATCTTGGGCAATCTAGTGTTAAGTACCGAGCATATACATTTATTCATAATATTAATACATTGATGTATTTCACTAAATTTATGTATTCTTTTTAAAATAATTATTTCAAAGATTATTACTCCAGATTGTTTTTCAAAATTTACTTCAACTAAACCGATTTTTAAAAATATTTCATTTGGATATATGACAAAGAAATAAAAGGAAATCTATCCCATGTGCTTCATTACAATTTCATTAAAGCAAATGTACTAATTTCCTGTTAAATTACTGTTATATCCCTTGGGATTCAATCAATCAAAATAATAACGCTTATCATAAATGAGAATGCAAATGCAGTATCTGCATAATTATTTTGTTATCCCTTATGATACCAATAAGCTCATTCTTTTCCCAATTGTCCAATTACTATATTTTTAACACTTAGTTTATAAAGATCTATGGAGGAATTGCTATATTATTTGTGTGGTAAAATAATCTAATTATGCAGAAAAAAGTTATATCATTATTCCAGCGTAAAAGCAATTAACAAATCACAATGGAATTATAATATTTAATATTCGATAATACTTGAGGAATTTAATTATCTTATTTCAAATATTTCATTTTAATCATAAAAATTGAAATACAATTACGAAATAACTTTCATATTATGTGAACGACAAAACTACAAAATTAATTATCATAGTTTGCAACTAGTTTTGTTAAGCTCTTTTGGGAGTATACAAGATTAAAAAGTTGTATAATTTGCATTACAGCATGAATTTAGAATAGAAATTTAAAAATCTTTTGAAATTTTCTTTAATATTTGGTTAAAACTAGATGATATATGAAATAATAAAATCTAAATAGATTTAAAGCACTCATAAACATAAGAAAATTGATATATTCCTAAAAGTATAACTAAAACTAATTATGGAAATTAAATAAGTTTTTATGCATTTCGTTAACTTATTAAATCAATTTAAAAAATAATAAATTTTTAAGATATGAAATTCTCTGGGTGGTAATAAGTGAAAAGAATTTGTTTTGCTTTCAGTCATTTGAGATAAATACTTAGACTAACACTTACAGTAATAAATACTTAGACAGTCTAAAGTAATCCTGTCTACTTCAGTTACGATAAAAATATATAAGTAAAATAACAATACTATAAAATTTAAATTTTCTCTTTTAATGTATGTATTTGATTTTAAATATTACTGTTTTGGGTAAATGCTTGAATTAAATGATTGAATTCTTTAAAATTAAGATCTCATTAAAGTAAACATATTAGAGTAATCTATTACACGTAAGAGTAATCTATTTTACAGTTTATTTTATTTATTCAATTCACTAACCATTTAAAATTCATTGGATTACATTTTCAAAACTCGTTTTATATAAGACATTTTGAAACATATAAAAATCTCAATATACTATTTCGATGTTTAAGAAATATTTGGCAGCACTGCTTTCGTAAAACAAGTTATATTAATACTTCAGGACTGGCCTGAATTTAAAAAGAAAACTGAGATTGATCCTACATAATGCTAAAGGGATATCATTTTCAAAGAAAACTTTTGATCTCTAACGAGTTCTTGTAAGCCTTTCGGAAGAAGTCGAAAGTAAGAAAAGTATGAAAAAACAGGCACTTTGTTTGGAAAAGGATTTAAAGACAAATTTAAAAATAGTTGAAGAACAGAATATTTTTGTAATTTTAAAAGCACAAAAATCAAATCTTCTAAATCTCAGAAAAATACAGCATAGAGTTTTAAGAAGAAAAGTTCAGATTGCATTATATTTAGATATATTCCAATTTTTAACTTTTAATGTAGGAATAAGTTGAATCTATGATATATATATATATATATATATATATATCTTAAGGACAAAATATATATATTTGCAAGGATACATTATATATTTATATATAACAGGGTTTATATACATATATATATATATTATATATATATATATATATATATATATATATATATATATTATATATATATATATGTATATATATATATATATATATATATATATATATATATATATATATATATATATATATATATATATATATATATATATATATATATATATATATATATATATATATATATATATATATATATATATATATATATATATATATGTATATATATATATATATATATATATATATATATATATATATATATATATATATATATATATATATATATATATATATATATATATATATATATATATATATATATAATATATATATATATATATATATATATATATATATATATATATATATATATAATATATATATATATATATATATATATATATATATATGTATATATATATACACACACACACACATATATATATATATATATATGTGTGTGTGTGTGTGTGTGTGTATATTATCACTTTTAATTATGAAATGATACTTTTTTAAGGATTACATTGAAATAATTATAAAATTAACCATCTTTTAATCAGGACTGGTGTGCTTTGCATGCTTAGTAACTAACGGCTTTATACACACACACACACACACACACACACACACACACACACACACACACACACACACACACACACACACTTATATATACATATATATATATATTATTGTCGTCTTTTCTTGTGCATACCCAATTTTCTTATTAGCATTATTAATTCTTTAACTCTAGCGTCTGGCTTAACGCAACATTATCTTCTTTTGTAGAAAACTTAGCTTTACGTGTGACTCGACACAATTCTGAATTTTAAGAAAAAAAATACTTAAAGTAAATAAGGAGAAAAAAATCAGGTATTTTTTAATGAGGAGGAGAAGATATCCCAAGACCAAAAGTATAAAGAATTTTATGCTTCAGAAAAATTTTCCTGAATAGTTAAGTAACAGTAAAAACATAGCAAAATTCTACATTAAATTATCAACTATGATTATATTGAAAATATTACAGAAGGCTAATTTATTTCACAAATCTCTATGATCTTTCACATATATAATTATATTCTTTTATACAAAACAAATATTTTTATATACAAAACAAAGAGAATATAAATATTATAAAAGAGAAATTATTCGGTATGAACAGTTTTCAAATTCTATATGGAATACCTTTTACATTCAATTAGAGTAGAAATTTATGGTACACATGATATTTTTTTTGGAAAATTTGATTATAATTTTATTATTACTAAGCTCTATGAGCCCTATGTAGCCTTATGAGTTATGACAGGATTTGTCAAAACTAGATAATCGTCTGAGTCAACATAAAAGGTGCCACATACATGATACACTAGTCCTCACGCAATTCATTGAACTTCGTAATTATTCCTCAACAGTGTCTGTCTCCAGTGCTGCAGACACTTGTGTCCTTGAAATCAATTAATATTGAGCCTTGACAAACAAAGAGCAGGGTAAGCACACTGTTTAGCAGCCTTGTTTGAAAGCATTTAGTAGTTATAACGCCAGTGTTAACGTTTCAGCATTTACCACACCGCATTTCGGAAACCCCTGCTATGTCGGTGTTCGTATACAAATATCAGCTATATGCTATTTTTCATATAAGCTGAAGCCACATACTCAAATATAAACTTTTTATCATGTCTTATAGCTACGTCTTCATGTTTACAGAATTTGAATAATCAAGCTAAACCACCTTAATAATTGTTGTTGTTGTTGACTTATGCGACTTGGTGAAACCAGCACGATTGAGCAGAAGGCTACTCCTTTGTTTTACGGCAAAGGGGGTGCACCTTTTGTTTATAACGATCACCACAAGGGTGAAACTTCAACTTATGATCAAGTGCGTCCTCGAAATTTTGAAGCAGGGACCAAGCAGAAGACCATAGACTTTGTCTGGCACCCCCAGAGGTATTAATTGAAAACTTTTAAGACATTGTGAACACGAATCTATTTTAAGTGCCCAAGTCCTCTTTAATGAAAGCGGCGGATCTCTGGTTTTGAACCCCTAACCTCTCAGTTGCCTTTGCCGACTAAGCTACGGAGGCTCAATAAGTTTTTTTAATCGTGTATAGGTAATAACTTCCTCCAAATGGATGATAATGCATCTCTCGTCAAATCACACCTAGCACTCTCATACAGTTTTTAGCCGTCCTTCATTTTCGAAAATAATTCTCAAGTAGGTCCTCGAAATTTTGAAGCAGGAACGAAGCAGAAGACCTATAGACTTGGCCCGCCACCCCCAGAAGTATAGAATAAGAACTTGGAGGACATTGTGACCACGAACATATTTTACGTACCCCAGTCACCTTTAAAGAACACGGCGGATCTTAGGCTGGCTCGGGTTCGGAACCCGCAAAGTCTTTAGCAACGAGATCGTTGCTTTTACCGTATGACCTATCTCGGCTCTGAATGATTAAGAACTTGGAGTAGAATGTGTCCACGAAGATATTTTACGTGCCCAAGTCACCTTTAACGAACACTGCGTATCTTAGACAGTCTCGGGTTCCGAAACCAGAAACTCTTCAGTTACGAGATCGTTGCCTTTGCAGGCTGAGCTTCTGAGGCTCTTAATAATTGAGTACTTAGAGTATATTCTGACCACTAGCATATTTTACGTTCATCACTCACCTTTAACGACCACTGTGGATCTTAGGCTGGCTCGGGTTTGGAACCCACAACCTCTCCAGTTAAGAGATCGTTGCCTTTGCCGGCTGAGCTACTGAGGCTCTTAATAATTGAGTACTTGGAGTATATTGTGACCACGAATATATTTTAAGTGCCCCACTCACCTTTAACGACCACGGTGGATCTTAGGCTGGCTCGGGTTCGAAACCCACAACCTCTCCAGTTACGAGATCGTTGCCTTTGCCAGCTGAGCTACAGAGGCCCTTAATAATTGAGTACTTGGAGTATATTGTGACCACGAACATATTTTAAGTGCCCCACTCACCTTTAACGACCACGGTGGATCTTAGGCTGGCTCGGGTTCGAAACCCACAACCTCTCCAGTTACGAGATCGTTGCCTTTGCCGGCTGAGCTACTGAGGCCCTTAATAATTGAGTACTTGGAGTATATTGTGACCACGAACATATTTTAAGTGCCCCACTCACCTTTAATGAACACGGCGGATATGGGGCTGGCTCGGGTTCGAAACCCACAACCTCTCCAGTTACGAGATCGTTGCCTTTGCCAGCTGAGCTACAGAGGCCCTTAATAATTGAGTACTTGGAGTATGTTGTGACCACGAATATATTTTAAGTGCCCCACTCACCTTTAATGACCACGGTGGATATTAGGCTGGGTCAGGTTCGAAACCCACAACCTCTTCAGTTACGATATCGTTTGCCTTTGCCGCCTGAGCTACCGCGGCTCTTAATAATTATTTTAATAGTAACTTACAGGTAACTTTTTTTAAAATAAAGAGTATTAAATCTTTAGCAACTGTTTACTATCCAGTATATAATTATTCAAGAACCGAGCTAGAGCTCAAGCACATTTTTTTTTAAAATTGTGTTGTTAATCAAATATAAATGTCATTAGGATGATAACGACATCGACACTGGATTGATTTATCAAATGAAACATTAAACAAA
>CM063505.1:109852599-109862599 GCA_032207245.1 Pardosa pseudoannulata | reverse complement strand
GAGCCATTGTACTGCAATTTCTCTGTTGTGAATCCGAACTGTTAAAATTATTCATACTTTATAAGGTATTCCTAAAGGAAATTTTATGAGGTATTCATAAAGAGCCTAGACTTAATCATCAAATAAATAAATAAATAAAATACATTTTCTGAGAAAAACCTCAAAGTTGATAGCTTAACAGTATTCTGCTATATGCTTATTACATTGGTTATTTAGATAACCAATTCAATTAAGAGTAATATAAATTTCTACAAATATCTTCACTTTGTTGCAACTATCATTTCTATTATTCAACAGTTTGAAGTATATTTGATTTTGAAAATGCTTTTAATGCACAATATCCATTGTTTGATACATAAAAACAGATTTTTATATAAACTTACACAAAGCAGACATCAATGTTTGTCGCATGAGGAAAGATCCTATATCACTCCGACATTGACAAAAGATGAGTGGCAAAATCGATCCAAAAATCAATTTGTATGTGGCTTGGAGACATCTCATAAATACAAACCTATTTTTGATCTATGATTTAATTTTAGATATCATCGAGCCATATTCAGGCATTTTGTATTTCACAAAAATTTTAGAATGAATTGAAAATTTATATAAATATTTGTGATTACAATTTCACTGAAATACATTGTTAAGTCTAAAATCATATTACAAGTAAATATATATACGAGCAGAGAAACGTATATATATATATATATATATATATATATATATATATATATATATATATATATATATATATATATATAATATATATATATATATATATATATATATTTACATATATATATACATATAGTATATATATATATATATATATATATATATATATATATATATATATATATATATATATATATATATATTTACATATATATATATACATATATATAGTATATATATATATATGTATATATGTATATATTTATATATATATATATATATATATATATATATATATATATATATATATATATATAATATATATATATATATATATATATATATATATATACATATATATACATACATATATATACATATATATATATATATATATACATATATATACATATATATATATATATATATATATATATATATATATATATATATATATATATATATATATATATATATATATATATATATATATATATATGTATATATATTTACACTTTTAATTTTTTTGCTAAAAGGTATCAACTGAATGTGATTCCACTAAAATTCAAGGATATATGGACATATATTATCAATAATAAAGATTTTGAAAGCTATAGTTTATTTAAGGTTCAAATAATAGAGAAGCTGGTTTTTAAAAGACCACGTGTGCTAAATATCTATGTGTATTGAAAATAAAAGATAGTCACGAAGATTCTAATATAACAATGAATACAAAGGAAATGTAAATAACACTCAAGAAGATAAATTAAATAAATACAGATATTTGGCTTAGGCAAAGGAGCTGCTTTATTGATGTAAGAATTTGGAATGATAAAACACATTGTTTAAGACTGTAAAACTGTTTAATTTCTTTCTATCTGTTAAATCAATTGTTAATTAATTTGTTAAATTATGTTAATATTTACTTTAAATTCATATGATTGCTATACTGTAATGAAGTTACAAGTTTCTAATCCATGTATACAGTATAGTATTAAACTTCACCACTCTTCGTTCTACTTAGGCACACAATGCTTCATTCTTCATTATTTATAAAGAAAAATTTTAAATAAATATTATCTTCATATGCGGATACTTATAGACAGCATATTAGTTTCCTAAAACCATATCAAAATCATGCAATCGTAATTATGTATACCTTCTCCCGGTGTTTCAAATATTGTCGAAATATTTGGGAATGTAATAATGCATTTTATTGAACATTATTTAACCCTTAATTTCACAAGATGTTTTTTCAAATATTTTTAAATTTCTGTTAGTTTCCCATGTTTGTTTAGACATTAAGATCTCTGCAAAATAGATAAAAAAATATATCATTTTCCATTTTTGAGGTGATTCATGTCCTCTGTGGCGAACAGGGACAATTATGTTATATAGTAGATTTTATTTATTTGATTTTTTGCTGAAGGGGACTTAGCTAAATTAAGGGTTAATTCTCCAAAAAGTACATGCTTTTTATCTTTTCTGTATTTATAAACTCCGTATTTCAATAACATAATTTAAATTACTAATATTTGTTGAAATTAAAAGCAATAGGAAGCGAAATTTGATCTAAATAAGAAATAATACAATATTAGAAAAAACAAAACAAATCATGCAATCGTATTTATGTATACCTTCCTTCGGTGCTGTTGTCGAAATATTTGGAAATGCAATAATATGTCTTATTGAACATTATTTAACCCTTAATTTCACAAGATGTTTTTTCAAATATTTTTAAATTTCTGTTATTTTCCCATGTCTTTATAGGCATCAGGATCTCTGTAAAATAAACAAAAAAAATATATCATTTTCCATTTTTGAGGTAATTAATGTCCGCTGTGGCGAACAATGACAATTATGTTATATAGTAGATTTTATTTATTTGATTGTTCGCTGAAGGGGACTTAGCTAAATTAAGGCTTAATTCTCCAAAAAGTGCCTGCTTTTTATCTTTTCTGTATTTATAAACTCCGTATTTCAATAACATAATTTAAATTACTAATATTTGTTGAAATTAAAAGCAATAGGAAGCGAAATTTGATCTAAATAAGAAACAATACAATATTAGAAGAAACAAAACAAATCATGCAATCGTATTTATGTATACCTTCCTTCGGTGCTGTTGTCGAAATATTTGGAAATGTAATAATATGTCTTATTGAACATTATTTAACCCTTAATTTGACAAGATGTTTTTTAAAATATTTTTTAATTTCTGTTATTTTACCATGTCTGTTTAGATATTCGGATCTCTGTAAGATAGACAAAAAAATATATTTTCCATTTTTGAGATAATTAATGTTCGCTGTGGCGAACACTGACAATTATGTTTTATATTAGATTTTATTTGTTTGATTGTTCGTTGTAGCGGACTTAGCCAAATTAAGGGTTAACCCTCCGAGTGGAACACATCGAGGAAAAAAGTTTCCAAAAATACACTAAATGTTTACTGTGTCAGTGGCCAAAGTGTTCTTTGATTTTTCCTACCCCCTTTGTCGACTAGAATGAAATACGAGAAACCCACCTTCGCTATTGTCCTTTTACTTCCGGTTATAAATAGATGTATAAATAGATATTATAGATTGTTAATTTTAAATACACATAAACCTCGTCAAGTCTCGAAGATCATCCTATAAGAAATAATGGATTCTAAAAGTACAAATAAAAATATTCTTTGAGAGGCTTCTTTATAATTTTTACGACAGTTATCCGAGATATTTAAGTGGTGCAATGGGAGATACAACTGTTACCTCGAACGAAATTCTTCGAAATAGAGATTTACAAAGCCATGAAAAGCTATCAGCCTCTTTGTGCTGCAGGGGTAGTGGTGCATCCTTCAATAAATGTCACTCAAAGAGGGGTGCATTTTCTAAACAATTAACCTGACCCTCCTATCACAAAACTTCATGGGGGGAAGTACTGGCATAAATTTACATTACATTCATTTTCGAATCGTTTTTGGAGGTCGAAAATTGTACATTTTGAAGACATCATCGGTTTGGGTGGAATTGTACGTGCGAACTGCTTAGAGAGTTAATTCTCCAAAAAGTATCTGTTTTTTTTCTGTTTTTATAAACTCCGTATTGCAATAACATATTTGAAATTGTTTAAATTTGTTAAAATATAAAGCAATGGGAAGCGAAAGTTGATCTAAATAAGAAACAATGCAATATTTTTCTTACCTTTGTACACTTCGTATAAAGTTACACATTCCCTTGAAAATATTTATAGTGAAAAAAATAATCTGAAGCACTTTAGGCTGATTCAAAAATAAAATGTTATGAGTTGTTTTTAGCTGAATCTTATGAAAATATTTCTAAAACTTTAGGATCATTAAAATAAAACGTGTGTGTTAGCATATTTTTTAAATGTTCGTAGTAGAGTTTTTCGATAAATTTCTTCTTAAAAATAACTATTTGGGGCTTTTATAAAAAAAACGCCAGGTTGTAAAATATTTATATCTGGAACATAACTTTAATATTTTAATATTTTGCATCGTTTAAATCCTCTGGAGTAATAAAATCGCATTTTCTCTTCCATCTTTAAAGTAAATCTGTACTATAAATCCTTCGGAGCAAAAAGTCAAAGGGGATTTTATGGCTAAAGTATTGATCGTATCAGAGACTGGGATAAATGCATGCATAAAAATTGACTTCTTCAAAATAGTATAAGGAGAAAAAAAACTATATTTTGCAAGCAGTGAAATAAATCCCTAATCAAGGGCAGAGGTGAGAAAATAATCCTTTGAAGTATAAAGAATGATTACTTCGGATCCTTTTATAAAGAAATATTGGATTTTTTTTCTTCATAATTAAGCTTCGAATTTAAAACATGTCAAGAGTGCGGTGTGATATTTGTATTTTATGAATAGTTTTTTTCCCCATATTTTTTGTTTCTATAGAAAAATCTGAAGAGTGAGGCAGTATAAATTAAGAAATGAAAGAAAAAAAAGTTTCTGGTGAAATAAACAAAGCAAGTGTTCTTTCAAGAAGATAAATTAATTCGAACTCGCCAAAAGAGAAAAAAAATATTGATTCTGATTCAAGTTCTAAAGACATGGGACTGTTTTTCATAAAGTCACGTATTTCACATAAAATTTTATGTATGAATTTTTTTAGGATTTCACGTTAGAATTTTAATCATATTTTTAACCATTATGAATATTTAATTTTTTGAGTATCAAAGAAAAGTAAATGCATTAATTCTCTGAAGATTACAAATTTTTTTTTAATTATTTATAATATTTATAATAAGAAAATATTTATACAGTTGAGGCATAAATATTTATACACTTTTTTCGAATTATAAAGTGTCTGAATCTGAAAATGATATTGTTATAACGCCGAGCGGTCGCGCTGTCTCTATTTCGGTCGTTGCGTCACACCCTAGTCATTTGGGTACGAATTCACATATGTTTCTTGGAATGCAGCGGAGATTGATGTTAAATATTCAGAGTCATGGATGTTTCAAACTTAACAACAGTTGATTTATTTAACAAAAAAGAAATATTTAAAGAACAATTTAACTCAATGCAGATGCACACTATCGTACAGAGAGAATATCGCTCTAGACCAACCTACTCTCTCCGAGTTCAGCCGGGAGTCGCACCCGCTTCTTCGTTTCCCAAACAGGAAACCTCGGTTTTAGATGAGATTGACCCCCCCCCCTCTTTGACTCTTGTCCTTGGGGTAGCCGAAGCGCTCTTGGCACCTGGCAGACTCGGTCATACAAAGCACAATTTCTTTTTCTCTATCGGTGCATTGATAGACGACACGTTTGACACCTCCAATTTGCCAATTGTTTGCAGCTTGCAATGATTGGTGTCTTACAATGAACAAAAGTTTGCTTTAACAATCGCTCGTCTAGACCACCGACGTGACTCTTACAGATATTTTGATATCATAAAAATGTCATAATATTTAGGTTGTTTTGGTTGGACTTCCTACTTAAGTACACGATTTCTAGCCAGTTTGTCATAAGCATCAAGATGACCTGCAGACATTAAAGTTATATGTATATGAACCCAAGACAAAATTAGGTTCAATACAAAAGTCTTGAGTTTTGAAATATATATTTGTTAATCCTAAAACTTATTGCCATATGGAAGGACTTACGATATTAAACTAAGATACACAATCAGAAAAATCTAACCACTTAAGATACATCTCATATAATCTGATACTAAGTGTAACAAAAAGTTACATTCGGTTCAGCTTTTTTTAACCTCTTCCCGTGTGTCATTGCCAAAGAAATACCAGAACAGGACAGGTTTGAACTAGAAAGAAGCTTCGGTCTTCTCCCAACCAATAGAAGCGTCCGTTGGTTTTTGGGATTCTGACCCCCCCGCCGTTCTGGAAATGACCCCGGTTTTTTCTCCTCGAGGCAGTCTGATTTTTTAGCCGACAAGTTTGTTACCAGCGGAGACAAGAGGGGAACGCAGCTGGTATCCGTGGCTTGCAGAATAAACAGTTTTTGCAGCGACACCTGAAAGAGGAAAATCATCGTCATATTGTTTTTAGGGCAGAGGCCGACTAGAGAGTTTCGAGTCGGTTCAGCTTTTTTTAACCTCTTCCATCATCAAAGACATACCAGAACAGGACCGGTTTGAACTAGAAAGAAACTTCGGACTTCTCCTAACCAATAAGCACGTTGGTTTGACTTTTTCTGACCCCTCCTTTCGGGAGTGGACCCCTGTTTTTTTCGCGGGGCAATCTGATTATTTTAGAGGATAAGATTGTGACCAGAGGAGAGTGGAAGGTGAACGCTGCTGGCATCCGCGGCCTGCGGGAAAGACCCTTTTAGAAAAATAATCGCTAAATTGTTTTTTAGGGCCGGCGCCGACTCAGAAGCAGTTTTCGATATCTACAAATGATAAGTTGATTCCAGTTGTATTTCTTAGGCATTTATTTAATTGCATAAAATCATTTAATTGAGACATGTTTGTCCATGTGTTTTTAATGAGTTTAGATTTCTTCTGTCTCAAACAGTAGGGCAACTTAACATCATTTTCACACTGAGGGAGATCATGAAAAGAAAATAGCCAGCTATGAAGTGAGAGATACTACGTTGCTTGAAAGGGAACAGATGACCATAAGACATTTCAGTTTACCAGCTCTTCTCCATTTACAAACATTTGTTTATACTTATACTTTTTATGTTGCCATGTTATGTTATGTAATCAGTTAATAATTACAACGTTACTAAGACAAAATAAGTAACATAATAATATGAAAATAACTAATTGTTAATTTGAAAACGTAAAATAACGCCAGGTGGACTGTTTAGAGACTGATACATTGATCATTTCAATCGTCTTTAATGCATGTTTTGAGTCTATTAAGTTTGTATTTGGCACTGCCTTTCTTCACTCCCTATTTTATCCAAAGGAAGGATTTCCCTGATTTTCCCGTTAAAAAATACCAAGCTGACTGTTAGAATAGTTTTCATATGTGCTCAGTGAGGAAACAAGGTATAAATAAAGAAGATAAAATAAAACGGGTACATCAAAACAAAACGAGGTCTGAAATTCGAATTTAGAAATGGTTGACAAATTAATAACACCAGAAATGAAGAAAAAAAAATGTGAAATTCAATGTTCAGTAGAAGCCTTTCTTATTTAGTTCAAAACAATTGACATTTGATAGTTAAAAATTGATTATTCTGGTTAACTCCGGTAAAGATAAATGAAGATAAGGATGAAATAAATAACTATCAAGCTGACAGTGAATAAATTCTAATAAATAGGCTAAAATGCAGAAACGGTTCTTAACATTTCACTGCCTGTTTACAAAATGCTTCACCCTCATTAATAAAGTATAAATTTTCAGAAACATTTCATTTGCCTGGTTCCAGGCTAAAATTATCTATCTATTTCTCGGGGGTGTTTTTATATTACAGAGACAATTTTTATTTGTACAATAAAAAAATGCATAGAATTTAATAACGTTCCAAAATATCATAGACAATTTTCATCGAATTTTTTAATTTCTAATTTAATTCTCTCATTTCTTATTTTTTTCCAACATAATTTCAGTGAAGTGAACAATGAGTAATAGAAATCCATAGTGTACGTTATTTAATTGTAGGTTTGAGTAACTGTTGAGCGCTTATTTTAATTATACACAAATACTAGTCAGTAGAGAGGCATTATTTTTAAAATTCTCGATTCCGTGGTGAAGTTCTGGGTACTTTGGAATATCCAGATTCAAACAAGGATAAATTAATAAGTTATTCCATTTACAGCCCATAAATATAAAAAAAGAAATAGATTAATTCTATTTATTAGTTGCTATGAAATCAATTAGGAGATTTAATCATATTAAATAACGACGAATTAAACTGTATTTAAAAAATAGAAGAATGCTTATTCTACACGAATGGTTATGAATTCTAATCATAAATTTTATGGAGGGGTAGTATAATCTGGAAAATACATGCTCCATACCTTTCTCGAATCCGAAAATTCTCGATTCCGTGCTGAAGTTCTGGGTACTTTGGAATATCCAGATTCAAACAAGGATAAATTAATAAGTGATTCCATTTACAGCCCATAAATATAAAAAAGTAGTAGATTAATTCTAGTTATTAGTTGCTATGAAATCACTTTGCTTCACAGATTTAATCTTATTAAATAACGGCGAATTAAACTTTATTTAGAAAATAGAAGAATGCTTATTCTACACTGTAACGTATCCGGTCCCTGTTTTACGTGACACAAGGAAGAATCAGGTGTATCTTGATTAATGAATTTATATACGCTTCTGCTATATACATCATTTCACAACTACACAGTAAAAAGAAAACAATTTCCGATGACATGTAAGTGATCAGTACACGTAGGCCTGAGTAGAAACGGGTACCTAAATTAAATCCAGTCTCTGCCGAAATATGGGTGATTCGACGGAAGAAACAATTCGGTAGCTCTCGCGAAATTTCACTGAAGTACTGGTAGAATTTCAAAGCACAGTTAGAGTTCCGAAGGAAAAATGTAATAATCCTGAAGAGGATTATATTATAAAAGGAAACCCAATGCACAGGATATCGTTTCAGTCTCAGAAAGAGATATATCCCAAGACGGGATTTCGCTGAATAAAACTCTCCGATTTAGAGACTGGTCGAGGCGAACTCAAAGTTAGTCGATGCTGGGCTACTCTTTAAAGAAAAAAATCCCAAGGTGGGATTATAGCAAAAACTCTCCGGTAGAGACACTGGTCAAGGAGGCCTCTGAATTAGCTGGTTGCAAGTAACTAACTTCTCTAAAAAACAAATCTTCTCTCGGCTCTTTCTAGGGGAGGGGCCTCTAAGAGAGGGGCCTCACCCACAATTTCATTAATGGATCACCTAGCGATAACCTCACCTTTGAACAACTGGATTGGTCCGAGTTAAACTATCATCGGCCGCAAAGCCAGGGGTCCCTGGAATTCTTAGCGGCTACATCTGAGCCGCTAAGAATATCCTTTGTTGTTCCAATGATCATATTTTTAGCTGTCAGTGAAGGTGCCGGGTTGTCTGGAATATTGTTCCTCTACTACAGGGCACAACAGTGTAGACACATGGGTGCCAGGGAAAACAATCCTTTTGTACCCACACAAGCGAAGTCCATCTCTCAAAGCAAAGCTCTTTGATGTCGACATACCTCTAAATCACGCCGTTACAACACGAATGATTATGGATTCTAATCATAAATTTTATTGAGGAGTAGTATAATCTGGAATATACATGTTCTATACTTTATACAAACTTTCTATATTTCCAGAGTTTTCGACGACAATATTTGAATTTCATACCAAATATTGCCTCCAAAATCGGATGATCTAAAATTAAATAATGCTCTAAGTTAGTTAGTTTGCTGAGTTACTTAATTTATAAAAGTTTAACATTCAAGATGTTAAGTTTTACAAATCGAGAATAAATAAAATCATTGTAAAAGTTTTAGTTCAATGCAACTACAACATAAAAAAGTTTCATAAACTTTTTGCGTATGGATTAAAAAACTGAAATTTTAACTATTTATATTCAAACAGAATATTTAACTCTAAGAATATACATTTTTGATTTTTAATGGTATCTGATTCCTTAATGTTTATCTTTCATAAATAATGGGCGGCATGCTTATTGGCCTTAATTATTGGCTATCCAGTTTGAACTGGATAGCTACCATCTGCTATTTTCTACAAGAGGGCTAATAACCGGGACCAACAGGTAAACATCAAATCCAGCCTGTTACGATCATTCATGCCATCAAAACTGGGGTTGAAAACAAATTCCAGTATCAAATTGAAGCGCCAAATGATTTAGCGTATATAGCTGAATTTATATA
>CM063505.1:109831424-109851424 GCA_032207245.1 Pardosa pseudoannulata | reverse complement strand
TATATATATATATATATATATATATATATATATATATATATATATATATATATATATATATGTATATATATATATATATATATATATATATATATATATATATATATATATATATATATATATATATATATATATATATATATATATATATATATATATATATATATATAATATATATATATATATATATATATATATATATATATATATATATATATATATATATATATATATATATATATAGATAGATAGATAGATAGATAGATAGATAGATATAGATATATATGTCATATATATAGTAAAACTGCTGATATTTTTTATATAACTGATAAGTAGTTTTAGATACAATTTTCATGAGAAATGTATTAACAAAAGCAGTTTATTAAAATTATTTGAATATTATAGTGTTAAAATGTACATAATGTTTTAAAATTTCTAATCTAAGATAGTTGAATTTAAATTTATATTACCTCAGTCTATATATTTAACTGCTAAATACATAATGATAGTTAAGACTTCAATTGTACTTACTATTCTTAGTTCTGAGATTAAACAGATATATAAAATTAAATGGATTCAGAAGCTTAGTTAATAGGTCTTTGCGGAAATCAAAGGATTGTTCTGTATATATTATCAGTATTCTGATAAACGAATTAGATTCTAGAATTGTTCAATCGATCATACAATTTAGGGACATATGCAACCATCACTTTTATTTTAATAGACATTAAACTCATTTGTTCGTCACATTCAATCTGCAACGATGGATTTATGAAGGTAATATTTCATACATATGTAGACTCTTATTTGATTTACACTACATATGACAGAACATAACTATATATTTATCTAAATCAGTGTATTTAATGACTTTACCCTTTTAATCCTGACGTGCTTATAAGAACCGCTTTAATCAAACACCTATATATTCTTAATAAAGCTGTTTTTCCTGAAGTTACTCACAAGGACATGTACGATGAAGTTCCTACATCAGAAATGACAGCAATAGTTAAGAATCCTTTATATTCACTTAGTAGGGATTTTATAATTGGCGTTCTGCATTCGAAGGTCATTTTGTGGTAAAGTTGATACACCTGTTGATGAATTGAGTAAATTTAGTGGTTACTTAACAGTTATTTGGTACTTATCTTATAGAGACTTCTATACCTCGTAGGTAAGCATTTCATTTGTTTTATTCATAATTTAATGTTTTATTTTCTATCATAGAGTCAAAAATATATGTTGGTACTAGAAAGTACGAGCTGCAAAAGTAACTACTAAAATACAGTAAAAATTAATTATCTTTTTTCTATGATTATTCTCCATTAAAACTTATCTAAGGTGATAGTGAATTAATTTAGGATACAATGGGTCAATATAGAGACAGAAATAATTTTTTTTTTACTGAATTAGTGATTTATTTTCTAATATCTTAATTTTTTTCATAATAGTTAAAAGAAAGGATTTTTTATTGATACTTTATATACATATACAGTGAAACTTCTCCGAGAGGCGGCTATCTTCTAAACGGCCAATTTTTCATGGCATGGATTTTTCGACCCATAAACCTAATGGTAAAATAACCTGTATCAGCGGCCACCCGACCCCCTCTAAACGAACACCAAGTGGGATTGCCATTTTCATTTTTCGGAAAATTTTACTCATTGCATGGTTTAATTTTCAGCGAAAAAACTCAAAAGTAAGGTTTATGGTCGGATATAAAATAAAGGAATAACTTGGGAATTCCATTCCAGCTATTCCCCCAACTTCTAAGAAAGATTAAATCTGTTATCTCTTTTGTAATTTCCCCACACCCTTCAGATAGGAAATCCCTATTACACCAACCATAGAAACTGAGGGAGGAACTGGACAATCAAGAGTTGAAGGTGTCCTAGGGCCTTTGTTTGGAATTCCAATCGGTAAAGTTAAAGAAAAATTTCTCCTATGTCAGCAAAAATCTCATTCACACTAGTTTCATTGAATTAGTTGGTCAGTGATCTGAGTTGCAACTATGACGAAATACATTTTTCTAAATCTCGAGCAGAGCATTGAAGTTCTGCGTGAATATGACAAGGGCAAATCGGCAAGAAAGTTAACTGAATTATTTAACTGTGGTAGAACAGAAATCCACAAAATGATTAAAGAAAATAATTTCATTATGAAGTAGTACAAAGACTACAGAACAAACAGAAACAAACTTTTTTTTAAAAATGTAAAGAAGCTAGAAATAAAGTACTATTTTTTCTTTAGATAAGTTTTAAATTTCATTTACATAAGGAATATATGTCAGACTAGTTTATATTACGCATTTTAGTAATTATTTTATAATAGTAAATAAAACCCTTCAGAGCGGCCATCAACTCTAAGCGGACAAATATTCTATGAACGGAGGGGAAGCAACTCAGAGAGGTTTTACTGTATATGGTAAATGTAATAATTTTAATACAGCTTTTACGTAGGTTTAAATTTTAGCATCACAATAAATTTCAATATCAAAAGGATATTAATTAAATTTTAAAATACTAGTGTTAAAGTATGTATTAGAAGAATAAGTATGTACTTTCAGACTTAAAATAGACTAAGTTACATCTTACTTCTGCAAAATAGTAATGATTTTCCAGTCAAACTAAGAAATATGATTACGAAACGTACGAAATATTTATTCAGGATGGATTATTGTATTATTCAACTCAACAATGTTGCTTTTCACATATCTAAAATAGGACAAAATCCAATCTCGGAAAAGCACGAAAAAATCACATTGAAAATAGCGTCTCATTTTTATACTTTTATAACAATGATTGAGTATATTTTGTAATACTTAAGATACTAAAATGGCAGTTTACATATAATTGTACCTAAACAACTAAAAAAAAATCATTTTTGATGATAAATATATACAAGTTCATTTTGTAGTAGTTAGTAGGCAAGTATGAACACATTCCTTCAATAATTAATGTTATTATTTTGGTTATATTACTGAGCGGTATCACTGTTATTGTTTTATATGACTATAATTTTGTCACCTCTACTTGTCGGATATTTCCTATATTGTAGAATTATACTATTGTAGAATATAATTGTACAATATAGGAAATATTCGTCCTACAATATAGGAAATATACAATATAGGAAATATCATTATTGTAGAATTAATTATTATTGGATTCCTATCCATTGTAGCCCTTTGCGTCTTGGTTCATTTCTAATGACCACTTTGATCGTAGAACATGAGATACCACTTGGTAATATATATGATACCTTTTACAAACAAACCTCATTCTCTAGAAATATAAAGCTCTTATTTTTCGATTTCAAAAAATTGATCTGGTGCTGTCCATTAGAACCCATAGACTCTGTAGGGGACAAACGTTTAGGAGCAGCAAATGATTTAGCTACTGTAACTTTTATAGCTAACATTAGCTGACGAAGAGTATGAAGAGAATCACCCAACTTGACATCATATAGCAATTAGCTTTCTATCTTGTAGATTCAATGCCAAATTGTTCACGTCCATCTAAGAAAAACACATTTGCAGGCACCTATAATTTTTATCATTAGACAATTGTTTTCAGCGATGATGCCTTTTCAATACCAAAGATTTTGCATGTTGTATCAAAACTATTTAAACCATAAAAATGTTTTAAATCTCACTAATCAGTAATATTTTAATTATATTGCCACATTTCAAACAGAAATCGCCGAAATCCATGACACAATAATTACATTCGTGGGCAATGAACCGTATTTTATTGTGAGGAATTCAATGTTCTTGAGTGAAGAAATAGCGTGAAAAAGGATCACAGTCACAATAGAATTGGAATTCACTTTCATTTTTTCTGGGGTAAATACGGGGTATATACAGTATATACAACGGAATTCTAATCCTCCCCAAACAAGTCAAAATGTAGAAGATTTTTGCTCTAAATTTGATTAACACGGCAATCACAGTCGAAAAAAAAGATTTAATAATCTCACAAATAGGGAGGCCTTTGCAGGGTGCAATACAAACCCTATCTATCCCCTGTTCGGCATCCGAGACACTGCTGTTCCTTATATGAGCGGACTTTACGAATCTCGAGAACGCAATCACTAAAAAGTTGACTCTGGTCAAAAATCACCGAAATCTCCACGAGGTCAAAGCATCTCCTTAAAAAATGTCAAAAAGCTCCAGGCTTTTTATACCTGGGTGTCAGTTACGGTCCCGCCAACCACTTTTTGGTCAGTTACAGTTACAGTTACCTGAGATTTCCAACTAAGTTTACAGCTAGTTTTTTAGCTTAATTCTCATTCACTGGCTGTCAAGATTCTGGAATCTCTAGGCAATTCTTTGAGCGAACTGTCAACATCCCAGACACGGCGTTGCCACACTAAGGGTGACAGGTGGAAACAAGAGGCTCTCGATCAGCTGATTTCGTCTGTTAGTTTTGGACAAAGGGGGGAGGGTCTACACACTATGTTCACTTTGTTAAATAGTCAAGAAGACTCCTAAATAATGCATATTGTCTGTATTATTAAAATAATTCTAAAATAGTCTGTTACCCTATAAAAATTTGTGTTAAAACTGCGAGTAGCAGTTGTTGTTCGATTGCGGGCTAGGTGGCTTGGCATTTAATAAACACTATTATTTGTTAACTTGACTCTTCATTGTGTGCAACCAGTACTTGGAGCTGCGTGACAATATGAATATCGTACGAGGGGTTTGTAGGTAATCCTGGTGTCGCCGAGAAAGAACAATTTAAAAATGCTGTGCATAGCATAGTATAACAAAAGTATCAACACTTTCGAATGTTTGCAAACATTGTAGGTTTTTATATCTTGAAATGATGCTACTGTAGAATGAGGAAAAACAAAATCTTCATAACTATCAGTATGTTGATCATTGCACAGTATTTCTCATATGAACGTGATAAGAAATAGCTTATTTCTATCATTTAGCAAAATAATTTTATTCTCAAATATATCTCAATAATTTCCTGTATGCATTTTTCATACATTGAATTTGTAATATATAATATTTATATACAATTGGAAAAGGTTCGGATAATTTACATATATACAATGTTTACTTTTAGATTTGACTTTCTTAAAAAAAGATGTTAAAGTTTAGAGTTGATAAATTAAAGTTACATTAGTGCAATAAAATATTTCAATAATATTTAAATTGTTAAATGAAGAATGAATAGTTGCAGTTTATAGCAGTGAAGTAATTATCAGTCATGATTTGGAGATTGAATATACAAAATTAAACAGATTCAGGCATTACTTATTGGTTCTTTACGAAAACGCAAACATCTTTCTGTATATATCATCCAAATTCTTAACGCGAATGATAAAAACTGTAATTCAAGAACAATCCAATCGACTATGGGGAAAATATAGCAATGACAAAGGCACTGATTTTTGAAATCAGAGTACATTATTGAATCATTATTCCAAATCCCACTGCTATTATGGATGTTCGTACTTATTGACTAGTAGGGGGACAACATCTCTCGCATCAGCGGCCACGAGCTCAAGCCGTACGTGTCCTCTGGGTAGTGCTGAATGAGACACAACCTTAGGGGTATAACTCCTTTAGGCATATACAGGTGTGACGAGCCCGGGGTTCACCTGAGTGATCTTTTTTAGTGTCTTTCGTAGTAGTCTTGAGCTTACCTCTGTAGAGTTTGCTCTTTATTGAGAATGACCAAATTAATCTCCAAACCATGATTGACCTCGCGTAGGTCAGCTGCAGCTCTATAGCTGTCGTAGTGACTGGTCTTCAGTTTGTCAGCTGCTGTATGTTTTCTGATGGGCCGGCGTTAAGAATTATCTTATTGACTAGTAGGAATCGACTTTCAGCAGTAGGTCACGGTCTTGCTATCCGTCTTGTAGAATATCAGTAAACTGAAGCACTGAAAGCTTATCGACAGATCGATAATTCAACAACGTTATGACAGTATATTCTTTTATATTAATAGCATTATGCACATTTCTAAATAGCTTTCCATCTCCAAATATAGATATATGGAGGTAATTGTTTGTTCAGATGCTTGCAGATTATTCATTGATTTATGGCTCATTTTGGCAGACCATATAGCTATAAATTAATGTCATAAACTTACATGCTAAATTATTCTAGATAGGAGAATATAGTTTCACCGATGTGTAGGAATAGTTTCTTTTATATGGCTTCAAGCAGAAGTTTTCTTGAATATTTTTAGATGTTATAGCCTGTATTATATTTCAAACGTCGTCTTGCAGATTGAATCATATATTATATAAAGATTATTTCTTATAGTTTCAAAAACAAAATTTGTAACAATACACATAACCATTATTTATTTTAAGATAATAGATCCCAAAAAGTTTCCATTTAGTTCCCTACAGTGTTTAAATGTGCCGTTTCGGAAGAGAAACTAAAATTCAGGTATTGAGTTTCTTACTTACAGTGCAAAAGAATGGGGGTGATGCAATATTTTAATGGTGAGCGAGTTATTATCCTTCGCCAAAATACACAAATGGAAAATAAGGTTATAGAGTACCATTATTTTCAGGATATACTTCGTATGCGTTATACATTTTATAAAAGAGTTTTCAAAGAGAGAAGAGTCTGAGCTAAGAAGCAGAGTAAGCTCAATGCAATAGATAATATAGAAGTTTCGTTTTTTAATATAGAATAACATGGAAAGTCGTATTTGTGGACTAAAATTGTGGGACGAATAATTTTTGATATAATTTGTTTTTCACAATGCGGGTATTTTATAATTTTGGATTTGCTCTACAGTGGCAAGAAAAATATATTTTTGAAATAAATTAGTTTTCTGTTTATGAGGTGTAATAACACATAACCGAAACATAATTGAAACACTAGTAGGAAAACTGTTACATGCTAAAACCGTTGAAAATGATAACGACTATTAGAATGAAATTATGAAATTTCGTAAATGATGTCTTTTTGACAACTTGTAGACACTTGCAGACTGCTAGTTAATTGATTAAACAAAAGAGAAGAACAGAGTTAGCAATAAAGATTACATTGAGTGCATATATTAAACGTGTGTCGAAAAGAAAAAAAAATATTTTCTGTGATTAGAATGATTGACCTCATTTGATAAATTTAGTAATTTAATTAAATAATTTATATACCTCTGACTCTTTCATATATATATATTTGTACATTTCTTTATTATGTGCATTGCATTATAACACTGAATAGGTAGTTTAAAGATGTTTACAATCTCTACACAACTATAATCGCAAAGTAAAGTATAATTTCTTATTTAATGAAATCATTTCATTTAAAATTATTTACATGACCCACTAGTTCTGCCAAATCTAATTTATTAATAGTAATGCTACTTTCTGACTTCATGTATATATATTAAAAATGAAGCATCTTACATTTAACAACATATTTTACTCACTGCTTCTCTACTCAGCTGGAATGTAACAGTAGATATTCACTGAGATTTCTGTATAATCAAAGTATATTCTATATTTCTATAAACACTTTATTGCTTTACATAATAATTATTGCTCCAAATTTATAGAATGTAAAATATTTATAGCGTTTTTTTCATTTACAGGCTATCTTTTAATTGACAATGGTTATATTTTTCCAGAATGACAATCTATAAAATTAAGCCCCTATTCTTTTTACTTCCCGGGCTTACTAGGCAACGAGAATCCTAGTTCAGAATCAAGCTGCAGTCGTGGCTCCATAACATAAAAAGAAACCGCAAGTCCATAGCATAACTGACAGCAAGAACATAACTTTTATTTATGATCTAAGGAAATGCACTTTTTTCTCATCTTTTCAGCAGAGGATGCAGTGATACATGAAAAACCCTTTCGATTACAAGTTGACCCCACATCAAGATGTGATGAAAGGGATATTCTGAAAATAAACTAGTTTAATCAGCATTCTTAATAGCCAAAAAAGAATTTAGATGATTGGAAAAATGAACCATTCTCCTGGGCCATCAGGAAAACATGGCGAGTGGACAGAGAATTTGCATTTAGTTCAATCTTTAAGTCATCTTTGAGAGACTGTTAAGAGAATTTTCAGTTATCGAGCTAAATAAGATATCTTGTGGCTGGGATAATAGATATGAAATAATTAGAATTGGGAAATTATAATCTTAAAGTGATAGATTAAGTGTAATAATTTTCATACAATACATACACACACACACACATATATATATAATTATATATATATATATATATATATATATATATATATAATGTATATATATATATATATATATATATATATATATATATATATATATATATATATATATATATATATATATATATATATATATATATATATATATATATATATATATATATATATATATATATATATATATATATATATATATATATACATATATATACATATATATACAAGTATATATATATATATATATATATACATATATATATATATATATATATAATATATATATATATATATATATATATATATAGTATATATATATATATATATATATATATATATATATATATATATATATATATATATATACATATATATATACATATATATATATATATATATATATATATATATATATATATAAATATATATATATATATATATATATATATATATATATATATATATATATATATATATATATATATATATATATATATATATATATATATAAAGTAATCGAATTAGTATATGATTTCAACAGTAGATCAGTCTATATTCTTAATTTCAATAAATTACTGAATACATGGAATAAATAAGTATGATATGATGTACAAATATATCAGAGTATAATAAATTTACGTAAAATTAAACAGATTGAGAAGCTTATTAAACTGGTCTTTACTAAATTACAATGGCAGTTTTGTATAAATTATTTGGATTCTAAACCCCGAATTAGATTTGAAATCTAGAACTATCCTATCAATCATACCATTTAGTGTCAGATGAAACAAACCCTTTTCCATTAGAGGACATTAAACACATTGCTTGATCGCGTTCTATTTGCAGCGATGGATATGTCAAGGTAATTGTTTGTTCAGATACTTGCAGACAGTTCATTGATTTATGGTTGAGCTTGGTGGAGAGTAGGTATTAATTAAAGCCAATTTGACTAAATTTGTTTTAAAGTTACAGGTAACAAAACGTTTCGTTTTATGCTTAAATAAACGACCAGTGTCTGTAATATTTTCTGTAAAATAAATATAAAACAAATATAAATTTAAACAACGTATCGTAAAAATAAAATGAAGAAGTACTTTGTATAAATTTTTATAAGAGTAAAAGATAAACAATATAAGTTGTATGTAGTTTCTATTCATACTTTTTATTTCATAGAGTTCTATTTTTCTATTTCATAATTTCATAGAAAATAAAACTTATGTTGTAGCTGATGTTTGACTAGTGTTCCATTACTCTAAGCGCCGAACGATGGCAGATTGGTTAGGGTGCTGGCCTTCAGTACCGGAGTTCGTGGGTTCGAATCCCACAGGGGAAAGGATGTTCGTAACCGTTTGGAATCGGCTTTAAGCTGTAGGTGCCAGTCTCATTAGCCCTCGTGTTGCAAAAAGTAGACTGTAGCACTCCAAACCGGACCAAACCAAACTATCATTCTAAGCAGCCCCATTCAAGTTAGTTATATGTGTTTAGCCCGTTTTATCCCAATTTATTTACTTTGTTCAGATTTGAGAAGAATCATGTTTTCTAAAGTTAATTCAACCTAAATAAATTAAATATAACAAAATTTGAAAAAAATATATATTTCATATAAGAAATCTGATCCGTCCTCTAAATAGGACACTGGGATAAAGGGGATGAAATTTGCACTTACATGTTTTCCTGTTTTCTTCAAAGATAAAACGTTATTTCCGAGTACAAACTTTTACTTTATTTAAATATTAATATCTTATTTACAAAAAAATTTAATTTTCAGTTGAATTTTCCTTTAATTGTGGTGGAAAGGTCCAAAGCAAGCCTGACGAAGTGTTTTGTCACATTTCCCACAGTATGTTTTGAGTTTTCCTTTGCAGTGCTCTCTTTGACAACGAAGCTGTTTTTCTGGCTTTAGTAAAAATTGGCCAACACTATCTTTCCGAACATCTTCTTTTGCATCAGAAGGTACTGTCGAGATCCTAGGTCTACCTCTTGTTCTTTTCACAGATGTGTTTAGATAAACTGTTGTTACAACTCTAAGAAACTCCTTAGATACATTTGTATTGAGTGTTTTGTGAATTATCCATGAGTTTACCATAGCCATATCCAATGAATGTATAAAAAGCGGACAGTACCACTTTTTCCCATGAATTTTAATGGACTTTTAATGGAATTTTAATGGACTGGTTGGCTGGACTTTATTATCGAGCCAACCAGTTGTGGTGATCCACACTGCCCATATGTTTGTTGTAAAACTTCATCGTCAAATTCGGCATCTTCAAGTTAACTTGAAGTGTCTAAATTTCATAAAATTATTATTGAGTATGACAAAGGTTTTACTTTGAAGGATCGATCCTGGGCATGCTGACTTACAGTTCCATCGTCGACAAAGTGTAAATAAGATTTCAACTTTTGGAAGCGGTTTCGTGACAAGGCATTTTTCACCAAAGTAAAGCCAAGGTCTTCGGCATCTGGCCAGTAGTGACATTAACAGGCATTTGAATGCTAACCAGTTAAAAGCAAAATTCCTACAAAAACACGTATTTCATCAGCAGTGGTAAAGAAATCGTGTTCATTTTTTACATCTGTTGCATATCTCACAGTTTCATTTAAAATGAGATTGTAAACTTCACTGAAATAAAACTGCTCAAAAAGCTCTGATGGAGTTTATCTTTCAGTGCATATTCCATCTGCTGGAGAAATTCACTTGCAGTTAATTCAGTTTGTATTTTCCATTTTGTGTACTGCGACGACTTATTTTTTATATCCAAGATAACTAAAGTTGTTTAGCCCTTTTTTTGCTCTTTGTTGTCGAAACCCTACAGATTGTGGATGGTTCAGGCTCGAAAGTATCTCCAGTTCTAGCCTCCAGACACCCAAGAACATCGTTTATAATAATATCACCAGTATTTACTTCATTCCCATTCCCTTCATCTTCGTCAGTTAGTTCACTAGCTTCTGGTGGTAACACAGCAATTTCAATGTCGCTCTCATCTGAATCTAAACTATTTAGTAAATCCAATCTTCCTTTAACTTCAGAAACCTTTGTACTGACATAACTCAGCAGGAGTAAAACACTAGAAGGGAAACTATTTTTTTGCTCTTAATTTGAAAGGGAGAAAGAATGTGTCAATTGCATGCGTATCGTCCCACTGTCCTATTTAGAGGACAGTTAAAAAATAATAAGCTAGAACCTACCAAAGAATAATATAGCTCTAATTTACCACCAAGATGATAACGAAAGAGTACTATCACATAAAAAATGCCCAGTGAAATGTCCAAAGTAAACTGAAAAAGAATTATGCAACTGCATAGAGATGGTACAGATCACGCCCACTAATGCGATGAATAGAAAAAATGCCCAGGGGAAGGAGGAGGGGGCGAGAGACGTAGCTCATGCTAGCAGAAACTAATACACAGCCCTACATGTTCCAGCTAACAAAATATTCGCAACAAACAAATAGTGATTTCCACGTGATATTTTTTAGCTGTCCTCTAAATAGGACAATGGGATAAAATGGGTTAAAGACAGTAACCCATTGAAAACTGGCAAATTATTTTTTACATCTTTAATACTAGTTTTTCCCCCAAATAATGGAATTCTCAAGCTAGTTACTGCCTACTTGTCATGTTAATGCAAGTATAACAATAGATGTCTTGGTATATCAGCTTTATTTTTTAAGAGCAAATCAGTGTATATATTCTATTGGGAAAAATTCAAATTTATACATTTCTAGAGTATTCATCTCTATGAGATTTGCTTTAATATTCTGAAGAGTGTTGATGGCTTAGAAAAATTGAAAAAAGAAAATTTTATTGCTGAGTGTCAGTAAATAACTAAGTACTGTGAACTCAAAATAAAGAAAAAATCTAATGCTTTTTCATACTGAAAAAATGCAGTCTAGTTGACAAATGCTTGCACATAACAGACTAATGTCTATGTCATATCGCAAAATTTTGAGTAATAAAGAATTTAAAATATTCTATTATTAACCAAAAAACAATATATATTATTAAACAAAAAACAATAGATTTACCCAATAAATTCGCTAAACCTACAGAAAGAGATATTAGTTATTAAAGAAATTTGTTATTAAATGTAGAAAGAACATTTGCTCATATTGATTAATATATTGAGACGGATAAAATTGAATTTCCATAGTTTTGTTATTCACTCATCACACAAAGAAATTTAAAAGATGAAGTATTGTTATTTATTATAAGTAATATTGCAGTTGTTATACTTTGTTTACTTTTAAATAAATAAATAAATGATTGTTAACTTTGTTAGTGATTTGCTGTTCGTGGAATTCTCGTAATGAATTTATTTTGTAATTGAAGGTTATTATTTCTGAAAGTTGAGAAAATATTTGCTTGTATTGGAACAGTTTGGCTTCTTTTGTATGTAATCAGTCTTTTTTTAAATTACGCATGGTTTTTTTCACTGAATATATTTTAAAACGATCATAAAAGTCAAATTATTCTTTTCCAAAACACCCAATGTCTTCATAAAATTTACTATTTTAATTTAACTTTTAAATAATTCATAATAGTTGTTTAATTTTTAATCTGTGCATTTTTGAGTTTTGGTAAAATGACTAGTAACTTTTTACTCTGTTGTAGTGCTTATTGTAATCAAAACTGTTTATCTTAAGAATTAAGAATTGCTATATTGAATGCAATTCATTTTGTTTTCTATTTTGAACTATATGCTTGTTAATTCCACAGTCATATGAAAATTACGTGAAATCAATTATTGAATGCATTCTAAGGTAAGCCGTTCTAGGATTATAATTTTTGTTTGATGGATTCTTCCATTTCACTAAAATATAAATTATATACACGAAATAACTTACTTCACATCCAACAATTTTAGAATATTTTTATGATCAGACACAGAGTATAAACCTGTTAAAGAATATAGAAAATAAATATTATATTGTTCAATAAAATCATATATCACGGATAAAAATAAAACAGTCTGATATCGATAAATATCCACACAAAATAAACAGGATAATGTACACCAAGGTAGAATCTATGTTACTTCTTAAAATTGAGAATAATGATAGACTGCACAATATTTTTACGTTAAAAAAAACTATTATATGCGCTCTTGATGATCTCTAGATAACATAACAGGATTTTAAAAATGTCTTTGACCTAATTTGAGAAGTATGCATGGATAGGTTTTTTATCAAAATGAAATTATTATTCTCTACCATGTTTCTCCCATTTTTCTATTTTTCGAACAAGATGTTTTTAATAGAAGTTCAAAATTTTCTGTTCACTATCCCCAACTTTCATTTCATTTCATTCTGGAAATTACTAATCATTTAGGGACGTCTTGATATTTTTTTCTTTTTTCGTCTAGCTAAAAAAAAAAGAAAATCAAGAATTCTGAAAGGCAGAGCATCATTACAGCACTCGATGTTAGCATAAAAAATAATAGGATTAAAAAACCAAGAAATGTGTTATTAAATTCATTTAAAAAAGCATCCACTCTTATTGATTCATATGATGAAAGAGGAAAAAAATAGCTTCATTTACATCGAAAGAATCTGAACAATGAAGGGAAATTTGCTTAATAAGGGTAATTGTTAGTATTTATTTATTTTGAATAATCATAAACAAAAATATTAGTATTATTAGCACGTAAATATCTAGGAATCAATTTATCTTGGTTATGTGGTTTATTTGTCCAAGTATGTGTTATTATAGTTATGCGGTGTAATTTTTAAGATCTACGCAAATAATTGCGAAACGAGTTTGGAGAGTATTTTATAAAATCGTTACAATATTAATACACATTATTTTTTCACTCGAAAAATTTCAGTATGGTAAAAAAAGTACAAAATTTAAATATTTAGAGTATCGGAATATTTTATAAAATCATTACAATATCAATACACATTATATTTTCATTCTAAATATATCAATATGGTCAAAAATTAAGAGGACCCACCTGGGTAATGTCCGTAGCTACTTTAAGTTATTCGTACTCCCCAAGTGGTGTAATAGATTCGCAGCCTTGTTAAGGCGTTAATATATTTTCTGTATCGCCTGCTAAAAAAATTAGATAAAAAAAATATGGTCAAAAAGTAAAAAAAAAAAATAACTAGAGTGTCGAGAACATCTTATAAAATCATTACAATATCAATACACATTGTATTATCACTCAAAACATTTAAATATGGTCAAAAAGTACAAAAATTTAAATAAGAAGAGTGTGGAGAACATTTTATAAAATCATTATAATATCAATACACATTGTTTTTTGTTACTCAAATCATTTAAAAAATTAATTTAATACTGAATGCTAAAGTAAATCATAATAAATAAATACAAAAGTGGAAATACCTACAGCGACCAGGAGTATTAGATAATAATTCTTTTTTACTTCCCCTCGCAGACCTGTTAGTCTGGGAAATAAAAATTTGGGAGAAAAATTTCGACTGCAGGCAAAGATCATCTATGATGAACAAAAATAAAACAATCTGATATATTAAAAATTAATATTTTAAATAAAAAAAGCTTTACATTTAGTAGTGTAGAATCTACGTTAATTTTTTAGAATGAATATTAATCAGAGAGCGTTTTTATTATTAAAATACATTATCTTTATTCTTGATGCACATTAAAATAGAAGTGATTATGAGATAAAATATTTTATTAAAAATATTTGGCCTACATTAAAAAATATGCATGCAATTTTCTTTCTTTTTTTTGCACGGAATAAAAATATTGATTACCTGTTTTCTGCCATTTTTTTTTCAAACATGATGTTCTTAACCGAAGTAAACTTCTGAATTTTCTGTTGAGTATCTCCAACTTTCATTTAATTTATCTGCAAATTACTAACCACTTCACGAACATCTTGTATTTTTCATTTTTTTTTCGTTCGCTTTAAAAAAATTATAAAACTCTCGAAGGAAGAACATCATTACTGCTTTCAATGATAGCTATGAAAAAATATAATGGACTGAAAAAACTGAAAAAAACACCCTGAAATATGTTATTAAATACATAAAGTACATTCACTCGTATATCATAAGGGAGAAAGAAATATCTTCCTATAGATTTGTTCTTTTCGTTTAGAACAAAAAGATTTAAAAACTGAAGTGAAATTAAATTAATAAAATTAGTTTTGGAATTGTTATACTGTTTCTACTCTCGAATAAACAAAAAAATGTATATTAGCTTTGTTAGTGATTTTCTGTGCACATTAATCTGTTGGAATGGATTTATTCCATAAACGAGAGGTATTATTAATAAGATTTGAGTACACAATGGCTAATTATGGAAATACAGATTTTTCTAAACTAATATAATTTACGAAATGTTTCTTAACTGACTATATTTATAATAAATACTGAGAAAAAGCAAAATGCATTACTCTAGCAAAAATTACTATAATTTATTACTTTTTCTTTTGATAAGGAACTTCGTATAAACCTGTTAAAGAAAACGGTAAATGAATAAATAGAATGATAATTTGTAAACAAATTTGAAATTAAATTAATTAAAACTATATTGCATTGTACACTATATCTACTTTCGAATACACAGAAACAAGTATATTTGATTTTCTTGTGTTTTTCTGTGGAAGGAACTTTTGTAAAGAATTTATTTTGTATTTGAGTGGAGCTGATTGTAAGGTCTGAGTAAATAATTGTGCAGTTGTGAAATTTGGTATTGTTATATCAATTCGTTAAACTACACATACATTCATCCCTAAATATAGTTTAAAATAATAAAAAAGACAAAAAAAATTGAAGCTTCCTTCAATATTAGAAATAATTTTTTTTTTCATGACCAGACATAGAGGATAAACTTCTTATATTAAAGTCTTATCTGTCAGTATTGTGGTATAAAATATGTCTGTTTGGGGGGCTGTATCCTGTTGGTCAAGGTCGTCTTGTATTCCAGCTATTGGAACTTTCTGTTAAGGCAAAATCTTAATAACAAATCTAATGTATATACTATTTCGACAGGAGTAGGTATAGGCAGCATGATAGACTTCATATTCGTCTACCAACTCACGTGCGACAGGGGCATCCTAGTCATCCTCTTCGGTTTACTCCAGTCTTTGGTCTTTGCTTTCGTCGTCTAGTTATTTATACTATTTTTTTCTTTTACAGTACGTTTTTAGGTACTCCTTTTTATAGCAATATTTTACCTTTTTTACCATTTCAAGATAGATATTTTTTATGTATTATTATATAATATAATTTATAGAATTTTATATAATATATATATATATTATATATTATAGATATTATATAATATTATATATATATAAAACATATATATGTGTGTGGTGTGCTAAAATTAAATGGGTTAAAACAACGCAGCTCACTCTTTAATGCAGGATGAAATTACTAATAATCCATATAAAACACTTTACGAAACAATGTGGACAATGAAAGACAATTTGTTTAAAAAATATAATATAGCTATTGTTACATTTTACCTACTTCTGAACAAACACAAACAACAGTAATAGCACTGCTACGATGAAATTCACCTGTAATTAATTTATCTTATAGTTATCGGGTGGAATAGATAAGATTTATGCAAAACATAACAAAAACAAATTTAATTTTTTTTTATATTTTCTATGACTACTACAGTAATACTCATAATAATGCCACTAATAACATCGTTGTTGTTGTTAGGTATGCCACTTGGTCAAATCATCAACGATTGAGTCAAAGGAACTCGTATTAAGGCAAAGGGGTGAGCCTTTATTTTGACGAACACCTAAAGGTTGAAAGTACCACTTAACTCTAATGGGTCCTCGTAATTTTGAAGCAGGAACCAAGTAGAAGACCAATAGTTTTAGTCTGCCATCCTCAGAGGTATTGATTGAGACATTGTGAATCCGAACATATTTTACGTTCCCCAGTTACATTTAATTAATAAGGCGGATCATAAGCCGGTTAGCTCCGGCTCCGTACCCGCAACACTCAACCCTATTGTTACGAAATCTTTCACTTTGCGACTGTACTACAGTGGCTCGAAGTAGTACTAATAACACTACTTTATACTACTACTATACTAATAATATTACTTAATACTACTTAATAATACTACTAATTTACTATATTATTTTTTAAAAATTTATTTTTATTAAATTTACTAACACATCTTAAGTGAAAATATTTAAATATGTTCAGAAAATGCAAAACATTACATTCCTAGAGCATCGAGCACTAATAGAACTTCTAATATGTCTATATTGTCGGCGGATCATAAGCCGGTTAGCTCTGGTTCCGTGCCCGAAACCCTATATTTACTAGAGCTTTGCCTTTGCCACTGTACTACAGCGGCTTACTAATAACACTACTTTATACTACTACTATACTAATAATATTACTTAATACTAGTTAATAATACTACTATTTTACTATATTATTTTTTAAAATTTATTTTTATTAAATTTACTAACACATCTTAACTGAAAATATATAAATATGTTCAGAAAATGCAAAACATTACATGCCTAGAGCATCGAGCACTAATAGAACTTCTAATATATATTGTCGGCGGATCATAAGCCGGTTAGCTCCGGCTCCGTACCCAAAACCTGCAATCCTATATTTACGAGAGCTTTCCCTTTGCGACTGTATTACAGAGGCTTACTAATAACACTACTCTATGCTACTAGTATACTAATAATATTACTTAATACTAGTTAATAATACTACTAATTTACTATATTATTTTTTAAAATTTATTTTTATTAAATTTACTAACACATCTTAACTGAAAATATTTAAATATGTTCAGAAAATGCAAAACATTACATACGTAGAGTATCGAGCACTAATAGAACTTCTAATATATATTGTCGGCGGATCATAAGCCGGCTAGCTCCGGCTCCGTACCCGAAACCCGCAACCCTAAATTTACGAGAGCTTTGCCTTTGCGACTGTACTACAGCGGCTTACTAATAACACTACTCTATACTACTACTATACTAATAATATTACATTTTACTAGTTAATAATACTACTAATTTACTATATTATTTTTAAAATTTATTTTTATTAAATTTACTAACACATCTTAAGTGAAAATATTTAAATATGTTCAGAAAATGCAAAACATTACATGCCTAGAGCAACGAGCACTAATAGAACTTCTAATATGTCTATATTGTCGATGGATCATAAGCCGGCTAGCTGCGGCTCCATACCCGAAACCCGAAACCCTATATATACGAGAGCTTTGCCTTTGAGACTGTACTACAGCGGCTTACTAATAACACTACTTTATACTACTACTCTACTAATAATATTACTTTTTACTAGTTAATAATACTACTAATTTACTATATTATTTTTTAAATTTATTTTTTTTTAATTTACTAACACATCTTAATTTAAAATATTTAAATATGTTCAGAAAATGCAAAACATTACATGCCTAGAGCATCGAGCACTAATAGAACTTCTAATATGTCTATATTGTCGGCGTATTATAAGCCAGCTAGCTCCGGCTCCGTACCCGAAACACTATATTTACGATAGCGTTGCCTTTCCGACTGTACTACAGCGGCTTACTAATAACAGTACTCTACACTACTACTACACTAATAATATTACTTTTTACTAGTTAATAATACTCCTAATTTACTATATTATATTTTTAATTTATTTTTATTAAATTACATCTTAACTGAAAATATTTAAATATGTTCAGAAAATGCAAAACATTACATGCCTAGAGCGTCGAGCACTAATAAAACTTCTAATATGTCTATATAGTCGGCGGATCATAAGCCGGCTAGCTCTGGCTCCGTACCCTAAACCCGCAACCCTATATTTACGAGAGCTTTGCCTTTGCAACTGTACTACAGCGGCTTACTAATAACACTACTTTATACTACTACTATACTAATAATATTATTTAATACTAGTTAATAATAATACTAATTTACTATATTATTTTTTAAATTTATGTTTATTAAATTTACTTACACATCTTAACGGAAAATATTTAAATATGTTCAGAAAATGCAAAACATTACATGCCTAGAGCATCGAGCACTAATAAAACTTCTAATATATATTGTCGGCGGATCATAAGCCGGCTAGCTCTGGCTCCGTACCCGAAACCCGCAACCCAATATTTACGAGAGCTTTGCCTTTGCGACTGTACTACAGCGGCTTACTAATAATACTACTCTATACTACTACTATACTGGTAATATTACTTTTTATTACTTAATAATACTACTAATTTACTATATTATTTTTAAAACTTATTTTTATTAAATTTACTAACACTCTTAACTGAAAAAATGTCTAGATAGTGTATATGTCTATGTATATATAGACCTATGAGAAGACGTAAAACATTAATATTTGGAAGGGAAATTTCTACTGTTAACAAATCATCTCTCTTTGATTAACATAAACTTTTACAATATCGAAAAATCATATTTTAAATAAAAATAGTAATTTAAATAAGAATATACTATTAAATAATTTAAATAAGAATAGAATAAGTATATTAACAAGTATAGAATACATGTTATTTATTTAATTTCAGTCTAATCACAGATTTTTTTTGTTTACAGTATTAAAAACACTTATATGCATTCCTGATGTTCCCTAGAGAGAAAGAATTTACAAAATAAAATGTCTTATTGAAAAATATTTGGTCTAATTCAAAAAATTCATATGCAAATCTTTTTTTTTTCCACTTCCACAAAATAAAAATATTTTTCTATACTAGTTTTCTTCCAATTTTTTTCCTAACCTGACATTTTTAACCGCAGTAAACTTCTAAATTTTCTGTTGAGTATCCCTTACTTTCATTTCATTTA
>CM063505.1:109818924-109823924 GCA_032207245.1 Pardosa pseudoannulata | reverse complement strand
ACGTTGGGCGCCACTGTAGAAGGACGAGACTCTTATATCAAAAGACGTTTAGAAAATAATTTAGTCTATTTTTCTAGGAACCATTTTTATTTTCTTGCAAAGTTCCACATCACAGAACACAAACAACAAAGAGAACAAAACACACTCTCATAGACCACTGACACTATATTAGACCACACTTGATGGCTTTCTTGCGCCACCTATCGTAAAAAGGAGAGGGGAATAATTGTACCCGCTACAAATTTAGATTTTTCAGTAATAACTTTAAATGAAATATCTTTTATTTAAAAAAAATATAACAATGAAAAATTCGTCTTCAAATTCTTAGGTTTGTATTTTAAAAATATAGTAATAGTAAATGTAGTATGTATAAATAAATTATAACCCCACTCTTCAGTTTTACTATCAATTACTTTACTATCTTAATTAAAAAAATGAAGGAAATTATTTTTAAAATTTAAATTTAAATTTACTTACAAAATTAAAATACATTTACACGTGTATATGTTTCGCACATCGTTTGCACACCTACAATAGTAAATTCGTTTGTTTACGTTCTAGAAGCCTTAATCTTCCAGGCTGATCTTCCTATTTGAACTATTATTTTGGCTATCGTCTCTTTCCTGCAAGCTGAATTTTTCCTTTGACCACGCCATTCGGCGTTGAGTGGCTATCATTTGGCAGAAATCTTTTTGAAGGGCACAAGCATTCTTTTTTTTTTGTGTGGGGGGGGGGAATTATTCTTGTTTTTTTTTTTTTTCAGATATACTTTAGGCTTCCTCTCTGTCATGTGTAATTTTGAGTAACGATGATTTTTGACGTAAATAAATGACAAAAAATTAATGCTCCTTTAATCCATTAATACAGTTCTATCCTGTATTTTAATCGTCAATCTGATCAGTAATTTTAAACCGTTAATATACTAATATTTAAATACTCTGAAATTTGTCTACTGGCTTGTGTTAATCTATTAAAGAACAGTGCTGAAAGCTTTTTTTGCAGCATAACGTAAATTAATTACAGTATCTTGTCTTGACGGAAGTTTCTCCAGCGAAATGCTAATTTTACATCTAACGAAAATAATCACATAACACTAGGCTATAATTCATTATTTAAAGTTGGAAATCTTTTCTGTAAAAGGCTTTCAGTCATTGAAAATTAATAAGGAAATGATTTTCAAATTTTAACTTGCTACATATGGATGTGAGCCGAGGAGGCTCAGTCGGCAAAGGAAACGCTGTCGTAGCTGGAGGGTTGCGGGTTCGGAACCCGAGCAGGCCTCAGATCCCCCGTGTTCGTTAAAGGAGACACGTAAAATGTGTTCTTTGTCATAATGCCCTACAAGTTCTCAATCAATACCTGGCAGGTGAAGCCTAAGGCACTTCTGCTTGGTCCCACCTTCTAATGAGGGCCCACTTGGGCGAAAGTCGTACTTTCACACTTGCGGTACTCGTTAAAACGATACGCTCATCACTTTGTCTTAATACGAGTAGCATATGGCCCAATCATACTTGGTTTGACCAAGTTATATTGAAACAATAACAATAACATATGGATTTAGCGTAATGAGCTTTTAAGCTGGATAATATCTTTAGTGGTTAATGACTGTCTGTGGATTGCTGCTAATAGTGGTAGATAATTTTAAGAAGGTATGCCTGAAGTATTTAAATTCTCTTTCTGTATATGCATCTAACAAAGCATCTATCAGCGATTTAAACTGCTTTCTTTTATAAAGCATTAAAGATTTTATTTATGTATAGGTCACAAATAGATAAACAAGAAAAAAAAATATACCCAACAAGTTAGGGAATTTATCATTTGTTATTTAATCCTTGTTGATCCTTTTTGCCTGTAAACTATATAATATTATTTTTCTCTATTTCAGATGACACTATCTGGATTTATTGAAGATTCAAATATAATATTCTTTGTATAAAAAATACTGGAAGTTGAGTCTGAAAACAGAGTGGGTTAGAAATGAGACACCATTTTCGATGAGAAATAACAAAATATTCAGTGAAAGCTGTTGTACCTTGAAAAAATTATTAGATTTTAATTTTTTATTCAATGTAGCAGAGAAAAATATATAATGTTCTTATTGTTAAATTTCATAGAATTTTAGTGCGCGTGTGGTATTTTAATATAAATTTTATATTCACTATTTTTATATTTTTGAGCATTACACTTTATGTAAAATTAGACAAAGATACAAATTCATGATTGTCTTTGCATATATAGACATTTGTCTCATTGTTTAAAACTCGTGATAGCATATGTATTTCTCTCTAATATAATAGGGAATTATGACATTAAAAAAAAGAGAAATTAGTTTCACGAAACAAATTTTATTGCAATACAAACATAGAACTATAGGACGTATATATTTTTAACAAATGGAAAGAAATATAAGTTAAAGAAATCAAATGGTAACTCGAATAACTGGAAGAAATAAGATAAACCTACTGCTCCTCGGCATCAAAGGAACAATTCCGACAGATAACAGGTCGACTATCTTAACCGGTGTTATTTATTCACTCATTTGGCGGTAATGTTAATGCTACGAATGCAACAAATGCGTTTTAGAATAGTATTTGATTTAATAAGAAAACTATCGTGTTAAAAACATGATTAAATTTCATGAGAAAAAACATGTACAATTTTTTGGTTGCTGTATCACTTATATCGATATGGAACGTTACCTTATATTTTATGCACCCAATACAAACAAGTGTATTAATAAAATATTTCATTAGGAAATCAATAGATATAATTGAAAACTTTATGAAACCAAGGTACCACAGGTTCTAATACTTATTGAGAGATCTCGACTCCAAGCTAACGATCTAACTAAAATTATTTTTTCAGGATATTAGTTGTGACTTTTGCAGTTAATAATATTAGTTATTTCTAATACAGGTTTATTCCTGGTATACTCCATGTACACTCATATTTTCTATTTAACATTGGAAACGCATACAATCATATTTTGAAAGGGGTGAAGAATTAAATGAAAGTCAATTAAATTATTTACCCAAATCAATGCATCATCATTCACAGATTTTATTGCTAAATGATTTGATAATTATAACTGAATCCTGGCATCAAAAATACCAACTGCACTGGTAAATTTGAAAGCCAGTCAAACAATCAACACAATGCTAAACATAATCATTCCTGAATGTTACTGCTGATGATATGTTAATCATTTAGCTCTGGCAGCAAAACATATAATGTACGTTGGTAGATTTTGTACACTTTATGTAAGAAGAATACAGTCGAACTAGTTTATAAAGAGCTCTGATTTAACGAGAACTCGGATTTACCGAGGGAAGCGAAAACATTTGTTGAGATCAATGTTAAATCTAGGAAAAAGAAGTCGCTTTTAACGATCAAGACCTGATTTTAGCGAGCAATATTTTTCTGTCTTGTAATCTTTTTAATCTTTTTTCTCATCTTTCTAGTCTTTCTGTATTTTTTTCTTCTACGCGGTTTAATACTTTTGTAGGAAAAATTCCTCCAGCATTCCAATGTCAATATGGAGGTTTTATAAATCGAGTGCAATTAAATTTTTGCCACCAAATTTTACATCTGTTATACAGCGTATGGACCAAGGAGTCATAAGAAGTTTCAAGTGCCACTTCCATAAGCAACTGATTTTGATGATAGTGGACCGAAGAGATAGAAGTGGATCAGCATCAAATACCAATGCCAACGTACTGGAAGCGATACGTTTGATGAACGATGCATAGAAATATGTCACATAAACATGCATCATCAAGTGTTTTCATAAGGCTGGATGGGAGAGTTGTCAACATGGTCAATCCACTGAGGAAGCAGAGCTTGACAATTTCATACAAACTGCAAATTTGGAAATGACCAAAGAAGAATTTTAAAACTATGTATCCATCGACAACGAACTGATGACTTCAGATGTACTGACCTCTGAAGATATTGTAGATGACGTACTAGCGAATTCAACGAAAAAAATGACGAAAGCGATGAGGACACTGATGAATATAAAGAAAACGAATCACCCCCAACTTGTTCTACAATGTTGGAGTTCGCTGAAAATATGAAGACCTTTTTTGAAGCGAGGGACGTCAGTGATGATGTTTTCCGATCGATGAATTTCTCCGAAGAACAACAGCACAGGAAAGACACAGTTTACGAGATCAGAGTAAGCTAACAAACTACAATTTTAAATTTGTAGATTAATGAAAAAAAATTAGTGTTTTGGTAAGAATCTTTTTTTTCTTTTTCTTTCCGTTTATTGTTTCTTTCCTTTAAGACTGTAACGCAACTAGAAATGTTTTGCTGGTTGAGGGAGCGGGGTTAATTGTCATTAAATAAAGAAAAATATTAAATTAAATTAATTAATGTAATTAAAGTAAGTAAGTATTAATTAAATTTTAAGTAAACTCAATCATTTGATCTTTCAAGCCCCTCCCTTCTGGTTGCACGCCTGCCTTAAAGAACCGTTTATTACGAGCACTCGGATTTAAAGAGTAAATATTACGGTCCCTTAGTTCTCGTTATAAACGAGTGCGACTGTAAAATTAAAAATTTTCCAAAACAGAAATGAAGTAATATTAAATAAATTTTAGACATGATGATTTACTATGTAAGAACTAGCATACACCCCGTTATACACGGGATAAGTAAAATTTTTAATTTTTAGAATTACTAAGTACTCAATAGGGCAGGTAAAAAAAATGGTTTGCTTTTTGGCTGATAATTATATGGTACACGCTCAATAATTTGTTTATATTCATACTCCTCTAAAGTCTCCCGATACTAAGAATGTAGTTTAGAATCGCGTTTAATTCATTTAGAAAGCTAATTCAAGGTTTTCTAAGCTGTTTTGAAATTATCGTTGAATTTTTCAAAATTTTTGGTGTACAGTAATTAATAGAAGTAAAGGAATGAAACTATCCTTTCCACTACACCCTAGAGGTAGATAGAATTTGTTGTTAATACCGGTGATAAAATGTTCATTGCAA
>CM063505.1:109801424-109813924 GCA_032207245.1 Pardosa pseudoannulata | reverse complement strand
CCTCGCCTTGCAAAACAGTAGACTTAGCGCTCCAAACCAAAACCAAATAAAACTAATGTGTACTAGTATTATACAGAACATAATATATTTAAAAAACAAATAACAGCTATATAATACTAATAATAAAGAAACAAATTTAAAGTAACAAAAGTTTTAATGCACTCTCTTAGTATATGATACCCCATTAAAATAAAGTGTTCTCGAAATGCGGTAGTCTTAGTAAGTATTTTTAGGCCATTACTGTGATATCATTTGTTGAAGCGGAATGCAAATGCTTCTACATAGACAGAAATATTTATTCTACTATAGCTTATTGGGAAATATATTACATAATTTACAACAATATGTAACAACTAGTACGGGTAATGTGTACTAGTAATATATACATCAAATAGGAATATATTTACTATACAAATAACAGCTATATAATAATATTAATAAAGAAAAAAATTGAAGAAACAAAATTTTTAATGCACTCTTTTAGTATATGCTACCCCATTAAAATAAAGTGTTCTCGAAATGCGGTAGTCGTTGACAGATTAGTAAACTACAGCTTTTAATGCACCGGAAACAAACTTAAGTGGATTAGAAAGATAAAAGAATCTTATTATCCATCTAGGATAGTTTGATCAAGAAAAACTTGTTGAAGAGGAAAATATTATATGTATTTAAAAATATTTATTCTTATATAGTTTATTGGGAAATTTATTACGTAATTTACAACAATATGTAACAACTAGTACTGATAATGTGTACTAGTAATATGTACAGCAACTAGGAATATATTTACTATACAAATAAGAGCTGTATAATACGATTAATAAAGAAAAAGATTTGAAGTAACAAAAGTTTTAATGCTCTCTATTAGTATATGTATGATACCCCATTAAAATAAAGTGTACTGGAGATGCGGTAGTCTTTGTAAGTATTCTTAGGCCATTACTGTGTTATCATTTGTTGGAGCGGAATAGTTGAGATGCTTCTACAATTTGACAGATTAGTAAACTGCAGCTTTTACTGCAGTGGAAATAAACTTAAGTGGATAAGAAAGATAAAAGAATCTTATTATCCATCTAGCATAGTTTGATCAAGGAAAACGTTTTGAAGAACAAAATATATAAATATATTTTAAAATATTTATTCTACTATAGCTTATTGGGAATTTTATTACATAATTTACAACAATATGTAACAACTAGTACTGATAATGTGTGCTAGTAATATGTACAGCAACTATGAATATATTCCCTATACAAATAACAGCTATATAATACTAATAATAAAGAAACAAATTTAAAGTAACAAAAGTTTTAATGCACTCTCTTAGTATATGATACCCCATTAAAATAAAGTGTTCTGGAATTGAGGTACTCTTTGTAAGTATTTTTAGGCCATTACTGTATTATCATTTGTTGAAGCGGAATAGTTGAGATGCTTCTACAATTTGACAGATTAGTAAACTACAGCTTTTAATGCACCGGAAACAAACTTAAGTGGATTAGAAAGATAAAAGAATCTTATTATCCATCTAGGATAGTTTGATCAAGAAAAACTTGTTGAAGAGGAAAATATTATATGTATTTAAAAATATTTATTCTTATATAGTTTATTGGGAAATTTATAACGTAATTTACAACAATATGTAACAACTAGTACTGATAATGTGTACTAGTAATATGTACAGCAACTAGGAATATATTTACTATACAAATAAGAGCTGTATAATACGATTAATAAAGAAAAAAAATTAAAAGTAACAAAAGTTTTAATGCTCTCTATTAGTATATGTTATATGCTACCCCATTAAAATAAAGTGTTCTGGAAATGTGGCACTCGTTGAAAGTACTTTTAGGCCATTACTGTGTTACCATTTATTGAAGCGGAATAGTTCAGATGTTTCTACAATTTGACAGATTAGTAAACTGCAGCTTTTACTGCACTGGAAATAAACTTAAGTGAATTAGAAAGATAAAATAATCTTACTATCCATCTGGATAGTTTGATCAAGGAAAACGTTTTGAAGAACAAAATATATAAATATATTTTAAAATATTTATTCTACTATATCTTATTGGGTAATTTAATACACATGTTATAGCATATATTTTTGCTGAAAGAAGCTGAAAATTAAATAAGCTATAAATTTTAATCTCAAGGAAATTGATTGTTGAGAATACAAAAGATTTAAAAAAGATTAAATCATTTTTAGAATATTTCAATGATGTAAAACCATATGAATTGTGAAAAATATTAATGCATTAGAATGTATTAATTACAGATAATAAAGCTTTAAAAATCTGGACATAAACCAAATATCATTCCTTTTGTGCTTTGAGTAAAATATGTTATGCTAGATATATGAGTAGGTATTTCTTTATGACAGGAAATGCAATTCTAAAATGATATTTGTCCTAAGTCGTTTTCCACTCAATTAGTGAAAACATATTATTCATCTAATTATTTAATACAGATAAAAGAAAAGAAAACGATAACTGAAAATGTTCCATCTGCCATTCTTTACTTTGAATTTATATTGGGAATTTATATTGTTCCATGTCATTCGATTAAAAAATTCCTATTCTTTTTTTATATTAATTTTAGAATTAAACAAACGATTGTTTTACATCAGCATAGAAAGAACTTCTTTCATATATCACCTCGACTAAGAAGTTGTTTTTATATATAGATATATATATATATATATATATATATATATACATATATATATATATATATATACATACATATATATATATATATATATATATATATATATATATATATATATATATATATATATATATATATATAATATATATACATATATATATATATATACATATATACATATATATATATATATATATATACATATATATATATATATATATATATATATATATATATATATATATATATATATATATATATATATATATATATATATATATATATATATATATATATATATATATATACACATACATACATATATATATATATACACACATATACATATATATATATATATATATATATATATATATAATAATGATATTATTTGGGATAAAAAAAAGGAAAATAATTCCCGTAAACATAAAATAGAAGAGTCAGTTGTATAGACGAGTGAAACATTTGCCTTATTACCAGGATAATAGATATGGCTCATGTAAATGGCTATGTCATTTATAAAACGATCCATGGTTCTAAGTCGATGCCAATCAAAGATCTTAGAAGATAAATTGCAGTAACCTATTTGAAAAAGGGATACCAGGAAAACCAACAGAAAAGCAGATAGCATGCAGATCCCATGTGCTTCCTGAAGTAAAATTGACAACATTCAGCATGTTATTGGTAAGAGGGAGAAACAAAGAATGGCAAAATGGCAAGAAATTGAATCTAAAAAAAACAAAACTGTGGCGTCTGGTGGATGAGCAGCCAGAGAGGTATTTGGAATTTCGAAAAAAAATAAAATATCACTCCTCACAGTGGTCATGAAGATGCTACTACAACGGGCCTGATTACACTAGAATGTGACTATTTCATACTGATAGCGAGTAAATAAAACAGCTTATAACAATGTAGCTTGGAAACAATGATTTAGTATTATTAATGTCAATATTTCAAGCCTAAGTCGCCAAAAGTTAAAATTTTACATTTTTGTCATAAAGAAAGAGTTATTCCAAAATAGTCCCTGCGATTAACTCCTACCTTCATAGAATCATTAAACACTTGTTACTTGACATGGTGAGTGGTCTTTTATCTCGTTCAAGATATGTGAAACCTATAAATTAGGGAAGAGACAAAAAAGTTTGACTAATTTAAAACTGCGACTACTGTCACAGTTCGAAGAATGTCTCCGTAATGTCCCCAAGAAGAAGTAAAAATTGCATTACCATCTTACCATGGATTCGGAATTCATCTAGAAGGAAGCTGTAGAGAACAACTAACTAAAGGGAAAACTGACACGTAAGTGGTCACGAAGCGTCGGTTGGTTAAAACTTATATCAAAATATGACACTAAAATTAACTTCAATTAAATGTAAATATTGGAACAGTGACGGTTAGCCAAGTAATTGATGATCTAAATGCAGTAAAGATTTTTTCGAATAAATACTATATTCATTTATTATAGTTTTCTACTGGTGTATGGTCTTTTATCTCTTTCAGGATATGTTAAACCTATGAATTAGGGAATAGACAAGAAAGCTTGACTAGTTTAAACACGGCACAATTGTCAGAGTTCGAAGAATGTCTCCGTAATGTCAACAAGGAGAACCGAATATTGCATTACCTTCTTGTCATGGCTTCGGAATTCATCTAGAAGGAAGCTGTAGACAATAACTAAATAAAGGGATAACTGATATGTAAGTGATCACGAACAAGTGTCAGTTGATTAAAACTTATATCAGAAAATGGCACTAAAATTAACTTCTATTAAATGCAAAAATCGGTACGGAAGGTCAGCCAGAATATAACCATAGAATACATAAATGCAGTAAAGGTTTGTTCAAATAAATACTATATTTAAACCCTATATAATAATAGCTTAAGTTCTCTGTCCGTCTGTCCTCGAATTTATGAATTAGTTGAAATTTTGGAATGGATAGAGGCATCTATATTGGATTCTTGATCTGTTAAGTTTAGCTTAATTCAAAGCGAATTAATTTTATCTTCTCCTAATTATCGATTCTAAAATAAGTTGGTATAAATATGCTTCATATCACAGCAAAAATTACTGTCGTCTTTAAAATGTTCGAAATCCACCCCTTCCCCCTTTTCGAGCTTTTAATGCGGTTATAAAAAGCCCTATATTCCCTTGTTAAGATAAAGCAATTAAATTTATCAACTTATCACATAATGAACAGATAAAGAAAGAATATTTTTCTAGCATTATTACGCCATTCCTTTAACCATCTTATTTCATTTCTGACTTTAAATGATTTAAATATCTCTGCAGTATTTTCATATGTTTTATCACTGAATTTAGATATCACGCGAATTATTTTCTTTTATATTTGACTTAAATAATATATTAGGCACATATGTGACAATTTCAAATTTAATCATCGATTATTTTTATTGCAATGATAATTATCAGCAGTATTCACAACATATTCTTTTCATAAACGTTTAGGAGTCTATTTCACGTACAAATAAATACCTAGAGTTTACGTTATATATCTGGGGGGCTGGGCAGTGAGTCTCCTCAGCAGTGCTACGGCGCAGCTCTGGGGATGAGCCTCAGGGTGTTGTACTACGGTACCTCACCTAGGACAGCTATCAGCCTCCTCGTGGCGCCCCCTGGTAACTAGGAGTGTCCCTCCTAGGCCAATGATAGCCGTCTGCAACCTCAAGGGGTATACCTCCTTTAGGTATACTCGGGTGTCACGAACCCGGGGTTTCCTGAGTGATCTTTTTCTTCAGACTTCCCTGGTAGTCGTGAACTTACTTTGTAGTATGTTCCTTACTGGGGTCGTCAACATTATACTCGAACCATGACGGAACTCTCGTAGGCCAGCAACACCCTGTGGTGTGGTGGTTACCGTCGTGGCGGCTAGTCTTCAGTTTCTGGATGGCTTCGGCCGGGGCAGAGTAAAACCCACTTAATATAGTTGAAAATGAAGAATTTTGTTCGTTTGTGTGTTTGTTTTATGCATAACCACACTGTTTACCATCGATTCGCTTAATTTTGGACATCATTCATATATACCGCCAAATAATCACTGTCAATATTAAAATCTCTGCTGCCCATCCTATCACGTAATATGACAAGATAAATTAAAATTTGCAAAAGATAAACAAATTATTGATTGTGTACCAGATAATTCTCAGCCAAAATACAAGCCATTTTATTACTTGCCTCATAGGGTACTAAGCAATTCTGGAAAATTAAAAATTTTACTCATCCCGTCATATGACGGACTATATGCTAGCTTATTATAGTTTTGTATTGGTTCACGCACATTTTCATTACGAAAAGAAATATTTTCTCCTACTTCAATTACTGTTTATTTGGTTTCAGTAATAGAATTTATATCAGAGAAGAATACCTACGAGAATCAAATTCAAATGTTTATTAAAAAATTTCAGTCAAACTAATAAATATAGAAGTATAAAAATATCCTTAATAATTTTGCAACCTCATTATTATTTCGTGAATTACTATACAAAACTTGGTAAAATCTTAGTTAGAAAATTTGGGGAATTTTATTGGCTTGAACAATTAGTAAACAAACTTTACTATATAAGGAATAAATTAAACCACATTATACATACCAAAGAAATATATATCTCTTTTCTCAGAAGATAAAATAGAGGGAACTTCTTATTAAAAATGCTTTCATCAGATACATATTAGAAATAATACCTTTTTAAAAATCATCAATTGTATATACAAAATAACACCTCTTTAAATTTTTTGGATTAAATAAGCAATAATGCAGTTTAATATAAACTGCATTATACATATTAAAGAAATATATATCTCTTCTATCAGGAGATAAAATTCAAGAAAATTCTTATTAAAAAAGCTTTCATCAGTTACATATTAGAAATAATACCTCTTTCAAAAACATCAATTGCATATTCAAAATAACACCTCTTTAATTTTTTTTTTGATTAAATAAGCAATAATGCAGTTTATTATAAACTGCATTATACATATTAAAGAAAATATATATCTCTTATATCAAGAAATAAAATTGATTGAAATTCTTATTAAAAAAGCTTTCACCAGTTACATATTAGAAATAATACCTCTTTAAAAAAACATCAATTGCATATTCAAAATAACACCTCTTTAAAAACTTTTGGATTAATTAAGCAATAATACAATTCATTATAAACTGCATTATACATACCAAAGAAATATATATATCTTCTATCAGGAGATAAAATTCACGGAAATTCTTATTGAAAATGCTTTTATCACTTACATATTTGAAATAATACCTCATTAAAAATCATCAATTGAAGATTCAAAATAATACCTCTTTAAAAAACTTTTGCATTAAATAAGCAATAATGCAGTTTATTATAAACTGCATTATACATACCAAAGAAATATATATCTCTTTTCTCAGAAGATAAAATAGAGGGAACTTCTTATTAAAAATGCTTTCATCAGATACATATTAGAAATAATACCCTTAAATAATACCCTTTTAAAAAACATCAATTGCATATTCAAAATAATTCCTCTTAAAAACTTTTGGATTAATTAAGCAATAATGCAATTTATTATAAACTGCATTATACATACCGAAGAAATATTTATCTCTTCTATCAGGAGATAAAATTCAGGGAAATTCTTATTTAAAACGCTTTTATCATTTGCATATTAGAAATAATACCGCTTTAAAAATCATCAATTGCATGTTCGAAATAATACCTCTTTAAAAACTTTTGGATTAAGTAAGCAATAATGAAGTTTATTATAAACATAAAATTAGAATGATGATCTTTGAAACAGACAACGCAGCTGTAAAATAATTTTTCACTCAAGTCTTTTTCTAACACACTTAATAAAGATATACGTTACGTTCATCAATTATTTAACACAGACAAATGCAATTCATTCCACGAGATCGTTTTATCATCCATTCTGCTCAATAAAAGAAATTGTTTTGGGGATTTTATTATGTTGGGTCTTTTGGGAATTTAATTTAAACAAGTCGTTCGATTAGCTTAATTAGAAAACCCCAAATTCGTTATTGAAAACTGTTTTCCGCTAAAAGCAAATGATTCTCTTGCAAACAGCTAACAAAGAATTTTTTTTCACGGAACAGGTTGACGAAGTAGATTACTTTTAAAAAGGAAATTTCTAGGAAAATTTGTATGTAATAGTGTTTTTCAAATTAATTTATAATGCTTTGTAAATACGCTTGAGGACTGTAAAAAAATAGTTGAATTACAGGTATAATTTATTTGTTAAAATAATATATATTTTCCCCTTCTACTTCTCTTTATCTGTGTACAATGGGGCTAGGTATTTTTATAGCATGAAAAGAAATATATATATATATATATATATATATATATATATATATATATATTAATTCATCCGAAATAGATAAACATTAAATAAATAAATAAATCATATATATAAAGCAACCGCTCTTGTTGTGTACTAGATAGCAGTGGAGATTAATTTTTGTTTTCTTGAGTACGAGCTTGTATTAAAATTTCTGGTATTTTTTAATTACTAGTTATAAGGATCATTTATATTTTTCTTTCCATCTAAACTAGCTTATTATGTTCTGGAACTGCTCAAATTAGAAAAAAATCACCCGCTTTTCCAAGAAATGACAATGGTCATTCAAAAAGTTAGCTACACCATAAAAAGTAAAACATGGTCGAAAATATACAATAATTTTTATTTGTATAGATCATTTTAGTATTTTTGAGGCATGTAACTAGTATTTTTATACCGTCTATTAAGAAACCTCATCCAAAATCTAAAAACCATTTTTTTTTTTGTAGTTCTTCCCTCGCCATCTAAAGAGTAGATCGTTCAAGTTTTTACTTCCAAGGGACCAAATACATGGAATTTGCAAGATGAAGGTCTAAGCTATAAATGTGTTCTTATTCACGTTCAAACATCAATGTCTGTTCATTTGTTTTCAAACAAGTTATATCAGTTTGTAACATCTTAACATGTCATTATATTTTAACCACATACTTCATGCACTTGTCAATAAATTTCAGAACACTTCCAAATGTTCTCTAACCAAAAACAAATTGCTCAGTTTGCTTTCCTAATTATGGTACATATTGTAGCTGCTAATGTATATTTACAACTAATTATTAGTAAAAAAAATAACTATTTGATTAAAAGCCGTTAAATCACAGGATAAAGACAAATTTGTGAAATGTTACCACGATATTTCATAAAAAATAGAATTCTACCTAAAATTTTAGAAAGGATTACGAATGAATTGGGGACTGACCTACGTACATACGCGTGTACTTTAACATGCACATGTGTGTGTGTCTGTTCAGTAAGAAATATAATTGATTATACAAGTTATTTAAGTCGACATTTCATGGATTATATTCATATACATTTATTTCTTTTAGTAATTTACCTGTATATATGTCTCTAAAATCTTAAGCATAAAACAATGTTCTAAAATTAAAACCGACTAATTTTTGAAAAATAAACAGAAAAAAAACTTGTATTACTACATCGCATGTTCCATGACTTATTAAAAGATTTTTAAGGGTATGAAATATTTATTCTTAGGATTAGGAAATAAGATCCTTACTCCAACGCTTTTAGATTTATTTTCCTTTCCTTTAATGCAGATAAAAGTACTGATCTCAAATTTCCGTTTCGAATATTTACCATGAAGATAAATATATGGTTTAATAAACAGTAGGCATACGATGCGATGGTAAATATTTGCAGTTCCCTGCCATCAATGTTCAAGCAAAGCGTAAAATATTTCTTTAATAATAAAACGTATTTATTTGTTTGTTTTACATAATTTTAGTTTCAACATTTCCAACATATATATTTCTTCCCTCGTGAAAGCCGTTTTTGAATTGTGTTTAAAGGTAAAAAAAATGCTCAAATTTATTATAAAAATGTTAAAAAATATGATAGATATATATTTACGGCATAAAAATTAAAAATAAATAGAAATAATCACTGATTGTGTCCCTAAGACATAATCATAAAAGCAGGTGAACATAATCTCTTAATTTTTATTACCGCTTGCTCACGTGCGAGTTAGGGAAATAATTATACTAGATCGAATGCACCAAAAACTTTTAAAGGGTCATACGACTCTTAAAAGTCGAAAAAATTGAAAATAAATATCATTTTCAAATTCTCATGCATGGAAAACATAATTTTTTTAACATAGAGAAAATTATTTTACAAATATATCACATTCTTTATTAAAATATAAAAGTTTGTTTGTTAGAAAGTTATATATAAGAGGCACTTTGTTGTTAACAAACATGAAATCAAGGATAAAGCACATGATTACTAAAAATATAATTACATTTAAGACAAATTTATTGCTTTAGAACAAACTGCAATATCTCAAAATTACTTAGAACCTTAAATATATTATATTAAAGAAACATATATATTTAAGCAATATTTCAAAAAAATTATTTTTATATGTGTGTTGTTATATATGTGTTGTTTTATATGTGTGTGTATTGTTTTATATATTTATATATATGTGTTGTTTTATATGTGTGTGTATTGTTTTATATATATATATGTGTGTGTGTGTGTTAGGTTTAAAAATTGGGGGTTAAGAATTAAATGAATTATAATTAAAAATAGTTAGAACTCAATAACGATAACGTAATATGAGATAGACACACCCTCGAGCTGAACTTTACAGAGAAAAGAAGCTGACGTGGAGGTAGATATAGGAATTTGCTTAGATAGCAACTCCAAAAAAGAAAGTTCTGAAATGAACTCGGGCTGATTACATCCTCCACTCTTGTCGTGGAAATTATAACAGCAAAGGATTTCTAAATGGCATAGCTATGGACAGAAGGATTACAATAAAGAAGTTTTTATATATGAAATCAAATGTGCCTTCCATGCCTTAACCGCTAGTCCTCGTCATATATATATATATATATATATATATATATATATATATATATATATATATATATATATATATATATATATATATATATATATATATATATATATATATATATATATATATATATATATATATATATATATATATATATATATATATATATATATATATATATGTATATATATATATATATATATATATATATATATATATATATATATATATATATATATATATATATATATATATATATATATATATATATATATATATATATATAATATATATATATATATATATATATATATATATATATATATATATATATATATATATATACATATATATATATATATATATACATATATATATATATATATATATATATATATATATATATATATATATATATATATATATATATATATATATATATATATATATATATATATATATATACATATATATATATATATATATATATATATATATATATATATATATATATATATATATATATATATATATATATATATATATATATATATATATATATATTTATATATATATATATATATATATATATATATATATATATATATATATATATATATATATATATATATATATATATATATATATATATATATATATATATATATATATATATATATATATATATATATATATATATATATATATATATATATATATACAGTGAGAGAGAGAGAGAGAAGGAGACAGAAAAGTTTTATGAAAATTTCTAAAAAATTTTTGAGATACCATGCACGTTAGGTGAAAAAAAGTTTGAGAAAAATCAAGTTAAAATATTAAAGTGTACATTTGTTTACAATATACATCTGACACGTTTCTTTAAAGTATTGGATTTTTTACGTGGATTGTTTTATAATGATTAAAACTGAATTTCTCTTCACATATATTTTTTCTGATAAATTGAATTTTTTATCGATTTAACAGTAGTATAACCCATTAATCAACATATAACTGAAATTAATATTTTTGAAATATTTTAATGTGTTCAATTTCAGAAAATATTATATTAATTTACTGTTATTTAAAAGTTATTATCTTAAACATACTGTAGCTTTTATTGTGAAAGGTGTTAATAATTTTAGAGAGGTCAGCTTATTAGGAATCGTAGTGTAATTGTTGCTTCTACAGCATCAAGAAAAGTCAATATTTCATTCTAACAAAAAAGTTGTTACCATCTGCAATTTTTTATACTAAGCAAAAGCCATTTCATTAAAAGAGAACCTAGATTGTTGAAGATGAAGGAGGCATAAAAACATTATGACGATTATAACATAAGCGAATAAATAGCTTAGATGTATACTCGAATCATGGAACCGATGAGGGAAAAATTTTGTTACTGAAAAGTAAGTTAGCTTTGGGATTACAAATTTTAATATAATTTGAAAGTAGAACATCAACAGTAATAGTTAAAGGTGACATTGCGGAGGACGTAATGGGTAGAGTTAGCCTAACTGGTTTGGAAGGGTTAGTGATATCTCAAAAGTCGACCAAAGCTTGTTTATTACCTAAGGAAATTTGCCTTTTATATTTTATCTGCAGTTGACTCCTGCATATAATAAAAATTAACTCACACTTAACATTAATCACCAAATTTAAGGTACAACAGAAATATTATTCTCCTTTGTTGATTACATTGCCCTTTTATATGTATTATTTAAGATTAAATAAGATATACCGTAAGTACACAAGTAATAACAATATTACACAAGTAACATGATAAACGTAATGAATTAAAAAATAAAAATAATTAATTTTTTGAACAAATATTTATTTATGTTGAATCCTCAGAGCAGAATGACTCCACATATAAACGCAGAAAAAGAGTTATTATATTCCAAATTGTAAGAATGATGATCTTCGCAC
>CM063505.1:109783924-109796424 GCA_032207245.1 Pardosa pseudoannulata | reverse complement strand
TATATATATATATATATATATATATATATATATATATATATATATATGTATATATATATATATATATATATATATATATATATTTATATATATATATATATATATATATATATATATATATATATATTATATATATATATATATATATATATATATATATATATATATATATATATATATATATATATATATATATATATATATATATATTGAAGTTGAGATTGTTTGTTTAAATAATGCTCTATATTTTACAATAGTTTCTGAGTTAATTTAAAAAATAAACAGGACATCAATGAACAGTATATTCTTTCTTTCAAAAGTATAAAAAATGTAGTATGAATTAACTTAAAATGAGTAGCAAAAGAAGAAATACAAGGAACATTTTTATCATATAATCAACATATTTTAGCGTATATTGACTAAACATCACATACATGTGAGTATATACACACACATATAGATAATAGATATATGTGTGTGTGTAATGACAAACGTTCTCAGGCATAAGTACATAACTACAAATAAAAGTAATCCTCAACAAAAAGTTTAGAGTAAAAGAACCTTCTGTGACATGCTCTTGAAAAACATTAGAGTAGAAAGCACTCTGTTATTTCCCTAGTATCAGATTTCAGAAAAATAATGTAACAAGCTTCAGACCTGTCGACAAACCTTAACATCGTTTTTCATGTGGAAAGAAACCCGAAAAAAACTATAAAAGTACCTACTCTAGATGCTATTTTTATTATAAAAAGTGAGTTCATCAGAAAATCATTAACATACAGAAAAAATTATACTGTATGTAAAAAAAATCCAACACATGTACCGGAGGTCGTTTTTTCAAAGTAAAACAATAAAATAAAACGTTGAATTTCTGAAACATTACGTTAGATTAAATCAGAAATGATGCTTAATGTATCCTTAACAAATATTTAATTATAAATAGTTAAGGCTTGATAAAATTTAAAACAAAATGAACAATTGGTTTCAATTTTAGTTTTAGGGAAATATTTCTTACACTTTATTTCGAAGATAATTTTTATGAATTTTTAACTTTTCCAAAAAGATTCAGTTTAAAAAACATTTTGAATAAAGTTCTGCAATTATATTGTCGGATAATATTATATGAATAGAAAAAAAATTGTATTTTAATTTTAAAGGAATTCTAATAGGGATTGTATTTTAATATGGAAACCGTTATATTTCTTTAATATTAATTTAGTCAGTACTATTTATATTAAGTGCAAAATACTTTATCAGCTGAGTGTAATATTTATATGCTGAATTCTGCGGTAAGCATGTGGCGGTTGTGCGAAGAAGATGCAGACTCCTATGCAAATTCCAAGCGTGATCGCCTGCGCATGCACCACTGCATATAAGCGGAGGAATTCCCTTCGTTTGGGAGAGCGTTGCTGGCTGGCTAGACTCACTTCTCGTGCCTGACCTTTGCGGAAGGATCTCCTGGTCGAGTGCTGCTGAAGTGTTCGACGTTGTCTTCTCCCTGATTGCTGTGGCTCTGAATAAGGCTTCAGACCTTCGTCTTTGATGTCGTAAGCTACTCTCGCTGGCAACCCATAGATTCGAGGAAGGCCTTGCTGCTGATCCAGCGCAGGTATTGCACACCGAACCTCCGAACGCTGGCATATTACGTATTTCATTTTTGCAATTTATGTTTTAAACGCTCACACAAATTGTGGAAAAGTTGAGTACACTTGTATAGCATAATAAATTGTGTATTTTTATCATACCTCAATTTTTTTCTTATTTTGGTATAGATTTTGTTAAGACAAGATTATACAGTTATCGGGTTACGAGTTAAGACTTGTGGTAGGTTCCGAACTGTTACTTAAGTTAAACTTTTAATAAATAGGCTGTAATATTCTCGGGGCCACCACAGCCTGTTATGAAGAAGTTTAGTTTTACACATTTAGTTTTACACAGAATTAAATAAGAAAATAAAAAAAATGGTTAAGATAGAGTTAACTTATTTCGAAATAGGAATACTCTTTATTCATTATAAGAGAATATTGGTTTCCTATATCTCAGAGTTATTAGATTTGTTTTATAATGTAACAAAACCCAATGTATGAAATGCATGCCAAATAAAATTTAAATTTTTCAATCTTCAGGAATGTTGCACTTAATGTAACGTATGCTGTAAATAAAGAGACGAATCAAATATTTGTTTATTAAACATTCTTTCTAATATATATATATATATATATATATATATATATATATATATATATATATATATATATATATGTATATGTTTTGTAACGTACTGGAGATATGGTAGATGAAGCTGTGAATAAAACAGGCTAGAAAACTGTTTAATCTAGACTAAATATTTTATTCAGGTGAATAAATTATGTACAGCTATGTACAGGTTCAGTAGATTTCTAAATCTTCTGGTATCTTCGTGCTGAGGTAACATTCACACAATTACGATGCGTGGGTACAATATGGCTAGATCTTCTAAATCACTGGAACAGCTAGCTAATTAGTGCCTATACGGAACGCTGGCACTATCACCTCCGGGCTGACGATTTGTACAGTCGGCTTTCACACCAAGGTTCAAACGCTGAGAGTGCGTATCACGCTGGAGTTCGTGGAGGAAACTCGGGATGCAAAACGATCCAAAGTGAGACCAATGGTCACTCTCAGCTACCTACTTCTATGCACGAAGTAGAAAAATAATAGCAAGATAACGGGAATGGGCTCCCAAAGTCGAAAGTAGACTTCTTAGCAAACAGGGACGCTGTCTGTCTCTAAAACAAGCAAACTCCGGAAATCGTAGAGACGAGTGGACTCCACTCGAGCTCCACACAACAGAAACCTCAAGAAGAAAAGCCCCCAAGAAGAAAAGCCTCCAGAAGAAAAGCCCTGTCTTGGCTCCACCACTCTTCTTTTATAGCGGTCTTGGTTCCCTTCCCGTGATTCTTCTGGAACCTTCCAGAACCAGGATGATGCAATCTTGCCGTCACTTCCCACCTGAATCAGCTGTTTCGTTTCCAGATGTAGCCGAAAAGCCGTCTTTAAATCAGCCGATCCACACAACTTAATTTCCTTTTTCCCTACCGCTAACTGCGCACATGTGGCACTCTAATGTATCTGAATTTACAATCATTTCCCCTAGTCATTTCACACAATAGTCTCACATAGTCTCATGCGCTGGCTCCAGCACACGGACAGTTTTCAATTAAGTCCGGGACCTAGTACACAAACTTGTATTGTTGGGCACACCCGTTTCTACCTGCCGCTAACCGTAATTGTCCGCTGCGAAAGGTCACCTTCCGCTCCTCTTTCGTTAGGGTCATGCAACGGGTCGTTACAATATATATATATATATATATATATATATATATATATATATATATATATATATATATATATATATATATATATATATATACATTGCAATTGGTATCAATATTCTTTTTTGAGACTAAGTCCACTTTCACACCTATAAAGTGTAAATGCATATATAAGCTAAACTTCATTCAGTATTGTATAGTGTAAAATAAACTAATTGATTTATCATAACTATGCTCATGAAGATAAATATGTCAATTTAAGAAATGACAGCTTTATATGGTCGTTGTAACTTTGACTGTTGTTCTGAATTCATTTTGGATTCATGTGTTAATTGATTAAAATTGTTTATGTAATCACAGGTCAAAATATGTCAGAGAGCAAAGAAAATATTTACTAAACAGAAATCAGCATACTAAAATAATTCACTGCAAAATTGAGGCACGGTTGCATCCTGTACTAAACAACATCGTAGAATTTATTCTATTCGAATTTGAGCAGCAGATATTGAGAAAATTAAAGAAAAATTGAACGATAAACCTCTTAGATATGTCGATTTTCAATGTTCAGTTGGCGTAAATAAATGGCCGCTCTTTGTATCATTGTTAGATCAGCATTGTCCGATATTTAACAGTAAAAGAAAATTTCTGAGGAATAATATATTGATTTCCCAATCGTAGGCTATGGGGGGAGACAAGGTGAAATTTTAAAGGGTAATATTGTTTTTAATTAAATATTATAATTTAAAATTATAAAATTAAATAAATGTAAAAAAACGAAATAATTTTTCAAAAGTACATTTTCCAAATTTTCTATAATTAAGTTAGCAAGTTATTTAGATATTCTTTCGAAAATTGTAAATATATACTTAATTTTTCCAAAATATGAGCCCTTTCTTCAGACTCATCTAATGGAATGTGTACGAAATTATTATAATGCTGTATTAAAATATTAAAGCATATGTGTATATATTTTATGTAAACTAATGTGTTTTTCAGATAGCTTCATATATATTTTAACAAATTATTTAAAAAATGCTGTAAAGTTTTAAAAGAAAAGAATTACAGAATACAAAATAAGATTATTCTTTACAGCTAAAATACGTGAATTCTATTATTTAGTTTATTTTCATATTTCAAAGACAAATTACAGCCCATAAATGTTTACTATTAAATATATAAATTTGTACAAAAAGGTTTTCAGATTGAAAGTATTAAACTTATAAGTAAAATAATGTTTCGTAAGATATTTGAAATCCGTTACCTTAGAAATTTTCTGTAGCTTATGTAATGGTTTGGAAATGCAAAACTCTCAAAGTAAACAAAAATCGCAAAACAAATACTTTTTTTTATATTGTGAATAAGAACTGACTCTCCCTGTCTATTTTTTTAGTAGTTAGGATTCTTTACGAATCAGAATTATAGTGTGCAGTATGTACAAATGTTATTTGCTGTTTCGTTTTAGATTATTAAACTATTGTTTATTGGAGTGAAACGGCAAGTATCAATCTGCAACTATATATATAAGAGATACACAAGCAATGCTTTCGTTGGTTGATACTAATAGTTAATTAAGTTAGTTAAAAATCATTTAAAAATTAGTTATTTAAAGATATGAAACAGAAGAACATTTTTTAATAAATGTGAGTTTGAAGCAGTAGAGAATCAGGTGAAGGGGTACTAGAAATTAAATTTCATTTGTCAAACCAAAGTAACTTAAAGCTCTCAGGAAAATTGGCAGTGATCTTTATTAGATATCTTTTGTTTAAAAATCAATAATATGCAACAATTTTTAGTATTTCCACATGAAATAGCGTTCATTCCGTAAAATTTATCTTATATGATTTATTCTTAATGTATTATCATACGAAAAGCATATTTAAATAGCTCAGATAAATGGAAACATAAAGGACCATACTTCATTAATTACCTAAGATTTTTACAAAAGAGAGACGCCAATATAGCAAGAATAATAGTAATAATACTATTCACACTAAAGCAAATATTATCACTTGGGGATATAATATCATTGGTAAATATAACAGATAAATAATACATATTCAAAAAATTACTATAGATATTATAAAAGAAGTAACACTATAGAAGTAAATACATTTATATTCAGCTAGAATAAACTATAGATGTTCATAAATTTCATTATTTGTATTTGATTGGGAAAGCTTACAGATGGCTTGCCTAATAGTGTAAAAATTAGTTTGTTGATTGTTCAGAGTTAAGAGGTTAAGTGCCTCACCGAAACAAAGTTCATCACTCACTTATCATGAAGTGACACGAGACGTATTACATGCACAGTTGGATCTGACTTAAATTATCTATATTGTCTATATTATCTATATCATATATTATATAAAAATTTACACATTATATATATAATGTTATTTATTTTAAATATTAATAAGCATTAATTATTAAATAAAAATAAATTAATATGCTATAGAAATTAAATACATAATATATTACCACAAGGAATTGGATTTTTACAAATTATTGTCTATTAAATTCTATATAAAGAGAAAAAATTATAATTTACAGGAGCGTATGATATATTCATTATTTATCCTCATAATTAATGAGTTTTAAGTTAATATACATAAAGTAACTTACATCTTAAAGTTTTAAATAAATAAAAGAATTTGTTTGACTCAAGTTTAAGCTGTCGATATTGAGAAAATTATAGAAAAATTGAACGATAAACCACTTAGATAAGTCAATTTTCATTGTTCAGTTCGCTTAAATAAATGGCCACTATTTGTATCATTGTTAGATCATCTTTGGCCGATAATTTACAGATGCAACTGTATTTCCACATTAATCACTGCAACTTTCACAGTAAAAGAAGAATTTCTGAGGATTCATATATTGATTTGGCAATCGTACACTATGGGGGGAGAGAGGATTGAACGTTTTAAACGGCAATCTTATTTTTAATTAAATAATATAATCAAATTATTTTTTATTTGAGTGAAATGGCTTGTATCAAGCTGCAATCATATATCTGAAAGATACAGGACAATTTCTTTACTACTAGTTTTTATACTAATAGTTAAGTCAATTAAAAGTCATTAAAAATATGAAATTGTAGAAATATTTTAATAAATGTGAGTTTGATTCAATGCAGAATCAAGAAAAGGGGTACTAGAAATTAAATTTCGTTTGTTAAACCAAAGTAAATTAAAGCTATTAATAAAATTGGCAGTGATCTTTATTAGCTATTTTTTATTTTAAAAATCAATGAGATGCAACAAATGCAGAGGTTCTTACTATCCCCACAAGAAATAGCGCTTATGCGGTAAAATTTATCGTAGATGTTATAACTAATGTATTAACAGACAAAATGCATATTAAAATATTCCAGATAAATGGAAAAATATAGGACCATACTCCATTAATTACCTAAGATTTTTACAAAAGAGAAAAGCTCAATATAACAAGAATAATAGTAATAATGCTTTTCACACAAAAGCAAGTATTATAACTGGGGAATATAATATCACTGGGACATATAACAGATAAATAATACATATTCCAAAAATTACTATAGATATTATAAAAGAAGTAACACTCTAGAAAGAAATCCATTTTATATTCAGCTAGAATAAAAGATAAATGTTCATAAGTTTCATTATTTGTATTTGGTTGGGGAGGCTTATGGATGGATTGCTTAATAGTGTAAAAATTAGTAAGTTGATTGTTCAGAGTTAAGAGGTTAAATGCCTCACCGAAACAAAGTTTATCACTCACATATCATGATGTGACATATTATATGCACAGTTGGATCTGACTTAAGTTATCTATATTATTTACATATATTATATATAAATTTACATATATATGTATCATGTTATTTATTTTAAATATTAATAAGCCTTAAGAATTAAATGAAAATAAATAAATATGCAGTAGAAATTAAATACAGAATAAATTACCACAAGGAATTTCATTTTTAAAAATTATTGTCTATTAAATTGTATATAAAGAGAAAAAAAATTATAATTTACAAGAACGTTTGATATATTCATTAATCATCATCATAATTAATGCATTTTTAAGTTATTATATAGGAAGTTACTTAAAGTTTTAAATAACTAAAAAATAATTGATTCAAATTTAAACAGCCGATATTGAGAAAATTATAGAAAAATTGAACGATAAACCTCTTAGATATGTCGATTTTCAATGTCCAGTTTGCTTAAATAAATGGCCGCTCATTGTGTCATTCTTAGATCATCATTAGCCGATATTTCACTGTAAAAGAGCAATTTTGAGGGTTAATATATTGATTTGGAAATCGCACACTATGGGGGGAGAGAAAGGGAAATTTAATTAAATATCATAATCAAAATATCTTTTATTTGAGTGAAAAGGCATGCATTAAGCTACAATCATATATATGAGAGATACACAAGAAATTATTTACTTGATTAATACTAATAGTTATAAGTCAATTAAAAAATCATTTAAAAATATGAAACAATAAAAATGTTTCTTATAAATTTGATTGCGATTCATTACAGAATCATGAAAAGGGGTATTAGAAATTAAATTTCGTTTGTGAAACCAAAGTAAACTAAATCTCTAAGAAAAATTGGCAGTGATATTTATTAGATTTTTTTTTTATTTAAAAATCAATAACAGGAAACAATTGCAGAATTTCTTACTATCCCTATATGAAATAGTGTTCATGCGATAAAATTTATAGTAGATATTTAATTGATGTATTAACATACAAAAAGCATATTGAAATAGCTCAGATAAATTGAAATATAAAGGACCATACTCCATTAATTAACTTAAATTTTTTACAAAAGATAGAAGCTCATTATAGTAAGAATAATAGTTTAGTTACTGACTGTAGAAACATAGATAAGAAACATTCTCAACTCAACAAATATTTTAATGAACAATCCAAATAATAAGTTACAGAAAACATAAAACTTAAACTCAATTATCTCGACTTCGAGATGAGCGCACGAAGTTGTGCGTTCATGGCGAGAGAGGAGAAGAGTAGGTAGAATCTTCAGGACCTTTAGGAAGGTAGGGCAACTGGATTTCCTATGCCTAGCCCTCTAATCCAGAGATTTCTTACAGTAAGCAGATAAATTGAAAACTAGCAGAGCATAAAACATCTAAAAGATGAAAGATGGTGATAGAATGGTGGATTCGTGAGTTCGTAACCCAGAGAACACCAGTCCGCCGGCTTTTATACGGCCAGGGTAGGTGTTCCCGGGAAAGCCGATCAAGTGACAGTAGGGAGGGACAGTTGCAGTTGCAGTGCCTTCAGCCTAATCAATGGCTCTACCGAAACGTCAGATTCTAACGTCTGTGCTGTTGCCGGAAACCTCCACAATAGTAATAATACTATTAACATTAAAGCAAATATTATTACTGGGGAATATAATATTACTGGGAAATATAGCAGATAAATAATACTTATTCAAAATATTACTACAGATATTATAAAAGATGTAACACGATAGAAGGAAACCAATTTTATATTCAGCCAGAATAAACAATAAATGTTCATAAATTTCATTATTTTTTGTGTAGACTTACGGACGGCTTACTTAATTGTGTAAATATTCTTTTTTTTCTTCTTCTATACTACTACAGCCTTCTACAGGCCAAGGCTGTCACTAAAAGTTTTTTCCATCTGGAACCATCCGCCGCCACAGTTCTCCATTGGTTGACTCCAATTTCATGCAACGTTTTCTCAACCATATCAATCCACCTAGTGTTTGGTCGGTCTATCTCTTTTCCTTTTTCCATCAACTTTTTTAAATGTACACTTTTTGTTGGATTTAAATCATTGCATGTATAGATGAGTCCGAACAACCTTAATTGATAGATCTTTATAGTGTTCACAATATTTGGTTGTCAGAATTTAGAGTATAGTTCATGATTATAATGGATTTTCCATACATTATTTTCATTAACAGCTCCAACTATATTTCTTAGTATTTTTTTTCAGGTATTAATAGCTTATTTTCCTCAGATTTGTTCAGATAGTCTAACACTAGCCTCCATACATAAATATTCACTTTACCAACCGTTTGGTGAAAGAATAGTCCCAAAGTAGCTCATGCATGTCATAAGATTCGACTAAAATGAGTACCCAGTGCTCGGGGGTATACCCGAGTACCCTAACCCTGGGGATTATATCAGGGGACTTGCCCTCCAGGTTGGGCGATGGGCTTAAGGCAGTGTTTCTCAACCTTTTAGTATTCACGGCCCAATTTTCAATCATAATTTTCATCGCGCCCCCCTCCCCACCGCGTACTATAAAATGTATACAATAATAATGTATTTTGAGCATTATGGCGCTAAACCTGCACTACAACCTTAATTTTAAACTTTGCAAATTACCAAGAATACGGAAATTTATTGACATTTTGCAACACTGATACTCAGCATTGAAAAAACTATAATCCTATGCCTTTTTATTTCTCTTGCGTCCCGCCATGTCGGGCATTCTCACGGTTTCGCGAGAAGTTTCGATTTGTCTGGAATTTGTCTGGTCAGCTTAAAAGTTAAGTTAGGAGCGTGCGCAGATGTGAACAAATGTTTTCTCATAGGGAGAAGGAGAAAGTTCTATGACGCCAATTTCAATTCCAGACAATCTCATTCGAGTCGATCCTTCTTATCGCTATTGAATCTATTCTTAATGTGTATGTTATATATATTTTCGTGTAATTGCAATTCACGGTATTAAATATTCACGGCAGCAGACTTATGCAGAATCATGGATAAATTTTTAAGCGGGCGTAAGCGAGCATTAGACGATAGACAAGCATCAACAAGTACACAGACGAGCGTGGTTCCGAAAATAAAATCAAGAAAATATTCTCAAGAATACTTAAATTTTGGGTTCACTAGTACTGAAGTAAATGAAGAAGAAAGGCCCCTGTGTATCATTTGCTCAAAAATGTTGGCGGCAGACAGCATGAAACCTAATAAACTTAAACGACATTTGGAAACGCTTCATAGTGAGTACGTAAACAAACCCAGAGAATTCTTCGAATTAAAATTAAAATCATATGAAAAGCAAAAATCATTGTTTAAAAAAACTTTGTCTGTGAATGAAAAAGCTTTAATTGCCTCTTACAAACTTTCATATAAAATAGCCAGATGTAAAAAGCCTCACACCATTGGTGAAGAGCTTATTTTGCCAGCCGCAATTGAGATTGTAGAAATTATGTTTGGAGATAATTTTGCAAAACAATTGCAGTCTATACCTGTTTCAAATGATACTGTTGCCCGTCGAATTGCTGATATAGCTGAAGATGTAGAGTGTCAGCTTTTGTCGAAGTTGCGTGACAAATTGTTTTCAATACAACTCGATGAGGCAACAGATAGTAATAAAGATGCTCATTTCATTGCCTATGTTAGATTTTGTGATGATTTGTCAGTAGTAGAAGAATTACTTTTATGCAAACCAATAGAACTCAAAGCAACAGCACTCGCATTATTTGCTATCTTAAATGATTTTATGAACGAGGCAAACATAGAATGGAAAAATTGCGTCGGAATATGCACCGATGGTGCTCGTTCTATGTCCGGAAGATTCCAAAGTATTCAAGCACTTGTGAAACAAAAATCGCCACAGTGCGTCTGGACACATTGCCTGATCCACAGAGAAGCTTTGGCTTCCAAAGAAATGAGTCCTGGTTTGAATATTGTGTTAACTACGGTTGTAACTGTAGTAAATTATATAAAAATGAGACCCCTGAAATCAAGAATCTTTTCCGCACTTTGTAAAGACATGGGTGCAGTACATTCAGCGTTACTATTTTATTGCGAGGCAAGATGGTTATCACGAGGGAAATTTTTGCAACGTTTTTATGAATTAAAAGAAGAAATCGCCGTTTTCCTAGAAGAGGAAAACAGACCGGAAGCTGAGAATTTTCGCGATAGTTTATTTGTGATGAAATTGAGCTACATGGTCGACATATTCGAGAAATTAAATAACTTGAATCTTCATCTGCAAAGAGCAAATACACATATATTGGATACGAGTGATAAAGTTAATGCTTTTTGTAGGAAATTGGAATTGTGGAGCAGAAATTTAAAGCAAGAAAACTTAACAATGTTTGCAAATTTGAATGACTGTATTAAAACTTACAAGGTTGAAGAACAACATGTAAAAGTTGTTTTTGCAACCATTGAAAATCATTTAGCAATGCTAGCAAAGAATTTTAAAAAGTACTTTCTTGCTGACGACAAACTGATATCAAGTTACAAGTAGGTGAGGGATCCATTTCAAAATACTCCCGAAGGACTCTCAATTGAAGAGGAAGAAACCTTCATAGACTTCACGGCAAGCGGCGAAACCAAAAGACAATTTAGTAATAAATCACTCTTTGAATTTTGGGCAGGAGTGGATGATGAGTTTTCTGCACTAAAAACAAGGGCATTTCGCATTCTACTACCATTTTCAACATCTTACCTTTGTGAAACTGGATTTTCTGCGGTGGCTTCTTTGAAGACAAAATATAGATCTCAGCTAAATATAGAAAAAGAACTGAGAGTGTCTATTTCTAATATTAAACCCTCCTTCGAAAAACTTTGCTCTGAAAGACAGGCCCAAGGAAGTCACTAATAATTATTAAATTTGTTTTTAATTTAGTAAGTTGTTTTAATTTAATAAGTTAATTATTAAATATGTCGAAATGTATTTTGTTTTGTATGTGTGTGTGTGTTCTTTCCTTTCAGTCACTTAATCAATTTTTTTAAATAACATTTTCTCTTGGATATGCTCGCGCCCCCCCATTAGTGTGCTCGCGCCCCCCTAGGGGGGCGCGCCCCACAGGTTGAGAATCACTGGCTTAAGGCTTACAACCTCTTCCCATAAAAAATTTTTCTTTCAGAAATCTCAAAAAGTGTAAGTATTAGTTTGTTGACTGTTCAGGGTTAAGAGGTTAAATGCCTCACCAAAACAAAATCCATCACTCTCATATTCTGATGGGAAACTAGACGTGTTACATGCACAGTTGGATATGACTTAAATTATCTATATTATTTACACACACACACACACACACACACACACACACTATATATATATATATATATATATATATATATATATATATATATATATATACATACATACATACATATATACATATATATACATATATATATATATATATATATATATATATATATATG
>CM063505.1:109776424-109778924 GCA_032207245.1 Pardosa pseudoannulata | reverse complement strand
CAATTCTTAACACATTGTAATTATTATGTATTTCTTTGGTTAGAACAATATTATAGTTATATAACTATATATTCTATACCAGAATATAAATGTAATAAAACTTCAGTAAATTTATTTCTTTTTTAATACTTTATAAATAGGAAAAAAAATTTTTAAAAATATGCTATATTTTACGAAGAAATTTAAAAATATGAAATGACAGTAAAATGTTTCTTTATCTTATGAAATCAAGTTATAGAAAAAAAATGCAATAGTATTTTATATAAAAATTGGAAAATAATCGCTAAAACCAATATATACTTATATAAACAAAATACATGTATAAAATCAAATAGATGGTCAAAATTTATGAACAACAGTTTATTTTTTATGATTAGTCTATATGTGAAGTGTTCAGAATTTTTATTAAATTAAATATCAATTATTCACATATAATATCGACTTCGTAAATATCTAAAAATTTTTAATGGATCATAAAAATTATCAAAAAACTACAATAACCAATTAAACTCTTAAGACTCTCTAATAATCAAATTAGATTTGAATGCTTTCAACTTTAATAAACATTAATTTAAAATAAACATGTTGATTTAACATTATATTATTTTTAAAGAGATATTTTATAATATATTAAAAATTTTAACTCTAATAATATAAACAATAGTAAATTATTATAATTATTAATAAAATCACATAACGAGAGAAATTAAAATTTAGAAAATTGAGTTTTCTATCGCTCTAAGCTTAAACAAATAAATATTTTAATGTATTTAATAAATCATTGAGTTGTAATATTTACACATTATTGTATAGATGATAAATACGAAAATTATTATGACATAATATTTAAATATTAACAATTATATATTATGCACTATACATAAATATTATTTAAAGATACAACATAAAATATCTAATAAGAATAAAAGAATAAAAATATATTTATATATGTTTTAGAAAATAATATTATAATATATAAAACAAAATAAATTGAGATAAAGATGCCAGAATTTCATGCACATATAACGATTTATAATATAATTAGTATAAAAGTAGATTTAATAATATATAACATGATAGATACATAGATTAATATATTTTATGCATTATAATTTAGAAGAGATAATATCTTAGACTAGAGACTTGAACAGAACAGAAGACTGATAAAAACTAATAATATTAGATATGATCTGAACAACTAACATCTGGATACAGAAATATAAATTATTTTTTTGCTATAATATAACTAAAAGATTGTTTCCAGCAGAATTATATCAAAATCCTTTAAACAACTATCATTTATAAGAAATATGATAATCTTTTTATAAGCATATATGCTTACATTAAAGATCATACTAACTTCATTAAGAAATATAATTCTTTCCTATTTTGTGAATAACATATTCATTAATTATAAAATTAATAGTATATTAAAAAATATATCCAAGAAAATATATCTATAACAAATTAATCATATTTATAACAAGATGAAAAAATATAAGAATCTAGAAAAAAATTATTCAAACCTGTATATTTAAAAGAACAAAAAAGAGATCTGAATGTAAAGGAGAATATTTTAAGCAACATTTTAAAAATTCCATCCATTTCCTTGAAGCCGTGATATAATTGAATGAGTTATATTTACATTTGGGGAAACTATTTTACGAAAAAATATATGCGGATGGCATAGAGTATCTCTGAGTATTATTTATTTACCATGAGAGAATTATGTCTTATGATGCCGTTTGAATAAAATAAAATTTCCAGCCAATGAAATAAGTTACAAGTAATGGAAATTCAAAATTGAATATTTTGCCTGTGTATTAAATGGGAAAAAGGATTTCTATGAATAAATCCCACTAGATATGTTTTAATGAAAAAAATTGCAATGATATATATATACAGTATATTATTTACATTATATCTCTGTAATTTTGAAACTACTAATGTAGCAACATTGCTGACATATGAACTCATATGTATTTTATTTAAGATGTTTATAACCAATAGTTTACTTTTTACAGTTATACTGGATTTTCTATTATTGTCCATAAAGAATGAAAATGGCAAACTGAGTTATTGGGTGTCCAATAGATTCTTGAATTTGACACATACGATATTGTATAGTTTTTAGTTCCCCCTATGTGTGATCTTGATAGAGTTTCCATATAACAATTAATAATTTAAGAGATAAATCTAACGGTATACAATGATTCACAGTACCGACTTGTCACGTAAAAACTAAACCCTTGAAAACAATCTACACTGATGGTTGTGAAAGTAGGATTATTTCAAAACGAGCACTGAAACACACAATAATACATAAAACCAGTTATCTGAAACTGATAATATTACTTGAGTATTTTTGTGTGCACCCCACTTACATGCAATTTAATAAACACACAAGTTCATGTATATTTTTTCATTGAAAGTTTTGATTAGTAAATTAATAACGAGAATACTATATAAAGAGATAATAATATATAACGAGATAGATATT
>CM063505.1:109746424-109773924 GCA_032207245.1 Pardosa pseudoannulata | reverse complement strand
AGAAGTGTAATTAATCATTCTTTTGAATTTAAAGATTATTAAAGATTACTCAAACAAAGTTGTATGTTTAAAAGTTTAACAAAGAATGTTTGTCATCATTATGTGAAACTTGTAACAATTCAAAGGATAAAATTAAATTGATTGCATTAATTTTTAAAAAAACATCTTTAAATATCTAAACAAGATAAGTATATTTATTTTTAATTATTTCACTCGTGTAAGATAATACAAGTTAGTCCGTAAAGACTAAAACACAAACTAAAATAGGTTATTAATGATAAGTAATTATTACTGAATATTTAATTGAGCTTTTTAATCTTGAGTTACGGCAAAATCTCGTCAGTTTAATCATTTTCTATTTTGTTGTTACTTTCTATTAATTAAAATGACAGAAAAATATATGATTGTCATATATTACATCTAATTGGCTTTTAGATTTCTTTAATTTTTTGTATCTATTTTTAGTTACAATTTTTTCGTTTTGATAAACGTCCCGTTACTCTACAAACTTCACACCTGAATTTAATTTTTAATAAAGAATTTATTATTCTTACATAATTCACATTTTAATAGTGAATGTTGATACTCCCTTATACATGAGCTTGTGGGAATTCAATAAATAACGAGATAAATAGTAATATATAATGAGAATATAAAATTAACGAGGATTAGTAAATTATTAACGAGTTTAAATTAATAAAGTATTTACGAGAAGTAATTATTACTGGAAATTTAATTGAGTTTTTTAATCTTGAGTTACGGCAAAATATCGTGTCAGCTTATATTTTGTTGTTACTTTCTATTAATTAAAAATCACAGAAAAATATATGATTGTCATATATTACATCTAATTGGCTTTTAGATTTCTTTAATTTTTTTGTATCTATTTTTAGTTACAATTTTTTTTCGTTTTGATAAATATCCCGTTATTCTACAAACTTCTGAAGTGAATTTAATTTTTGTAAGATGCATATATATACTTATATAATCAGAATATACTGTTACATATATAAAGTTTCATTGAAGAGAAATTAGAGTATGTGCTTAAATGCAAATTGATTGTTATTTTAAATCTAACAAATCAGTTACGTAAATGTCATTAAATAATTTCAGTTAAAAAAATTCTACAAGAAATTAATTTTATGATACTAACAATGTACAAATTTAAAAAAAAATAATTCAGGTGTTAATAAGTTATTTATTTTAAATAGAGAATAATTTAAACAAAATATTCCAATCCATAATGTTTTTGCCTCTTAAGAAATAAGAGTATTACTGGTTCCTTAAGAAATTTGTATAAATAGAAATTTTATAACATAAGGGAAAAATGGAAAATATTTTTATAGGATACAAACACAGTAGGGTGCAAACTGTGTTACTCGGTGGTATCTTTCAAATTTTATTCAAATGAAATAAGTTGCTGAAGTATAAAATACATGATGGATTTCTTTGCATAAACAGAAACGTCAAAGGTTGTTTGATAAATATTTTTGGTTCTGCTGCAATTCTACACAGAAAACACCTACAGTGAAGTATCTGAAACTGAAACCTTGTATCCAAAAATTTAAATAGAAAATTTGTATTTTATTGTACATATATACTTGCACGTAAAATGTAAATCATTTATTCTTAATTATCTATGAATTATGTGATGTATAATTAAAGTAAACAAAACAAAATTTAAAGTATGTGAAATCCTATAGACATATACATTGCCCCGACAAAATTTTGGCTTAAACAAATTTAAATTAAAGCAGTATTTATCTAGTTTATTTTATTACATTAAACACGGTTTCTGAACAACCTAGATATAAAGTATAAATTATATATTTAATATTTTTCTCTTATTTGCTATTAAATCTTAATACATTTTTACCAAGCTAACACGTAACACCTTTTGTATTAAAACATAGGAACTGGATGAATAACAAGTAAATATTTGCAGAATAATTGCAGAAAACTTTACATTAAAATAATTTTCTATTATCTGTTTAAGGGATATAAATTAATGTTTTTATCATACATAAATTGTAACTGGTTTCTAAAAATTGCTAATTTGTATTTTAATATCTATTTATTTAGAGTTAATTAAAATATATTACTTGTTAAAAATGCGTTTGATAAATAAAAATGAAAAAGATACTCCAAAAAATATAGCTAATTCACTGGAAAAATGAGATAAATCCCATTATATGTATCTGAAACTGAAAACTTGTTTTAAAAATTTAAATTGAAAATTTGTATTCTATTGTATGTATATACTTATACATAAAATGAAAATCATATATTTTTAATTATCTATGAATTATGTGATGTATAGTTAAAATGAACAAAACTTTTAATATAAAGTCTGTGAAATCCTATAGACATTATACATTACCCAGACAAAATTTTGGCTTAGATAAATTTAAATTAAAGCAGTATTTAATTTAATGTATTTAGCCAGTTTAGTTTATTTAGTTTATTTAAACAAGCTTCCTGAACAACCTAGATATAAAGTTCTAAATAAAATATTTAATATTTTTCTCTTATTTGCTCCTGAATCTTAATACATTTTTACCAAGCCAACACTTAACACCTATTGTATTAAAACATTTAAATTGATCAATAATACAAGTAAATATTTGCAGAACAATTGCAGAAATATTTCTATTAAAATAATTTCCTAATATGTGTTTAAGGGATATAATTAAATGTTTTGATTATACTTAAAAATTTAACTAGTTTCTAAAACTGGTAATTTGTATTTTAATATCAATTTATTCAGAATTATTTAAAACTTACTTGTTATGCGTTTGATAAATAAAAATGAAAAATGTACATCCAAATATACAGCTAATTCACTAGAAAAATTAGATAAATACCGTTATAATTAAATGCATGCAAATTTTGAAGTGGTTTCAAATAAACTTTGACTCAAAACAATTAAACTTAGAACATTAAAATAATTTGCTGCTATTATTAAAATTAAATATTAATATATTTATTATTATTAAAATAATTTTCTATTATGTGTTTAAGGGATATAATTAAATGTTTTGATTAAATGTTTTAATTAAATGTTTTGATATAAAAATTTAACTAGTTTCTAAAACTCATAATTTGTATTTAAATATCTATTTATTTAGTGTAATTTAAAATACATTACTTGTTAAAAATGCGTTTGATAAATAAAAATTAAAAATATACTCTCAAATGTAAATAATTCTCCGGAAAAATTAGAAAAATCCAGTTATAATTAAATGCATGCAAATTCTGACGTGATTTCAAATAAACTTTGAGGCAATACAATTGATCTTAGAACATTAAAATAATTTACAACTATTATTAAAATTAAATATTAATATATTTATTATTATTAAGATATTTTTCTATTATGAGTTTAAGGGATATAATTAAATGTTTTGATAATATATAAAAATTTAACTAGTAACTAAAACTGGTAATTTGTATTTAAATATCTATTTATTTAGAGTTATTTAAAATACATTACTTGTTAAAAATGCGTTTGATAAATAAAAATGAAAAATTTACTCTCAATATAGCTAATTCACCGGAAAAATTACATAAATCTAGTTATAATTAAATGCATGCAAATTTTGACATGATTTCAAATAAAATTTGAATCAAAACAATTGATCTTAGAACATTAAAATAATTTGTTATTATTATTAAAGTTAAATTTTAATATATTTTTATTATTAAAATAATTTTCTATTATGTGTTTAAGGGATATAATTAAATGTTTTGATTATACATAAAAATTTAACTAGTTTCTAAAACAGCTAATTTGTATTTTAATATCTAATTATTTAGAGTTATTTAAAATACATTACTTGTTAAAAATGCAATTGATAAATAAAAATTAAAAATATACTCTCAAATGTAAATAATTCTCCGGAAAAATTAGAAAAATCCAGTTATAATTAAATGCATGCAAATTCTGACGTGATTTCAAATAAACTTTAAGGCAATACAATTGATCTTAGAACATTAAAATAATTTGCTACTATTATTAAAATTAAATATTAATATATTTATTATTATTAAAATAATTTTCTATAATGGGTTTAAGGGATATAATTAAATGTTTTGATCACACAAAAAAATTAAACTAGTAACTAAAACTGGTAATTTGAATTTAAATATCTATTTATTTACAGTTATTTAACCCTCTTACCGGTTCGAACGTACCGGTTCGAACGTACAATTCCGACAAACCTATGATGACTTCAAAACGTACAATTTTCGACCTCCAAAAACGCTCCGAAAATGGATGTAATGTACATTTTTGCCAGTGCTTTCTTCCATGGACTTTTGAGGTACGAGGGTCAGGTCGATTGTTTAGGAACTGCACTCCTCTTTCACTGACATTTCTTGAGGGATGCACTCCTACCCCCTGAGGCACAAAGACGCTGATAGCTTTTCATAGCTTTGTAAATCTCTATTTCGAAGAATTTCGTTTGCGGTAAGAGATGCATCTCTAATTGCACCACTTAAATAACATGGATGACATTCATAAGAAATAGAAATAAGTCTCTAAAAGAATATTTTTTTGTACTTTTAGAATCCATTATTTCTTATGGGATAATATTCCAGACTTGACGAGCTTTATGTGTATTAAAAAATTACAATCTATAACATTTATTTATATATCTATATATATAACCGGAAGTAAAGGGACAATAACGAGGGTGGTTTTCCCGTATTCCATTCTAGTCAACAAAGGGTGAAGGAAATTCATATAACGTTTTGGACACTCACACAGTAAACCTTTAGCGTATTTTTTGAAGATTTTTTTCCTCGATATGTTCCACTCGGAGGGTTAAAATACATTACTTGTTAAAATTACGTTTGATAAATAAAAATGAAAAATATACTCCCAAAAATATAGCTAATTCCCTGGAAAAATTAGATAAATCCGTTATAATTAAATGCATCCAATTTTTGACGTGATTTCAAATAAACTTTGAGGCAAAACAATTGATCTAAGAAAACTCTTCAAACGCTTTATTACATTCGAGCAAAAACGAACGGTGACGTATAAAAAATAGAAAGGATTCAGTTCCATCGAATTATCAACACGCAGAAGTAATTTATCTTTTTCCATTTCACGAGTTATAACCACCGACATTCTTTTTCCGATATTTTTTGAACTTGCTCATAAAAGCTTCCAAGTCCATTAAAAACAAGAAAGAACTATTTTTTTTTACTCTTACGAAATATATATTCCTCTTCAGGATTTTCTTTTAAAAGTTCAGAGAATCAATGGATTACCGCATTCACAGAAAGCTTCTAACACCATTAATTTCTCCAGCATAAGTATGAGAAGACATGTTTAATTTGGTTTTCGGGCTGAGGGCTGTTTATAGAACCGCTATTTGCTTTTACAGTAGAGTGGGTATAATTGTAGATCTTCAGATGAAACAGGGGCTTTCTATTCTGAGAAATATTCTAGCAGTTTTGGAAAAATTGTCGGGAGTATAAATTACACTATCGTTCTTTCATTTATATGTTTATATATGCTAATAAAACAAGTCATTAAAATATTATATTATATAATATATAATGAAAATAATATATATATATATATATATATATATATATGTGTGTGTGTGTACATATATATATATATATATATATATATATATATATATATATATATATATATATATATATATATATATATATATATATATATATATATATATATATATATATATGTATATATATATGTATATACATATATATATATATATATATATATATATATATATATATATATATATATATATATATATATATATATATATATATATATATATATATATATACATCTATATGGATTTGTGTCTAGTGAAAAAAAGGATTGAAGAAGGTTTAAACGTTCCAGATTAAAAGCAGAATGGTATTTTTATTTTTTATTTCTGAAAATAAAATGCTTACACATGAGTATGTATGAGTATGTGGAAATCAGAAAACATGCTAACAATCTCTTACAGCATTTTAATAGCATTAGTAAGACTGAAAGTGGATATTGAGAATGAATAAAATACTGTGTGGGATTATGATGCACCGTATCTGTTATCGCGTATCGTATTATGTATCGTATTATGATATCGTATATCTAAGATATTTTAAATATCAAATCTCGGCTTTTCCTTTTATTATCCAATGGTTATATTATCAGTATGATATTTTAGAGCATAAGCACAATAGCTATATTTATGGGATTATTCGATGTAAACTCTTCGGTGTGATAATTTTAACCTCTGACAGGTTTCTATATCTTCATTAGAGGATATCATTAGATGATATCATCTAAGGATATAATCTTATGTGTATATATATATATATATATATATATACATATTTATACACATATACATATGTATGTATATGTTTATATGTGTACATGTATAGACATAAACACTTGTGTCAGTGTGTACATGTACTGTTAGTGTCCTAGAGATTTTTTAGAGAGCTAGATGTAGAGTCAATAACAAATAATACTACCAAAATTCTTATAATTTTCAGCTATAGGGTATTCCAAATAGAAAAAACGTTAGTTACATCAACCTGGTAGAGTAAGAAACAATTAAAATAGTTTTTATAATCAGTCAGACATTTCTCCTTATTTTTTACTTTTTCATTAAGTTTTTCAGCGTACTAGGAAATACGATATTAAGAGCTTTGATAAGTAATGCATAATATTATTTTTAAAGCTTCTGATAAATGCAATTATAGTTTTTGTCCAAGATCCAAATTCTAGATTTAATTAAGTCGCATATTAATACCAGTTCACTTTATCTTTCCTTTTTTTATACTGTCACCAAAAATTCAAGCTATAAAATATTTTTTTATTTTTTGCGCTAAAGAAGATTCATGGAAATAAAATATAAAGTATTCATCCTCTGAGAAAATAAATTAAATGAAATATTTTCTTAAAATTATAATTGAAATGAAACTATACTTTAACATTTTTCAATTCGGGTGTTATTTGTATAATATTTTTATTTCTTGAAGTATAATCCTCGTGATCATTGAATTACCTCGGAAGTTTTTAATCTTTCATTTTTTCTGTTAAAATTGTTCTGGAAAATTAGTATTCGCATTTTATAAAAGGAGAGCATATCAAGTTTATTCATATTTAATGCATATACCTTGAATTTTTTTCTTTTTTTTTTTTGAAATGATTATAATTTTCTTATTTTTTGTTAAGTACATTTTTCATTTCAGCGTTTACAATATTAAAAATTTTGGAGACAGGCATTAATGAAATTTGAGAAAGATTTAATAATTCTTAAATTTATCATATGAAGCAATTTAATATTCTGATGCCATTATAAATAGAAGACTATGTGTGCATTTATGTTTTATTTCTTTCCTAAGTGTCGATAATCTAACTATAAATTTTAAAGTATCTGAAGAATTTTTTATAGACGTAAAATTATAATTTGTTGAGTATAATGTATCACATGCATTCTAGTAATTTGATGGTATCATATTTATTTAAAAAAATTTTAAAAATCCCTTTTCGGAATTTTCCAATAAATGAATGGTTTATCTAAATATGCAGCTTAAAATTTTGTTTATTGCCTTTATAAAATAAAGAAGTCATAAAGATAAAAAATTGTTTATTTATTCTTTCTAAAACTCTTTCAAATATTTTGAAATACAAATCTTGTTAAATTCAAAGTATTAAAGGAACATAAGTAATTTGTTCCACGTTAATAAAACAAATAATCTCATTATTTTATTGCTATATTTCTGCACATTTACTATTTTTCTTGTGTTTTTTACTCCCTTGTCTGTTATCCAGTGAGTGTTTCAGGTTAATACGATCTTGAGTTTTAGTAAGATTCTTGCGAAGCTAAGTAAGTCGTTGGCTAACTGTATCCCAGTTCAGTCAGCTTTAACATTCAACTAATTCTCTAACATTTTGAATGTCTTTCACTTAGATAAGAAAAGTAGCTGTCTGTGTATTTTCTATCTAAAATTGATCGTTACTGAAGTTAACAAAAATGTGATTAATGCTATTGATAATTGTAATAAATCTTGCTTGATGGAATCAATACTATCTTTCAACTATGTCAACTTCAGGTTGTAGCAGATAAAAGTAGTTTGACTGCTATAAATTTACTAATAGAATAGCTTTATTTTTTAAATATTAAGTAATTTCTACTCTACAATCATACGGTGAATGTTACGAATATTAATTATTTAATAATAATTTAATAATTTTTCCTAAAGTATGTCAGTTATAATCCTATTACAAGTTTATTGCAAAGTTTTACCCATTTAAATAAAATTTAATGTCCTGATTAAATTGTACTTACTTAAACAGAAATGGAGAAATATTAATAGTAATTAATTATTCTCCGAGTCAGTTGATTAGGACATATATTGATAAATATCAATATATCTTCTGAAAATATTCTTCAATTTATAATGGTATTAGTATATTAAATTTTTCCATCTGAAAAATTTTAGTAATATGAATTCTTAAATTTCATAAGTGGATGTCTCTAAAATTATTAATAAAATAACATTGAAATCTAAGTTAATGAGGATAAAACAGAAAAAGGCAAATATAAAGTGCTTTGAATATCACACCCAGTCATTATTAATAATTAGCATTAATTTTAAACATTATACGGAATATGCCATATATACAGTTAGAAAAACTGTGTCATAAGATGTGTATTTCCTATCATATATGAAAATTTTCTATAAAGTGAATTTTTATAATAGATAAAGCTATTTCTCATCATTTCAGTCGTGTACCTGACAGTAAAGTGAATTTATGTGTGATTCTCGATAAATCATAAAATGTCAATACGAATGATACATATCTATATCAAAGACACTGCATGTAATTTTGGTGGGTATTTTATTTATCATTTACCTATAGAAAAAATCATTCTGTAAAGAGACTGTAGACATTAGGTATCAACCCGATAGTTTCCTAGCATCATATGCAGTAAAATCCGTTTGTAAAGTTTGTCATATTTTCTTGAGCCAAGTTTACTTTTTGGGAAGAGATAAACGGCATTTCCATATAAAATATAACGCATTTTTGAACATCACATTAAAATTATAATTTTTTTTACTTTAATCGAAGTTTTATTAACTTTTAAGAATATTACATAAATTTAAAGTTTCGGCAAGTACATCGACTGCAACCTGATTGTAAAATTAATGTTACGTTGGAATAGTTTGGAAAGAAGAAATGAAAACTTATTAAAAACATATAGACAAATATGCTTGATAAAATGATTTTATATAAATAAATGACTTAGGAATACAACTTATCATTTTCAGATATTTGAAGACGCCTTTCGACTTGGCGTTGGAACTAAAAACAAAAGATGGCGTCTCTTTTCCATTTTCTTGTCTCGATCCGAAAAATGTCTATCCAGTAAGTAGCGGATACCAGCAGCGTTTACCATCTTCTCTCCTCTGGTATCACAGCTGTCCTCTAGAAAATTCAGACTTCCCCGCGGAGAAAAAAACAGGGGTCCACTGAAGAACGGATGGGTCAGAATCTTACCAAACCAACGGGTCCTTCTATTGGTTGGGAGAAGTCAGAAGATTCTTCTAGTCCAAACCGGACCTGTTCTGTATGTCTTTGACGATGGCTAACGGGAAAAGGTAAAAAAAGCTGAACCGAATGTAACTTATTGTTATATTGATAAATAGCATTATCTTTTATTCAAGTTTCACCTTACAGTTTTGTGTTTATATGTAAAACCAAATAAATCTCTTATATATATAATTTTTGTAAATACTATTGTGTGATATTTAGAATGACAACTAACCTATGTACTAAAGACAAGTTTAAATATTAGACGTTCTTTAAGTTTTATAAATGTTTCACACTATGTAGTCCATTCTGACTTAGATTTAAGATATTACTAAGTACATTTTGTCAGAAATGTTTCTATCATTAATGGATTAATGAGTTAAAACTCTCCGGTCTAAGGTGTCACTCAGATTAGAGTTTTTCTCCAAGCGAACTAAGCTGATTTTCTCTCCGTGTGAAGGTTTCACTTTCTTCACTATAAAACTCTGACTTTAATACATTGATGTTCTGTGTCAGTAGATGTTTGTGAACCTTCAGTTTTCAAAGAAGCCCTACATTAGTTTTTTATCATTTGTCGCAGCGAATGAAAGCGAGATACTGAAATAAGACGGAATAAAGAAACTGGGATGTATTGAAAAACTAACAGTGTTGTTCTTACTGAAAATTCCTGCTATGAAATATATGCAAAAACTGATTTTATTATATAATGTTATTATAAAATATAATCTCTTTTTAAATTTTTGGATAAAATTTGGATGAGTGGAAATTAAAGTTTATTTAAAATTTTATTTAAAATAAATGGTTTCTTAGACAGGAAATTTGACCATTTGCACATTAACCCGCAAATGTGATGCCAGACGTCTGAGGTCCGAACTTATAAAAACAATCCACACAAAATCACCCAATAAAAATAAACTTCCCAAATTTTTAGTACCAGTTTTACAGGTCTTCTAGACCCCTATAACTTGCATTTTCACAATTTTCTCTGAATATTTCTTTCAGAATTAAAAGTATAAATATTTCTCATACTTTTAATTCATTTAGGCTGCAGAGACCCAATGCACGTTCCTTCACTTTAGCATTTCTATTTAGTGTTTAAAGTCGAAGGAGAGATGCTATCAAACACAAATATTGTAATAATATTTTATATATATATATATATTTTATATAATATATATTTTATATATATATATATATATATATATATATATTATTTATATAAAATGATGAAATTTATATATATATATATATAATATATTATATATATGTCTATATGTTTGTGCTTTTGGAAAGCTAAAGAGAAACATCTACAGCCAATATATATACTGTTTATAAATTAATATATCAATTAAAGCTTATATAATTATTTGAAAATTATAATAAAGTATTTTTTTGTAATACACAATTCTTGTTCATAATGAAAAGCAATTTTGTTGGCATTTGGCTGAGAAATGTTGCACCGACCCTCCGAGGCCTGGCGCGCGTTCTCGTGTAACTGAAGGTAGCCCGAGTCCTTGTGGGTTAAACGTTAAAACTTACTTTCCCAATAATTTATCCTTAAATTTTAATTTGTAGCAAATTAAAGCAGATACTACTTTACTTATAAAATTTTATTGAATACTCCAATAAAAATATTTGTCAATATACATCTCTCCTGAGTATTTTATCAAAAAAAAAATAAATAAAAATAGGAAAAATATCAAAAACCCTCAGTCATCAGGGAACATAGAGAAAATGTGAAAAAAAAATAGAAACGTACCGTTAAAATGTTGTTTTAAAGGCGGATGAGTTTATCGGTAATTTTAATGCTAAGGATATATATATGAATGAAAAAGCCAAATATGTTTTAATAGAAAATCCAAAACTCTAATAAGAACATTACACAAACTTTTCTAAAATAATTAGAAGAGCAAGTACTGACTTTTCTAATGAACATTCTTGCCTAATTTTGTTTCAGATCAAAAAATTAGGAAAAATACCGAAAACCATCAGTCCTCAGAACACATTGAAATTGTGAAAAACAATAGAAACGGACCGATAAAATGTTGTTTTAGTTTTGAATGAAACTATCGGCAATTTATATATATATATATATATACAGATATATATATATATATATATATATATATATATAGTATATATATATATTATATATATATATATATATATTATATATATATATATATATATATAATATAACATATACATAATATGTGTGTATGTGTATATAAAATTTGGTTTGGTTTTGGTTTTATCGCTATCTACTTTTTGCAAGACCTGTGGCTCCTCGAATAGTGAAAACTGCTTTTGTTTGCAGTTGGGAGCCAAAGATGAGACGCCATGTTGATTAGCGTGTTAAGTGGATTAATAAAGAGAAGAAAATAATGACTTGAGTGTGGACTGATTTAATATATTTACTAGTGGATACTCGGACCGTGTCATATATATATATATATATATATATATATATATATATATATATATATATATATATATATATATATATATATATATATATATATATATATATATATATATATATATATATATATATATATACATATATATATATATATATATATATATATATATATATATATATATATATATATATATATATATATATATATATATATAATATATATATATATATATTCAAGTTATTCGCATTCAATTTTAATGATACTTTATTTACTTCGTCAATTGTACTTTGAAATGAATAGATTCATCGTACCATTGAATACATCATTCTATCACTAGAAACCACAGTATTTGCTTAGCAGAAAAATTTACCTTAATATTAAAGTTTACTACCGGGTTTAAATAACGGTTTTTGACAGCAATTCTTTCTTGTAAAATCATAATGTTAGTTCTCTATTACAGTTTTAAATCGTTTTTAAGATACATGTAATAATGGATATCACAACTTTTTTGTTTCTTCAAGAAACTGGAAATTGCATTTTTATTAATTGAAGTTATATTTTAAACAGAATTTAATTGAAAATATTTACTTAAGTTTTTATTCTAAAAATAAAATTTTGGTTTTAATTTGGAATTATAAAGCTGGATATTTTTAAGTACATGCAATGAATATTTGTAAAGAGTTTTATAACTAAAACTTTTAATACATTTTTTGAGAAACTATCTTTTTGCCTTTTATTACCCAATACTCTAATGTTTAAATAACTGTTTTTATTGTAACAATATGAAAATTATAGCAAATAATGTGCATAATATTGTGAGTACAATAAAGTGAAAATTTGATTGTAAGAAAATATTGAAAAAAATCTCAGTGGATTTTATAAAATAAATTGTGACATTTATAAAAAAATGACTGAATTGTTGGTAGGACAATTTTTTTTTATAAATTTGAATATAAATGTTTTTTGTAATTTCTCTAATTTCTGTAATTTAATTACATTTATGGGTATCTAGAGATTGTATGTAACGCGTAATAGTCATTTTACGAATTATACGTTTTGTGTTACAATATTATAGGTAAATCTTCATACTTTATCTTTCTACATATATGTGAAAACAATTTGGTATTTTTTATGTTAATATATATACAAATGCTGTAGAAACAATTATTAACACATCTGTATTATGTTTTTAAATATGTTACTCTAATTCAGTCAGTTACCTTTGAAATACAGTTAAGGTTACATAATAAAAAATACTTGTATTTTTCATTATTTTTTCTCGATTTTTTTCAATGGTTTTTACTTTTCACACTGTCACTCATATATTAGATTTCTGCTCTCAAATTAAGGAAAAATAGTCAGATTAATGCCTACTTCTAACGTGATAAATTTGTAAAATGAATCACTAATAAATAGCTCCACTGCATTCTATGAGAATGAGTAATAAATGATTACATGTCTAATTTTATAAAAATTTATTGTTATAGAAAGAGTACATATGAATGTATATTATTTTATTTTCCTTCAAAAATATGAAATTTATTATAGCATGAATGGAGAGTATGATAATTAATTGGAAGACCTAGATTAATTATAAATAGTAGGATTAAAAAAAATTGATAACAATACATTAAGAATAAACGCAAAATATAATGGATTATCTTAACAAGAGAATTACTCGTATTTACTTATGTGTAATATATCTAAATTATCAACTAGTTGTAATTTGTATAAATTAGCAAATATGCTAAATAGAAGATTTATTTTCTGACTGTAATTGGTAGAAGATTATAAATGGAAGGCAGAATGTTTTTTCTTTTATCATCCATTCTGACTAAATATGTTGTGCTGGTAACTAGCTATACATATAAAACCAAACGAGAGATTTTTTTATTTAGTTTCCATTCATTTAATGCAAAAATTATGCTTCAAATCCTCTGATCATTATTAGAACATCCGTTTCTGATTCATTAATAAAAATGTGTACTTCCTTCTACAAAAAAAAAGAAAAAAGAAAAAAAAATCGTCTTATTTATAATCTCAAGAAATGCATTTTTAAAAAAACTTAAAAAAATATGCAATTAAACTGATGATATAACATCTGAAATGTATTGATTAGAAACTAAATTTTTATGTAGAAACTAACTTCAATACATTTTTTGTTTTATTCTGTGAACCAGTATTATATATTGTAAACAATATACAGCGTTATAAATAATAAGGCTTCAAATTTAGAATTGATAAGTTTTCATAAAGATACAGAATACATCTACACAAATGAAATATATGTTTTTTATACAAATGTCTAATATAATATCCTTTTTCGAAGTATAATGTGAAGGAAATACGTGGCAAATACGTTGTAAAGTGTCACTGGTAACTGATTTACAACTGCAGAAATTTAATGTCAAATTAATTTCACATAAATCTGTGAGTAATGAAGTCTCAAAAACTCTATCTTATACAACCCCCCAAAGGAGAAATCGCATGGATGACCATCTGTAAAAAATCAAGTTATTTGGTAATCTGCGACCTATCACTTTCAGAGGTTTCTCTGTGTTAAAGGAACCGTAATTCGAGCAACATATTTAAAAAAAAAGCTCCATTATTAATATGTTAGCAAAAGTTTGTTTATAAGTAAGACATGAAGGAATGTGAGAAAATTTAAGTAATTCTCAATACTTAAAGCTAGCTGTATCAGAAAAAATATAACAATCCAAAATTTTTGGGTTCCAAAAGTTTTAAATTTTTGGGTCGCAGAAATAGAAAAATATAATGAAATATTATCTAAGATTTATATAGAATTTAATAAGTTTTTAATTTTGCTTGGAGTGATACGGTCTACTTTATGCAACATGAAGGCTAATAAGATCGGGACCTACTGCTTAAAGCCGATTACGAACATCAATGCTAGAGTGGGATTCGAACACATAAACTAAAGTACCTATGATCAGTGCTGTAACCATTTGACCATATTTACAAGGAGATATTCCTTATAGCAGAAACAAGCCAGCTACCGTCTTGGAAAAATCTATACATTATTTTATTTGTAATTTTCCAAAAATTGCTTTCATAATCAAACTTATAATTCATTACAGTCCTAACATTCCGTAAATTATCTGTTATAAAATTTATATTCCTATGTGTTTTAGTTATCACGTTATTTCTTAGCATTAAAATGACAAAAACAAAGTTTCTCAGAAAACGCATTAAAGGTTTTTGTTGCAGAAATCTTTTGCAAAATGTGTAATGCTGCTTCTTAAATTCTACAAATTTGTTAGTTAGAATTAAACTGAAACCATCTTATGAAGTCTACTTTTAGATAAAACTTAAATTTAATGATTTGTCTACAAATTGAATATACCTTAAAGAAAAGATGAATGCCTCATCTTATTGTAAAACGAAAGTGGGGAGTTATGTAACAAAGGGCTGCATCAATGAAATTCTTCGCTGGTAGGAATAGGTTACTTACAGATTTAAAAAAATCTCTAGTATCCGACCTACCTCACAGCCTTGTTGAACAGGTTGGGTTTTCCCTCCCCACCCATCCAATGAGTACCGTAGTGAGATTGATGGAGTATGTCTAACCTGAACATTTAGCAGGATATAAAAAAACAGGGTAAATGGAAGAATCAACGGAAGCAGATGCAAGTTTTACCAATTTTAGCTGCCGCTGAGTGTCATCTCTCTTGAGTCCATGTTACTAGACTTGTAGCAATAACTTAATCTAGAACTAAAATTTAGCAGATTTGACTAAATTATCAAAATTTAATAAATACTGTTGTAATGTTAATTGGACTTCAAGCTGTAAAATAAATTGCCGTAAAAGATCTTCTGTCTTTTATAATTTCATGTGTCTAATTTTACTTGGGTATCCTCATTTCCTCAACAAACCTGGTTCATTTCTTCACTCTGTTCCATAAGAGAGTGTCGTCTATTTCTCTAAAAATACAAACGAATTAGTTAAAAAAAGCATTTATACCGTGTAGTATACATATTAAACTGAAATGCATTTCACCTAATAATTTGTCCAATCCCCATTATTATGGATTATTGCTTTGCACCGTCGAGGCATACTTTCGACAAATGTTTCGGGTAATTTCAAAGGTTGAGACCTCTAAATTTCTCGTACCCAGACACTTACGGCTTTAAATTAGCTGTTTTATAGTGTATACACATTTTCTCCTGAACTTCATCTTCATGAGAGTCCACACGTTTGAATTGTATTGGTGTCAGGCGTCTGAGAGGGTCAATTCATTGTCATGATGCCATTTTCACGCTTCCACTCTGTACAAGCACGACTTCCATTGTTGATTTAAACACAGCAAAATAAATCGAATAAAGAATATAACCATAAAGCGTTCTTCTATAATGTTTGAAGAACACGTGAAATTAAGCCGGTATCAGCGCGCTATCTATTGACGAAGTTATGAGCTACACGCTATGATGGAACGGACTGTATTTTTTTATTAATATTTCACATAACATGACGTAATAAGATGGTTTATCAATTTGGTTGTTTTAACAAAATGGTGAACATTGGTTATAAATCTGCATCATGAAAACGATAGCTCTCAAAACAGTTTGTACTCAGCGAACACCACTTATGCGACTCATAATTCCCTAAAATAACTTTCGAGAAAAAGCTTCACAAAGAATACATGTTTACCATCTAATATCCAAAGTATAAAACTTATATATTTTCTTTGTACTAATATATTTTATTATTACTAATTTATTACTAATATATTTTCTTTGTATTCAAGTATCACTTACGATTATGTGTCGATTAGTGTCTTAAATATGGAATTTCAAAATCAAATGATTTGTTTTGAAAACCTCTATTCCGTTTAATATTATAGTTTGAAACATTCACATTCTCAAAGGTTATTTAATTTGTTTTAATTTAAGGAATTTTTTTTAGTTTGGCAGAATAAAAAATACATTAAGCTTTTTTTTGATAAAAAATAGATTTACTTGTTTATATTATAAAGTCTGTTATGTAATGAACAAATTTATAATTGATAAATCATTATAGTGTTTAAATGTATTTATTTTATATTAACTTAAACATTATATATTAATCCAAACAGACATATTTTTATGCATTTATTATAACCACAATATTAAGTGGAAAATATTTCTTTCTATTTAAAAGTATCAGTTCTGTGGAAAAATAGCTGACATAATTTGAACCGCTGGAAAGTTTTATTGTTAATTGTTTAATCACAGATGATAAATATACTTCAACAGCATAAATCTTACTTCCGAAATAGTCTTCAGAAATCTATTTTTATGCTTATTAATGATATTCATGGAAAGGTTAGCTAATTTTTCTTTTTTAAAATAGATATTGATGTTCACTTTATCTGCTTCATTTAGCATGTAAATGATATGAATGAGGGAAATTATAGAACAATAAAAAAAATTAGTTGAATTCTAACGAAGAAATCTCAGAGAAAAATCTTTTAAGTCGAGAAGAATATGAATCATTCATGAAGTAATTACGTAGCGTCACACATTTTATTCATGGAAGTTTTACGGTAGCAAAGAAAATGAATCAATTTTTCTTTATTAAGAAATTTCCATTCCATGACATTTCTTGATTACTTTTTTTACAGAGAAATTTCCCAATCCCCGGAGATGTCTCTCTGTAATCAATATATTTTTTGTTTCATATTTATGTCTCAAAAGTATTTGAAAGCAGAGGAATTCAAATGTATTGAAATACTTTTCTTTAATATCAAATTTAATGATTAATCTTGGAATGTATAAGGTTTGGAAATGTTAAAATTTAATAAAAAATATCCAATATCGGTGTGTGGATCTCGCGTAAAATTTTAGTTTAAAGGAGTTGGGAATCAATGAATTACATTGATCTTCTTTCCTATTTTTACTTTAGTTACACTAATATTACACAAATATTTTTTAGTTAAGGGCATATCTACTTTAACGCATTGTGAATATCTTGTCCTTTGCTCTGAAGTATATTTACTTTTTTTTCAATTCATTCCGCATTCTCTGTCCTTTGCATTATGAAACAATAATAACAGAGATAAAATATTTCCTTATTCGGAAAATATTTATAGAATTAAACATACGCCATGATTTTAAGAATTAAGGCTGCTTTTAGTTTGTAAGGTTTTTTTTAACTTTTGTTTTCGTTTTAAGAGGAGAAAAGAATTTTGAAGTTAAAGAAATCGAGAGTAAAAAGTTGAATATTATTTTCTTGAAAGAACATGAATGCTTCAAAATGAAATAAAATTGTTTCATATGAATGCTACTTTTACATCCATTCATTAAAATTTTGAAGTATATATAATTTAAAACTTCGAAATTATTATGTCCAGTGTATTGTTTTTTGAACGGTATAAGTCAGTGTCTACAGACTTATGTGACACAATACACCATTAAAACTTTACGTTCTTCCCTCTGAACTTCAAACATTTCTCCAAAGGTGTATGATAAAAAGTTGTTAAATACATTATATACGTGCTGGTGATAGAATGCTAAAAAAGAAAACGTTGCTAATAAACGTATTATTTAAATAATTATATTTTATTTATTTATAGAAATCGTATAACTTATACTTCTTTTGTCACCAAAATTTCTATCCTCATCGCTAATGGTTTGGATAAGCTTACATTTCTTTTCAGAAATATTTAAAATATATATTATCTATTAAATAATTATAAAAAAATAATACCAAATAAATATGTAAATATACATACTTTTTTTGAAATTTATACTACTTGAGGCTCTTTTAGTGTCAATTTGCGATAATAAAGGTTTGCAATTATGAATTAAATATAGTGCGTCTATAATAAGTAAGTAAATAAGTATAATAAGTAATTATAATTTTTCTATATAATTTTATGTATGTACACACACACACACACACACACACACACACATATATATATATATATATATATATATATATATATATATATATATATATATATATATATATATATATATATATATATATATATATATATATATATATATATATATATATATATATATATATATATATATATATATATATATATATATATATGTATTTATATATATATGTATATATATATTCATGTTATATATATATATATATATATATATATATATATATACGTGTGTGTGTGTGTTTGTGTGTGCAATATTAAAATCCTTTATTTACATGTTTTAATATTAATTTAATAACATTTGTTAATAAAGTAGGTTGAGGGTTTGATCGGTAATTCAGATTTTTCCCTCTAGACGCGATTCACCCTCTATCTGTACTACTTTAGCCAATAGTTCGACCGTCCTCTTTAAACATGTGTATATTTATCAAGTGATCAATTGTGGTTAGGGATTATTCGTTATTTTTTGTTGAGAAATCCCTACTTGAAAAGTGTGTGTGTGTGCATGATCACGTTGTCTTGGTACACGATGCTGGAAAAGTGCTTGCCCGTTGTATGAATTACATGTATCTCCCCAGAAATAAACAGTGTTGTAATTTCGAATGAGTCTAGCCCATATTACAAACACACACACACACACACACACACACACATATATATATATATATATATATATATATATATATATATATATATATATATATATATATATATATATATGATGTTTAGAACCGATTACAAGACACTAACCCATTCAATTTAAAACTTGTTCGATAGATTGTTAAATCTAGTGCATACAGTAGATGCTATTTCATGTGGTATATCTATTTAGATATCATTGTATCAGTAAATTGCACCTGAAAAGACTTTGAATGATTATATAATCTCGAAGGTGTCGACGTTTCAGGCTTTAATGTATTCTCTTGTGTAATTATTTAACGCACTATTTTGTTTGTTAATATTTTTTTTCTGTGTTATTTGTTTACTTTTAATATTAATTTAATAAGCAATAGATTTAAATATAAATAATATTTATAGATCTAACTGCATATATATTTATTTGAGAAGCAATGCCGAGTGTGAGATCTACTTAAATCAATTTCGTTTACTAACCTGCAAAAGGGTGAATTGAAGAAAAATACAATTAGATGACTGTAAAATAATTGCGCTACGTCCAATTTACAAAACTATGGATATAAATAGAAATTAACATAAAACCTAATGAGAATATGAAAAGACCAACATTTCCTTGTTTTATATCTATAAGTATACAGTAAGCAATTTTCCCTACATAGCCAGACGTCAGTATTAATAGAATAATTTATCATATATTTTGTATAATGCATATTTTTTTAAGATAAATAAGGCTTTTATTTAGTAATATCTAAAGGCATTATTCAAAAGATCATAATAAAGAACTTCTATGTTTTTCAGTCAACTGTTAACTAACCATGCATATTAGTCAGCAGACTAAGCTATAAGCCTAAGGTGCAGGGTTGTACACTTAAAAGTGCTCTAAACATCTCACTATATAGCGAGAAAGCAAGCAAACTCAATTTTCTGCTCTCAATGTCCTCTCGCTGGAAGTTGCCTGGCGTGAGGGAGGAAAAAAGATGGGGAGCAAAAATTCTATCTCTTTCAGAATGCAGAACTTATATTTTTCAATCTTTTATTACATAATCACTTATGTATTATTGGTCGGTGGACTGAGGTTTAAAATTGAGATGCCGTGTTGAGACTTGCAAGAGTACGTAACATGTCTTTGACTTTCCAGAGATAGCGTAAATCTTCGGGACAAAATTCTTCAGTCTTCTGACTGACAGTTCGCATAGGGGAAGAGAAGTAATCAACAGCAAACTTGCTCCTTCTCTAACGAATGATCAAATTAAAAGTGATTCTCCAACTTGGTATTACTATCACCTTATATGGCTTTGGTTACGCAATCCGATTTGAGGCATTACTGTAAAATCATGTGAATGACTGAGTAAGAGAGCTGCATTTTTTGATTGAAATTGTAAATTCCTATATTACTGTTCGGGTTTACAGAATTTACTAAATTCGGGTTTACAGAGGAAATCCCGATCTCAACAGATATCCATCTAAATATCTATCCAACATATTTTAAACATAGTATTACAAACGAAACCAACCATAATTATTTGCACTTCAAGATATTTTAATTTAGCACTGAAATTCAGTTAGTATTTTAACTATGTTATTAACAGATAACTATCAAAATAACTTTTAGCAGTATATATATATATATGTATATATATATATATATATATATATATATATATATATATATATATATATATATATATATATATATATATATATATATATATATATATATATATATATATATACACCCCAAAACTGTAATTTTCATGTAGAAATACTTACATCTTTTTAAGGCTTTTCAGCCATACTACACATTCCATCATCTAATGCAATAACGTATCTCACCCTGTCACGTGACCAACCAAATTCAGAAACGAAATGACCCCACTTTCATAATTTAGAACATCGACCATCTTTAATTTTTACTGTTAAATATATATATATATATATATATATATATATATATATATATACAGAGAGAGAGAGAGAGATAGATATAGAGAAGTAGATAGATAGATAGATAGACAGAGAGAGAGATATAGATAGATATAGAGAAATAGATAGAGAGATAAATAGACAGATAGCTAGATAGATAGATAGATAGATAGATAGATAGAGAGAGAGAGAGAGAGAGAGAGAGAGGATGAGAGAGAGATATATATAGATAGATAGATATGATTTGCCTTTAATATATTTATATCTAATTGCTAAAGGGAACAGAGACAAATTCAAATAGTATATCCTATTTAGGTTTCAATCCCATCCAAGAAAATACGGATTTTATTACTCTTTTGAAATATTCCAATGCTGTACTAGAATTAAAACCGACCGTAAATATTTGTACTTTAATGCATTTTAAATTTGTGATAAATTTGAAATGATGTTTAATCTATTTTATTTTATTTAGCGTCTCAATATTATCAGTAGTATAAAGTGTATGAAAAGATATTCATTATTTTTAATGGCTTTATAACGAATTGCTATCAGAAAGGAATAAATAATTTTAGAAATATTTCATCTCATTAAGGTTTCAATGCAAACATCGGTACAGTTTACAAAAATCAGTTTAAAATGAGTCTTGTTAACCAGCAGTACTTTTCTTCAGATCAATTTGAAAAGGAACATTTGGTAAAAAATAAAAAGAAACTGACGATCATTTTGTTAGAAAATGATTAAGTACTGAAGTTCACAGACTAATGGAATAACTTAGATCAAAAATCTACTTAAACAAGATTGAAAGCAGGTTTTATGTGACTGATTTTCTATAAACTGGAAAAAATATATGTAATTAGCAGTTTGTTTTACAAGCGAACAAATAGGAAAATAACAAAGAACTAAAATGGGTTTTTTTAATCGAGGGATTATGAGACAGCTGGGAAAATAAGAGAAATGCTTTAATTGTTAGTTGGAAACCATCCAATTTTGCACATACACTGCGTTTAAAAAATAACAAGTAACAGAAAATTATATGCCATTTATTTAAGTAATACTCCCTTTGGAAGTCCTAAATCCCCATTTTTTTAATGTTTGAAATAGAGTTTGTAACACAGCAAACTTAAATGAAGTTTAATGATAAAATATGTCATTTAAATTTTCCAAAAATATACTCTCAGTGGGAATTTTAAACATTAAATACACTTAAAATGAATTTTTAATTGATTTTCCAGTGTTACGAACCGTATGCTTTATGGTAAAAAAACTGGTAAAAAATATGGTCATATTTGAAAACAGATAATGTGATCAAAACAGAAAGAATGTTCAAAAATAGATTAATTGTTTTGTATGCAGAAGGATCTGAATTAATACTCGCTTAATTGTTTTTCACTTGTTAAAAGAAATTATTTGTCTGCTTTAATGATGCAACTAATTTTCGTGCACATAACTCTTTAGCGTTTTAAAAGTGTGTACAATTCGTACTACTCCGTAGTTATTGTAATTGTTAAAGGATTTCTTTCATAAGCAAATATTTCTAGTGTATTAGAAAATAACTCACCATAATTTTGGGTACAGAAGTTTTTGAATAAAGAATGAGACATTTGCTTTAACTAGTGCAATGCTTTAAAATAAAACTATTATGTTGCTCCTTTTACTTAATTCTTCAAAATTACGCATTTAAAATGCTGTTTTGTATAAGTATAACACATATTATTCTATATCAACGAAGCTTGAAATATTAATTTATTTGAATTGGTATTTATGTTTGTCATTTTTATTTCTAGATTTTACTTTAGTTACCTCTTTGATACTTCTCTATGCGTTATCCGAGAATCCACTTCTGTAAATTTATTATACTTTCTCATTTTCCGTTTTGACTGTCCAAGATTATGTTCCTGATAAATAATTTTCCATAAATTGCAATTATCAAAGTACAAATCACAAATTGTAATAGATATATATATACACATAATATTATTTGGGTACAATATTTATAGTATATTGTCACGAAGATTGAAATGAACACACCGTTTAACTTAACAGAAGAATTTATTGAAGCTAAGTAGCAACTCGCAACTTAACAAGATCAAGAAGTTGCCTACAACTAGTGGGTATCAGCTTTTATACCCGAACAGAATATTCGAGAAATAACTAATTTACATATTAAAGAAAGATCTAGAATGTTCAAGAACCTAAATAAACAATAAATAACATTTTTAAATTAAAAATCCGTACTTTGGATAAACCGCCATGGCAAGCATCGAACCCACAATCTTCGGGTCTGTATCACGTGATTTGACCATTCGGCCACTGAGCTCTTTGCGTAAGCCTCTTTATGCGGCATTTTGATTTGGTATTTATGTTTGTCATTTTTATTTCTAGATTTTACTTTAGTTACCTCTTTGATAATTCTCTATGCGTTATACAAGAATCCACTTCTGGGAATTTATTATACATTCTCATTTTCCGTTTTGACTGTCCAAGATTATGTTCCTGATAAATAATTTTCCATAAATTGCAGTTATTATCAAAGTACAAATCACAAATTGTAATAGATATATATATATACACATAATATTATTTGGGTACAATATTTAAAATATATTTGATACTTCTCTATGCGTTATAGAAGAATCCACTTCTGTGAATTTATTATACATTCTCATTTTCCGTTTTGACTGTCCAAGATTATGTTCCTGATAAATAATTTTCCATAAATTGCAGTTATTATCAAAGTACAAATCACAAATTGTAATAGATATATATATACACATAATATTATTTGGGTACAATATTTAAACTATATTTGATACTTCTCTATGCGTTATACAAGAATCCACTTCGGTGAATTTATTATACATTCTCATTTTCCGTTTTGACTTTCCAAGATTATGTTCCTGATAAATAATATTCCATAAATTTCAGGTATTATCACAGTACAAATCACAAATTGTAATAGATATATATATACACATAATATTATTTGGATACAATATTTAAAATATATTTGATACTTCTCTATGCGTTATACAAGAATCCACTTCGGTGAATTTATTATACATTCTCATTTTCCGTTTTGACTTTCCAAGATTATGTTCCTGATAAATAATTTTCCATAAATTGCAGTTAGTATCAAAGTACAAATTACAAATTGTAATAGATATATATACACATAATATTATTTGGGTACAATATTTAAAATATATGATCAAAACAGCACATGACTTACTTAATCGTTTTTTATCCTAAATCTCAGAAATTCCATTTACGTCAACAGAAATAACACTTGAACATTGTTTTTTGTATTCAAAATAATTTTTTTCTCAAAGTAACTGTGTTGTGTGTAAAGCTCAAGTACTACTCTCTGGTGAGGACCCGTATAATTAATATTTATTATATTGAGACATTTTGTTCAACTATATTTAGTTCTAACCAAAATTAATTTGTAATTTTAATATTTAATGTATTCTACCTGTCAGTAATAAACAACAAAAATTGAAATTTATTCTTTACAGTTAATAGGTTTTTTTTATTTTCTAAATATAGAATTTAAAGAAATACTTGAAAGAATTGGATCAATAGGATCAAATTATATTTTTTGCGTAATATAAAATGCCATTTAGTTACACAGTATCCTAAAATTATCCATCTCGATACTTTTACATGCGTTTTCTTGAAAAAAATATGATAAAAAATTTAATTTCCTGATTTCGAAAGAGAAATCTGTGTGATGAGGCAATTTAAATATGTTTTATAATTGATTCATTCATAAAGGAAGTAAAACTTTCGGGATCTAAATCTGACCTCATCACATCATTGTATATAGAGGACCATAAATTTCGATAAAACGGATATTGTAGTCTTTTACGGTTGTCTCGGGAGAGTTTCTGATTCCAGTCCCAGATTAGAATCCCGTCTCCGTACTTGACATTAAATAAGAATGTACCTTTGTGGAGTATTTATGAGTCCCTAAGGGACAGTGCCCAATTAGAAGAGATAAGGTTGTTCACGTTGGTGGTCTCAGGGCGGGGTTTGGTCAGACCAATGAAATTCTGGCAACTATCCCGATTGGAAGACAAGAAGGAGGAGGGGACAAAGTTTGAGATAAAAAAATATGAAAAATCTAAAAAATGAGGAGATGGATTAGGAGGTCCCAGAGTAGATTGCTTCGGAGGTCCCAGAGAAGAAGTTCGGAGATCCCAGAAGAAGGTGTTCGAAAGTCGGGAGTCCAGTCGGGTCCGACGGAAGTAGTTCGTAAGTCCAGAGGAGAAGGTGCTCGATAGTCCAGACTAGGAGAGCCCAGCCAAGTCCGCCAGGAAGTGTTCCTGCACAAAGTACTACGGCCGCACCCCAAAGACTTAGGAGAAAGCCCCTGACGATGTCTGTAACAGATCAACGGATGATCTATAGATTCCCTCTCCTGATCAGCCATTGATACCTTTCAACCAGAAGTGTTCCGGGCCCAACTATTTAGACCCACAAAGGTACCCATTTTACATTTTTGAAATCGAGATTAGGTCCTCTCTCTACTTACAATATTTGCTTAAGTGTATGAAAAATTGTCAGAACTAATTTTGAATATATTGACTAAGCTTACTTATGAAAATTAGCATCATTTTTGGTTTTGTAAATAGATGTATAAATATTTTATAATAAATTTACTTTTTTTATATTAAGCTAGGCTCGGTTGCTATCATTTTAGCGGTTAGTTTTTTCTTCATATTTATGTCTCTAGTTTCTCAGAACCTGTGGTTAAATCTTAGTACAAAATATTTAACACAACGCAATTAAAAATAAATCCCACTATACATTTAATCACAGGTTTTTACTCAAACATATAACGAGGACTACACGACAATCCGTGGGTCAGATTTCTTTACTCCCTTGTTACACATTCGAATTTTAATCGAAATTGTAGGTAGTCTCATAGACGAAAGAACAACATTTACAAATTTTTCTTTAGTGCATGTGATTATAAATCATTAGGTCGGTCCTGTCTCTTTTACAGGCGACATTATTTATAATATTCAGTAAAGTTCATACACCAATTTACAGCTAAGAAATAAATGTGGTGATATTGGCGACGCGTACTGCTCACATACAGCACGGGATTTATATAATGAGAGTACTTTGAGGGCGCCCCTCATTTGCTTTTATGATTAAAGAGTGAGATCAGTAATTGAAAAAAATATTAAATGCTGTTCAATTGAAAAGAGTGACAAGAGGGTTCTATGATTAGAGATTGTGATGAGTAACTGAAAAAAAAATACTAAATGCTGTTCAATTGAAAAGATTAAACAAGAGGGTTCTATTATTAGAGAGTGAGCTAATTGAAAAAAAATATTAAATGCTGTTCAATTGAAAAGAGTGACAAGAGGGTTCTATGATTAGAGATTGTGATGAGTAACTGAAAAAAAATACTAAATGCTGTTCAATTGAAAAGATTAAACAAGAGGGTTCTATTATTAGAGAGTGAGCTAATTGAAAAAAATATTAAATGCTGTTCAATTGAAAAGAGTGACAAGAGGGTTCTATGATTAGAGATTGTGATGAGTAACTGAAAAAAATACTAAATGCTGTTCAATTGAAAAGATTAAACAAGAGGGTTCTATTATTAGAGAGTGAGCTAATTGAAAAAAAATATTAAATGCTGTTCAATTGAAAAGAGTGACAAGAGGGTTCTGTGATTAGAGATTGTGATAAGTAACTGAAAAAAATACTAAATGCTGTTCAACTGAAAAGATTAAACAAGAGGGTTTTATTATTAGAGAGTGAGCTAATTGAAAAAAATATAAAATGCTTGTCAATTGAAAAGAGTGACAAGAGGGATCTATGATTAGAGAGTGAGCTGAGAAATTGAATACAAAATATTAAATATTGTTCAATTAAAAGAGTGACAAGAGGGTTCTATGTTAAAATAGGGGAGAGTAGATGGAGAATGCAGTCATGAATAGACAAAGAAAAGAACTTACTTTTATTGACCTCTATCCATTTAGATGCCTAAAGAAATTCGTATCTTCGTCGCTA
>CM063505.1:109728924-109741424 GCA_032207245.1 Pardosa pseudoannulata | reverse complement strand
ATTTTGTAAAAATTTAAAATATTATCATGGTGTTCATTATCATATTATTTATGGTGCTTATGGACTCATTTATTTCTTGCAAATTAATCCTTAAATTGCTAAGTACCTTAGATATACCTTTTTTGAAAATTTGAAGACGATGTCTTTACTTGTTTACATTTTATCTTGAAACTGAGCTCTCGTAAATTTTCTCCGAAATTGGATCCGTGAAAAAAATATTCTGTTTTTATTTTGGTTGAAAAGACCGAAAAAAAGTTTCATTCTAAGATTGTAATCATGGTTAGTTTTTAACGTATCTAAACAGGCATGTAGTCTAAAACTCTGTATAATTTCTAATTTGTAAAGAATATGCAATTGGAATACGTTACAGAGTGGAAAAAGTTACATTCTTTTGAGATATGCATAGAATAAATTCAGTTTTTTCTTTATTGATCTTTATTGAGATTGTAATCATGGTTTCTTTTTAAAGCATCTAAAAAGGCATGTAGAATTAAAACTCTGTATAATTTCTAATTTACAAAGGATATGCAATTGGAATACATTACAGGGTGGAAAAAGTTACATTCTTTTAAGATATGCGTAAAGTAAATTCATGTTTTTCCTTTATTGATCTTTATTGAGATTGTAATCGTTGTTTGTTTTTAAAGTATTTAAAAAGGTATGTACACTTGAAACTCTGTATCATTTCTAATTTGTAAAGGGTATGCCGTTGGAATACATTACAGGATGGAAAATTTACATTCTTTTAAGATATGCATAGAATAAATTCATTTTTTTTCTTTATTGTTCTTTATTGAGATTGAAATCATGGTTTCTTTTTAAAGCATCTAAAAAGGCACGTAGTCTTAAAACTCTGTATAATTTCTAATTTGTAAAGGATATGAAATTGGAATACATTACAGAGTGGAAAAAGTTACATTCTTTTAAGATATGCATAGAATAAATTCATTTTGTTTCTTTATTGATATTTATTGAGATTGTAATCATGGTTTGTTTTTAAAACATCTAAAAAGGCATGTAGACTTAAAACTCTGTATAATTTCTAATTTGTAATATATATGCAATTGGAGTACACTAATAAGTGGAAAATGTTACATTAATTTAAGATAGGCATAAAATAAATTCATTTTTTTCTGTCTTGTTTTGTTAGTTTTTAGTCCTGCATTTATTTATTTTCTATCACGTTGACTAATAACAATTAGATTCACCTCATTAATTAACTTTAATTACTCATAATAGAATCGGTAAACATTGCTATATATTGATCATAACAACCTACGAGAGGCTTAAATCGCAATTTAGGTAAGGGGCATCCAACTTGCGAAACGTGGAATGCATGCAATATTGGCCGGTCATAAATCTTGGCACCAAATTTCTATTATGCTATGTTGTGTTATGTTATTTCCAGAATTTTAAAGTTCCTTAAGAGGCAGATAAAAAATGATTTGTTTTTTGGCTGAGAATTATCTGTTACACGCTGAATACTTTGTTTATCTTCATACTGCTCTAAGTTTCCCGATACTGTGAATGCAGTTTAGAATCACGTTGAATTCATTTAGAAAAATAATTCAATGTTTTCTTAGCTATGTTGAAATTATCGTTAAGTTCTTCCTAATTTCTTTGACAGAGTAATTAATGTAAGAAAAGGAATGAAGCTATCATTTAAACTACACCCTGGAGGTAGATAGAATTTGTTGTTAATATCGGTGATAAAATTTTTATTGCAACAAAAAATAATCGATGATTATATTTAAAATTATCACATATCCACCTAATTTATTATTTAAACCAAATATAAAAGAAAATTATTTACGTAATATCTAACTTCAGTGATAAAACGTGTGAAACTAATACAGACGACATTTAATTGATTTAAAATATGAAATGATTAAATGAGATGGTTAAAGGAATAATGCTATGAATCTAGAAAAAATGTTATATTTACCTATTTATTATGTGATAAGTTGATATATTTAATCGTCTGCTCTTAATCGGGAAAAATATGACTCGAAATAATGATATTAAACTCTGCAAAAGGGGAGAACATTTCTTAAGATGACAGTATTTTTCTGTATGAATATATTTTTCTGTATGAATATAACAATTTATTTTAGAATTGTATAGATAGTTTAGGAGAAGATAAACTTTACTCGCTTTGAATTTTACTAACCGTAAGTCATCAAGAATCCAATATGGATTCATCTATGCATTCCAGATCCAACCGCTTCATAAATTTGAGGACAGATGGACAGATGACTTTGACTATTATTACATAGGTGATTTAATTATGAAAGCTTCTAAGTGATCTATGATTCATTTATATTGATTTTGAAAATAGGACCTATAATGAATATGAAGTTTTTTATACGTTTAGTATTTTATACGTTTAGTATTTACAGTTTCTGAAAATAATGTTGTTTAAATATGATATGATGGAAAAATTGTATATTCCTACAACTTTCTTACAGATTTTTCTTTTTCTATACTTTAAAAAAAACATTGGCAATTGAAATATTAACCATAATTCTAAGCTCGATTCGAGGTACAGATTGACATTTCGTACTTTAATCAATATGTGTATGCCTTGAAATATTTTTTTTTTCAAATTTTATTTTCAATTTAATGTTATTCGCTGTCCCTATCTTTGCAGCTTGAGTTTTAGTTGCACTGTTTATGATAAAAATACTATACGACCCGACCGATATTTTCTTGTTTTAACGGTGTAAATCCAAAAGTTGTAAAATGTTTTTTAAATAATTTAAAAACGCAACTGGATTAAATTAAATTCTCACATCGTCTGTACGTTGATTTGACCCTGGTACTTCCCGTACTTCTCTTTTCGCTCACCACTGAGACAAAGATAAGTTCACAAGGAAGGGTTACAAGTGGAATTATATTAATCTCAATAAGCGCGCAATTTTGGATTTTTAATAAAATATTTTCTATCAGATCAAATTGTCTAAATCATTCTTTAATCCACTGAATTACATACACAAAATTTCTTTAAAATCAGTCTTGACTTTTAAGAAGAGTTCTATTACAAACTCATGGACAGAAGAGTTTTATATATAAAGATATAATTTGAAAGGTTGTCTTTCTTTTAAAACTTATTTCTTCTTGCGTGAAATAATTTGAATAAGGTGCATAAGTGAGGCTTCTTTAACCCCTTCCCTGTTTTGCCCTTATGTCGTACGGGCACAGCTTTCGAACCTTTGCTGATTTGCCCGTACGGCGTACGGGCAATCTGATTTCTATTTAGCTTGCACTGTTTCGGCCGGTTTTTTTATTAATTTTATTAACATTATTCGTATAGAGGTCCAGTAAATTATAGTATGCAGTATATTGTATTTTCTTTTCCGATTGGTTCAAAAGTGCGGGTTTTTTGCATGTTTTGTATAAGAAGACGAATTGTTATCTTTCAGTGTATAGCTTTCTGGTTATATTTTACTAACCGCTTGATAATTTTATTGATGTAAGAGTTGAATAATATATTTTGCTTTTAAATAGTGGATAATTAAGAGCTTATGGAGCTAATTTCTTGTGATTCGAACCGTGACTTGGAATCAGGAACTGAATTATCTGTAAATGATAGTAGCGAAAGTTTACTAGATGACCTGCATAGTAGTGACTCTGATAGTAGTACAGATGGAATCAGTCAAGCAAAAAAAATTTTGAAATTAATTGTGATAATCCTTCGGATCTGCCTCCTAGATTTGCTTTCACTGGAATTCCAAAAATTAACTTGGATATCGATGAGATTAAAGGTAAACTTCAGTTCTATGAGGCTTTCATAGAAAGAAAGAAATTGTAATAAATGCTTAAAAATATTAGAAATGTTAATTTTAATAACATATCATTACTTAAAAATGTAAAATAAACAAAAAAAATGCAATAAAAAATTGTGAAATTTTTTTGACCGAATTCTGGAAAAAATGAAACTGTCAAAGGGTTAATTAATAATTACACAAAGTGTAGTTATTACGATTTTCAACTTCTAGGGCAATATGTAAAACATTAAATCATCAATGCTGTTGAAAACCTGAAAGATTAATAATCAATGCATTGAGATAGTTGTAAATTAAGGCAATTTTCTTGAGCTATAAGTTTTTTAATGAAATTTATTCAAATGAAAGCAAATATAATTAGTTCCTATCTGTGAGACGTATTTACTTTAAACATTATATAAAATAAAGAAAATAATGACATTGTATTTCTTACTTCAAGATAATTACCTATTTAAAATACAGTGGACTTAATATTCAGTCTCCATTGTAATATGTTAATAGCACACAATCTTTAATTACCGATTTCATTATGATGTTCAATCATGGTGACTGTGAAGGCTTTTAAAAAATAGATTATTTTGCTTTCGATTAATTACTCGGATAATGTGATTCCATTGCATTTTAAATAGAAAATTAGGAATGCATTTTCGCCTTTTTAATTCTAATTTATTTCAGCGAAAATTCGATCTGAATGACCTGCTACTTATGGATATCTGTAAAAGTGAATAGTGCTTTTCATTAATAAACGTTATTGGAGATTATCACTTGAGGTTTAATTGTATTTGTGATTTTTAAATTAAGTTGCTATATATTTTGAAATAATTAATAGGGGATCATTTTGAAAAATGTTAATATTTCTTTTGTTTACGATTAAAAGATAAAAACATCAATTATCTTTATAGGTTAAATTATGTGTTTAAATGATTTTTTATGTTATGAATTTAAAAAAAAGGTTTTATTTTCTGAAAAATATAATTGTACTAGCATATAGCCCATCATATGACGGGATCAGTAAAATTTTCAAATTTCCAGAATTGTAAAGAACCTTATTAGCCAATTTAAAAAAATGGTTTGTTTATTGGCTAAGAATTATCTTCCAAAAAAAGTAATGGATGATTTAAAATTATCATATATATACCTATTCTATTATTTAAACCAAATATAAAAGAATTTACGTAATATCTAAGTTAGTGATATAACGTAATGCAGAAGATATTTAAAATATTTAAAATAAGAAATGATTAAATTAGATGGTTAAAGGAACGACATCATAATGCTAAAAACATGTTATTTTTACCTATTTATTATGTAATAAATTGATAAATTCAATAGCCTGCTCTTAACCGGGGATAATAGGGTTTGAAATAATGGTATTAAATGATAGAAAAGGGGAGAAGGGGTGAATTTCGAACGTTCCAAATTCTAACTAATCAGGAATTCAATATGAATGCCTTTATCCATTCCAGGTAAAACTGTTTCATAAATTCGACGACAGACGGACAGATAATTTAATCTATTATTTTACAGAAGACTCAAATTAAAAATTATTTTAATTAATAAATAAAGCTTCTCAGCCAATTAATTTTACCTTCATTATTTTATTTCTTTCAGTTAATAAACTTTTAAAGTTATAATTTAATACTCTTTAATTTAATACTCTTGATAAATCATGTTGCAGTACAAGACCTTTATAGAGAAAACTATTGAGATAAATGTAAAACATTCGGTGACCTATTTTAGATATGTAATTTATATTCAGACATTGCTTTTAAATTCCGATTTGGTGTTAAAGTTATCAGTCAAAATTAAAAGAAATATATAATTATCATACTAGTAGGACTTAATTTAAAATAAACAATAAAGTGTTAAAAATTAGTATTTTCAAAATTATTCTTTATAAAATTATTCTTATATATTTCCTTAACATTTTTAGATAAGTTTTTTATTTATGACTTGATAAACCTGGAAATATATTATCTCCTCCAAGTGCCAGACAAACGTATTTTCATCAATGATATTCGAAAGGTGTATTATATTCGTTAAAATTAAGTTTGAGTCAAACGTCAAATAATATTCATGGTTCTAGTTATGGCTATTAATTACTCATGAAATCGTGATATATCGCAGAACGGCGTTAATCATTATACTGTCGGTTTCATTTGATGTTCTCTGTAATTTAATGTATATATTCACGAATTGCCACGGCACATAAAAATGGGCCTTCTGAAATTATGTCATTTCTTGTCTATCAAACATTTTAGTCGGTTAATTAAATTTTATTCTATGTATAATTTCATTTAACAGTTACAAACAAAATGCGAACTAAATAGTTATAAACTATCTAGTTTGCATTTTAGTTCGCAATTATTTTGCTATTTAGTCATTAATGTAGCCAAGTAACTGGGATAATATGTTTTGAAAACCGAATTTTCTTGTACTATTTAGCATAGAATCGAATTAAATATTCATAGATAAAATTATATAAATATATATATTGTATTTATATTGTAAATAGAACATATATATATATATATATATATATATATATATATATATATAATATATATATATATATATATATATAATATATATATATATATATATATATATATATATATATATATATATATATATATAATATATATATATATATATATATATATATATATATATATTATATATATATATATATATATATATATATATATATATATATATATATATATATATATATATATATATATATATATATATATATATATATATATATATATATATATATATATATATATTATATATATATATATATATATATATATATATATATATATATATATATATATATATATATATATATATATATATATATATATATATATATATATATATATATATATTATATATATATATGTATATATATATATATATATATATATACATATATATATATATATATATATATATATATATATATATATATATATATATATATATATATATATATATATATTATATATATATATATATATATATATATATATATATATATATATATATATATATATATATATATATATATATATGTATATATATATATTATATATATATATATATATATATATATATATATATATATATATATATATATATATATATATATATATATATATATATATATATATATATATATATATATATATATATATATATATATATATTATATATATATATATATATATATATATATATATATATATATATATATATATATATATATATAAATATATATATATATATTTATATATAAATACATAAAGTATATATAGCAAATAAGTACTGATAGATTGCAGGAATGAACAATTTTAATGAGATACTACACAATGATGGAATTATTGTGTAGCTCGTCTATTATGTAGCTGTATTACTCGTTGATGATTCATGAAGGCATCAACCAGCTTAGAAAGTCTGACTATTACGTATAGTAAACCGCTTTGAATCCCATTTAATGCCAAAAGCTTACAGACAGAAGACATCAAGATGATTGATCTCATTTCATACTTAAGAGACCTGACAATACCACAAAAATGGCTGCATTTTCTCTTCTAGGAACTATTTGACTTTGTCATGACATGAATCTCCAGTGATCACTTTGATTTGAACAGATTCATTTTTGTTTAGAAAAATGTGAATAAATATTTCAAGATTTAGAGGGTTATCGATGTAATGCATTTTTATTATATAAATGCTATTGTGGTTCACTTTGTCACCATATCATGTGTACCAAATTATTTCTCAATACGGGGTGTTATAATTAAAAAATAATATCTTATTTTCTTGTTTATGTGAGTATGTAAAATCAGAATATCTATTCATGTGCTGTGAAGTAATATTTCAAATTTTCGATGATTCTGTACCAATTTTAAAACTTTTAAATGTATGCATCCTATAAATAACGAGCGTGAGTCTCTACTTCTTACAGGAACATATGTTTAGAACTGGAATTATATCGCTATGGGGAAATCTATTGTGGTCCAAAATTCTAAGACAAAATAAGCTTGAAACATTTCTATTCTTTTATGATCAGATATATTTTAAATTTCAGTTTTAGAGTTCTTTTACCACCTTTCTTTACTTTTCCTTTAAGTTTTTTTGTAGAGAGGGAATTTTCAGTCTGTAATCAAGAGGAAATTTTCAGTCATATTTTTATTCTTTACGTACATTATATATACACGATATGTTATGATTACGATAACTGTAAATCTAGATGTTTAGTTTGAGATAAAAAAATTAAAAATATATTAGTGTACAAATAATGTATTCCTTAATGAATAATTTACTAAGTGTATTACATGAGATGAAATTGATAAATTTTAATTTCATTTGATGACGTTTAATAACTATGTTAATTTCTTGTAACGTATAGTACTGATTTTTTATATATACACGGTATGTTACGATTACGATAACTGTAAATCTAGATGTTTAGTTTCAGATAAAAAAAATAAAAAATATATTAGTGAACAAATAATGTATTCCTTAATAAATAATTTTAATGATTGTATTACATGAGATGAAATTGATAGATTTTGATTTTCACTTGATGACGTTTAATAACTACGGTAAATTTTGATTATTTCGTAGATAAAATGATCTGCAAATATACAAAAGACAGTTTAAAAACTCTTCGAACGAAACTCGTTCTACTGGTTTTATTTTTGTTTCTGCATTTGTGAGAAAGATAAACAATGAAAAGAATTATGAAACACATAAAAAATTGTAGAAGCTCATTTTTAAAATAAAAATTACATATAGAGGTATTTAATGCAATTAAGAAAACAGCATTAAACATTAGATTATCTTTTTTTCAAAAGGGTAATTATGACATTTAAATTTTCAAATCATCTTCATTTTTTACCTTTAAATGTATCGTACTTTAAAGCATTTTTACAAAGAAAATATTTAAGAGCCCGTAAAAAAGACTTTTAAAAAATTTTGGTATTTCAAAAGCTGAAAAGCTAATTTTTTTTTCATTTTGTAAGTTAAAATAAAAACTTTAAGAATGAATAGATAACAAGAAAATACGTGAAGCACATTATTGAGTTAAGCCTATTCAAAATTTTAGCTAATCTCCATGTTTTGACCATTTTAACATAAAATGAAGGGAAATGAATTCATGATTAAATATGATAAATGTTTTATTATTTGTTTTAGAATATATAAGTAAAATGCAATGTTTTCTTTCATAGGGACAATGATAAAAACTTAAATTTTTGTAAAGCTTTTATTGCTTTTGTCTTAAACTGTTCTTGAATCAGGCAAAAATGAATGTAGAGGATTTTAAAAGGAATCTATTTTTAGCCATGAATAGCAGAAGAAAATGGGTTACATGTTGTCAGTATAGAGATCATACTTTAAAAGCTTTATTTATAATATTATTTATTTTATTACGTATTGAAAGCTTTAATTTTAAAGGTAAGATCTTTATATATATTCAAAGGATGAACTCATGTTTGATTATTTATAACAAATTGTTCTTTGACACTGTTTAATATACTTTTATATTATATAAAATATGTAAAGGGTCGTAAATCGACAATTTCAAATTCCTAATATAAAGAAATATGAGTATTACTTAGTAAATTTTCAAGCTGTTACATGCACAATCTATTTGAATGTAAAGTTTCACATCTTTTACTTCAAATAGCACAAAATAAATCTATATTATGATATTATTTTATGTAAACAAAGTTTCATATTGTGTATTACGTCCATTCTAAAAACCTTAAACAGTGAGTATTCGCTATCCTTCTAATTAATTCGTATAACTAAAAGAACATGTTGATATTCGTTAAAAAAATTTAGAAGAAAACAAAAAACATAATTTCTTCTGTTATGTATGTATGTATGTATGTATATGTATGTATATATATACATATATATATATATATATATATATATATATATATATATATATATATATATATATATATATATATATATATATGAATGATGTTTCACTGTGGATTCATTGAGAGTAAACATGAATAAACTACCGTAGTTTGATCTGAAAATTTCATTGTCTTTATTTCTTTATTTCTTATATATATATATATATATATATATATATATATATATATATATATATATATATATATATACCAATATTAGCATAAAACAGTTCGTATAATTCTATTTACATGCAATCAGAAACCTTTTGACTGCATTAGTTCAATTTTTAAAATAAATAGAAAACAAACGTCTGTCCCATTGTCATCTGCCTACTTTAGCTTTATACAGAATAAATATTTAATATAAATGCAAGCTAAATATTTAATGTCAAATAGTTGTATCTCAGATACTTCAAAGATAATTTTAAAAAATAAAATTACACTTTTGATTGCAGAGAAAAAATACTGTTATGAATGTAGCTTTTCAGCAACTAATGTATTAAATGTGTAAACTTTTTCTATTTGGTGTTTTAACATTGCGTCAGTTTTTACGCAACAAAACTTTAAAGAGGAGAACACGGAGTATCACAAGCTTTGAACGAACTATGTTATATAACACCTGACAGTGTCTTGACATTTGAAAAGTAGGGTTTAACAACAAGCAGTACCAAAAATTTAGCAGCAGCAATTATTTTCAACAAATTAATCTATATCTTTAAAAAAATACAAGATTTCCTGTGTACCAATTTATATCTATTAACATGTATAGATCCATGTTAAAATGCAGTTATTTATCTGATCTAAAATAGTAAAATAAAATGGAAATAACTATGTTTGAATGAAAACAGAAACTATAAAAAATAAGTAGAGAAAATCCTCCCGCTATTTGACATTTATTTTCTAAATAAAGTAAGTCAAAATATATAAAATATCTTAAATAATATACTTCAGTACTAAAATATTTATAAATTTTATCCTACATGCACTCAGAATTTTTTTTTAAAATAGATATAATAAAAGTATGTAGTAGAGTTCTGAACTTTAACTATTCAGTTTCCTAAAAGGCAAAATAGTAATAGTACCCTAAAAGTATATGAACTTTCAAGGATCTTACTTCTCAATAGCCATTAAGCTATAAAATACAGCATCCAGAATATTTAAGTTCAAATTTACCTCTTGCAGAAAAGGACATATTTTTTTAAATGTAAAATTTTAGTTTCATCAAAATCTTTATTTGGAAATCTAAAAGCTTTTAAAGAGGATATTTCTTAAAATACCTCTTATAAAACTTGGGGTATTTATGCGCAGGAAAAATAAATTTTAGATATACTCGAAGCAAATATCTTGAATTTTAGAGAAGTATTAAGAGGAAAGGATAAATTATAGAAAGCTACTTTATTTAAAACAGGTCATTTAGATTAAAATGTATTACTCATAGGGAAACGCTACTATGATCATGCATATTTTATAGTAAGATTTATTTCCAATGTAACACGAATTATTGTTCTCAAAAGAATGTGTATTATAAGGTATGAGAAACTTACTTGTGTTATACTTTTCATTTGTTTTTACTAATAAACATATTATTTATATGCTTTTATGTTTTATATTATTTTAGTTCTCTATGCAAAATAGGTATGAGACTTTAAAAAGCATAATTTTCTAAATATTTAGTCGAAATTGTAAATATATGTATGCAATAGGGATTTTGCCCCATGAAGTAGGGTTACGGGCAAACGTGAAACATCGGGATGAGAACGGAATTAAGAAACTGGAAAAATCAATCTACTGAATTCACTGAAGTATCGAAATTGCCGGAACAATCGATACTACATCTGTTTACCGAAACTGTGACAAAACTCCATCGAAACATTAGACCGAACTGTGATAGAACTCTATCAAAGCAATTTAATAAAAAACTCCGTTTTGAAATTTCAGACATCTGGTTAGTCAATTGGGATGACTATTCTGCTATTACTTGGTTATGACTACCTTACAGTCGTGGAACCTCGCGTTCAGAACCGAATTAAGACACTGGAAAAGTAAAACTCACTTCTTTTAGTCATCGAAATATTAGAATTGCCGGAACACTCGAAACATTAGACGATACTGTGATGGAACTCTATCAAAGCAATTTACTAAAAAGCCCCGTTTTGAGATTCCAGACATCTGGTTAAATAGTTAAATGGGATGACCATTCTGCTTTTACTTGGTTAAGACCGCCCTACAGTCGTGGAACATCGCAATGAGAACGGAATTAAGACACTGGAAAAAATCAATTTAAGTTCGTTTATTCACAGAAACATCAAAATTACCGGAACAATCGATACCACATCTGTTTGCCGAAACGGTGACAGAACTCCATCGAAACATTAGACGAAATTGTAATGGAACTCTAACAAAACAATTTACTAAAAGACTTCGTTTTGAAATTCCAGACATCTGGTTAAATAGTCATTTGTGCTGATCATTCAGCTATTACTTAGTTATAAGTGCCCTATAGTAGTGAAAACTCGAGATGAGATCCGAATTAAGACACTGGTAAAATAAATCTCACAGCGTTTATTCATCGAAATAGTGAAATTGACGGAACACTCGATACTACATCTGTTTGCCAGAATTGTGACAGAACTCTATAGAAACAAGCGACGAAACTGTGATGGAACTCTATCGAAACATATTACGAAAAAACCCGTTTTGACATTCCAGAAATCTGCTTAAATAGTCATTTGTGTTGACCAGTCAGCTATTCCTTGGTTATGACCGT
>CM063505.1:109708924-109721424 GCA_032207245.1 Pardosa pseudoannulata | reverse complement strand
CTTTCAATTGGGCTGTCTTAACAGTTAAATTTTCTTTCAAATATGCACACATTAAAATTTATTATATACTCTTATAGTAAACTGCATCTTATATTTTTAAGTTTAAGATTTTTTATCAGAAAATAAATGGAAAATACTTTTTTGTATTTATAATGTATAACTTAAAAACTTTTTTTTAACGAAAAAACGCTTTTCTTTGATTTATAAAACGTAATATATATCCACATTTGATAGTGAAACCATGTTAAAGTTTTTGTATTTACTCTAGGCAGTTAATTTCCTGGCAATTACGTTTTAATTGAAACACATCATTCACAATTAACTTTATTGATTTTAAGAGCTTTACTTCAAAAGATAATGGATATGTGTTTCTCTTAGTAATTAGTCTAATTTCTTTCCAATAATATTATCCATTGCTATTGAAAATATCCAGTATCACTTCTAAAATTGGAAGAAACTTAATCTAATTAATCAGTCAAACGAAATAATGAAAATTTTTAGAGATTCATACATTATAACAGTCTACATTACTAAGTTTCATAGTGTTATCAATGTTTAAGCAAATTTTTGAATCCATTATTTTCCAGGCAATAAATGTATAGTTTCCAGACATCATTTAGATAATTATTTTATTAAAATATATCTTAAATCTACTTTAATGAAACAGTTTAAATTTGTATGATGTATAGCTAAGATTATTTCAATATATCCAAATCCTAACGCAGAACAGAAGAATTATTCTTTACTTTAGTAAATCATACAAAAAATTTTCACAAATAATATATAACTCATTTTCCATAATTGAATCCACAATAGAAAAAAAAGGTGTGGATGTTAGCACAAAATATTAAAAAAATTAATGTGCTTTGGTTATCAATAAAAGAAAGACAAATTTAACAGAAAGATGTAAATTATTAATTCCAAGATTATTATTTAAATGGACTAACAGCACAAGTTAAGAGAAAGAGAGAAATAATTTTAAATACTAGATGGTAAAACAACAAAATTTGCCTTTTATGGGAATGATTGAGATAATTATTTTCTATGCAATCTCTCTCTTTATGCATATATATATATATATATATATATATATATATATATATATATATATATATATATATTTAATAACGGACTTCATAATGGGTCGTTGCAGTCAGGGCCGATAAAAATGACACCATTTCAGCTAAAGATCCTTATTAACAGAACGTTGGAGAATGGGTTCCCACTTCATCATAAGAACAGGACAAACTCTGGGATCAGCTAGCATGAAGTTATAAGTAAAAAGGTCTTTAACACCTGGCCAACTTCTGTGGGAAAGTCTCTAGTAAAATCTGCCTCCGATAGCTTCCATCTCCTTTTTGTTTGGGAATTTACTAAATTGTCCGCTGGGCAATGTAGAGTTATAATTGGTTAGACCCCTTTTCTAAGGAGACGCGAGGATTTTTAGCCCTTGACATAAGATTTGAAAATACCTGAGAATTTTCTCGGGCTGTCTTAGGGATTTTATTGAAAATGCCTACACTAGTTTCTTGATACAGTTTACTTTTCTTTACACGAACACACATTTATTTATATATATATATATATATATATATATATATATATATATATATATATATATATATATATATATATATATATATATATATATATATATATATATAAAGAGAGAGAGACAGCATAAAAATTATGTATATTTATGTATATATAAATATATATCTGTAATGAGACGGACTTCATGGTGGATGGTTGCAGTCATGGCCATAAAAATGATACCGTTTCAGCTAAAGATCTTTAATAAGATAACGTTGAAGGACGGGTTCCCACTTCATCATATGGACAGGACAAACTGAAGGGTCAGCTAGCATGAAGTTCTATGTACAAGACACGTAACACCTGGGTCAACATCTGTGGGAAAATATCTCTAGAAAAATCTGTCTCCGCTAGCGTGTATCTCCTTTTTATTTGGAAATCTCGTAAATTGTCCGCTAGAGCCATGTAGGTTTATAATTGGCCAGGCCCCTTTTCCAAGTGCGTAAACTTTAGCCACAGTGGTCAATTTAGGTTAGGGGTTAAAAAGGGGAATTCAAAATGACGCGGGAATTTTTAGCCTTTGATTTAAGTTTTGACAACCCCTGAGAACTTTCCTTACATATATAATATATAAATATACATACATACATACATACATACATATATATATATATATATATATATATATATATATATATATATATATATATATATCGTAAAAATATAAGTAATTTGAATGAAATCTAATAAGGTACAAGGAAATGAGCTAATATTAGAGAAACAGAAAGTCTATAAAGGATACAGCAGGTCATTTTAAAAATTTCGCTTCACGTCAGGATGCATGGAGTATTTTGCACCCACAATAATTTTATATATAAAAATATCTGAGATGGCTTGTTAGTTTTAGTGGCACTATTAAAAAACATTTTAGTAATTTAATTAAACATTTATTTCCTTACCATTATTCAAAAAAAGAGGGGAAAATAAATCATTTCAATTTTCTTAATTGTAAAATAGCCCCGTTATTTATCCTAACGTAAACAAAATACTATGATTTCCCATTTCTGACTTCTTTACTAAACAATTGGAAACTGACTGAGATATGTGACACCAAATTTTATCTTTTTTAGATTTTACTGAATAATTTTAAGCTATGTCTTTTCCATAAAATAACGAAATTCTTAATTCAACAACGTATTTCAATCTGTTCTGCAGGTATGTAGAACGGTTAAATTGAAATTTACTTACGGTAATTTTGGATATTATCGTATCATTTTAACAAAATTCTACAAAAGACATGAAATTGTTAGCAAACTGTTATGTACATTGAAAATAGGATTTTTGTTAAATGATCAGTAAAATTTAGCTTAATTGTTTTACAGTCCTTTCTCATTTTTAACTGCGTTATCTCCATTTTCTTACAACTCACACGTATGCCTTATCCCCGAATTTCGATTTATGATCTTCTAAAAGCTTTCTGAATAATTATCTACAATTTGTCTTCTACTACAAATAATGCTTTAATAAGATTATATGAAATTTTCCTTACATCAGAGCACTTAACTTGAAATCATTAGAAATGAGTATACGGACAAAATTTCAATACAAATGACCTTTAATTCTGTAGAATTTACTTTTAGGAATTTTAAAATTTTAATGACAGATACTTTATTTTTTCCATATTTTACAACGTTATAGATACCCCAAGATCTCAATTTTTGTCCAATAACTTCTTTTTCATTCACTATTGCTCCATTTCTTTAAAATTTATTTCATTACTAAAGCGATTTTTAAATACTAAATTTATTTCATGCTTTTTGATAAAATTTATTTCTCAGAAAACCCATTTACTTACTCCACGATATAATAATCAATTTTAGAATTCACGTTTTAAAAATAAATATTTTACATATATTTTAATTCTTATGAAGTAACCGAATATGCAGGATATATCTGCTTAAAATGAAAAGCCTATACATAAATAAGAATACTTTAAGTAAATTGTAGCTTTTGTTTGGGAAGCTTTTATTTTGATATAGTAAATTATTGTTTCACACAACGAACTACATTTTTTTAAACTTCCATAACATAGTCTTCTTAATTGCAACCATCAAAACTTTTAAGATTTCTATCATGATATGCAAATATTATGCATAATATGATTAAAATTCAATAATATGTCTGGGTTCTAAGAATTGAATAAGATAATAGAATAAATATCCTTTTTCTTATCTGGAGATCGTATATTTCATGAAAATTATTTTCAAAGTCAACGCCTAAAGGCTCTCTTTTAATACATTCTGAATAAATTTGAATCTGAATTTTAATTATGAAATTCTATATGCATTATACTGAACTAATCATGAAAATTCATTTTAGTTGTTCTTATTAGTATGCCATAATTCAATCTTAGAATTCGTGAATAGCTTTAGATTAATTTATTATAATTCACCATGGAGTTTTATCATTAAACAAGCTTAAAATGTTCATTATTTTACAAATTGAAATTAATTATTAATTATTTTTTGAAAATTAATTTTTCCCATGGAGAGCGATACTTATTTCTGTTATATATATATATATATATATATATATATATATATATATATATGTTTGTTTCCTATACTTAGGGTCTTTGAGGGTTTTCATTTATTACTTTTTGTATAAATTGGGGGCCTTATTCCTAGATTTGTTATTCCTATATTACAATAATATATATATATATATATATATATATATATATATATATATATATATATATATATATATATATATATATATATATATATATATATATATATATATATATATACGTAATATGAGGTTTTCTTACAAAATATATTATATAAAATTTCATAATTATTATAGAAATTTTAGAAAGTGTTAACGAAAATGTGCACTATATTAAAAACATTTTTCCATTAAACGTAAAAATTAGCAGTGTCTGTAGTATAAAAAACATAACTAGCTTTGAAAGTTTTTTATATAATTAGGCACGAAAATATTTCATAACTTAAATAAATATATATAATTTAATTACGTATAACTTAAGAAGGAAAAACGTACTGTATTCCTCCATCTGTCAAAATAAATGACAAAAACTGAGAAGTAATAAAAGAGAATTGCCACATACATATGCGAAGATGAATACAGCAACATTTGCCTTCCAAAATAATTGTTACATTTACATTTTCACTCAGCATTTAAACTGCTGTCATCCATTTACATTTCTAATGCCCGTACTTAACAAGTGTTTTTGACGATTCATATTTCTCAAAATAAGTGCAATGCATACAAATCAGGAGGTTCCAAGGAAAATTCCACATTTATTCTTTCCCACTGTTAACCTCCGACTCGTGAATTACGAATTTTCTCCTACGTTAGGTATTTTCCACCACGTTAGGCATTTTCACTGTTACGCTGTTTTACGTGCTGAATTAAAAAGACCACAAATATTACTCTTGCAGGCAATTATGATGTTAAATGTTTCCTTCAGATTCCTGAGAAGCATTTTCCATTTTCAAAGAAAGCTGCCATGAATTTATACTTCACTCCACAAAATCGGATGGAAATTAACTAGTTAGACATTCTAAAAACTCGGTGAGGTCTTTATTTATTTTTTCTAATTTCGAGAAAAATTTAATTTTGTATACATTTAAGTATAGCGAAAAAATATGTTAAATTTTATTCAGGACAAATCTTACAAAATCGATGGTAATTTTAACTTGAATATATTATACAAAAAAAATAACATTTTAAGAAACTTAGATTTATGATAAGAAGACAATGTCAAAAAATAATTTTTCTCCTGTTACAGGTCATTAAAATTTTAGCTGATATTATTGTTATTACAAGTAATTGGCAACTACAGATATGCAAGTGAAGTTATATTCGAAATGGAAGTGCAATCAAATTAAAATTCTATATGGCTGGGCGATGCTAATTTGGTAATTCCTATTAGCGGAATCCTAATAAGAGCGCTATAATGTCAAACCCACTATAATTAGAGTTTTCAAAAGATATAGACTTATATACTTGTATAAATACATATATAAGCAGATATATATATATATATATATATATATATATATATATATATATATATATATATATATATATATAATTATGAATTTTGGTTCAGTTTCTGATCATCACGGAGTCTCCACCAAATAATGAATGTATAAGCTTACTATGTCTGCTTTTTAAATGTGGAAAAAGACTCTGAAATAAAACCCTTGTTATTAACAGTCTAAAGGATGTTAAACAATGTGGTGTCTCACCTAAGGCAGGAATATTTTCTCAAATGAAAGGTTGGTTTCATTACCTCTTCCCTAGAGTCTGAAGGAACACAAGATGAATTTCTACCTGACTTAAGAAGGTCATCCATTATCCTTGAACTTCAAATCAAAATATTCGGTAAAGTCATCTGTAGTCCGTTCTTTTCAAACATTTTAATGTTGTTTACCTCTTACTTTACTCCTTTATATATATGATAGTTGCATGGTACCCTTCACACTGGTGAATTCAGTTCACCGCAAAATGGATTAAAAGTGTTTCTTTCATAGTTTTACTCTTTTATATACTTATCATAACTCGACCAAATAGATATCCAACAACATTTTTATATTAATCTCTAATACATATATTTCAAATAGTCAGAGATACCTAATTATTGGGCTAGCATATAGCCTACCATATGACAGAATCATTGAAATTTTTAATTTTACAGAATCATAAAGACCTATAAGGCAGATAAAAAATGGTTTATGTTTTAGCTGAGAATTATCTTGTACACGCTCAATAATTTGTTTAACTTTACTAACCGCATGTTAGTTGCCAATCTTATTTTATCTTGTCATATTACTTGATACGATGGACAGCAGGGGTTTTAATAATGACAGTGATTATTTGGCGGTATATATGAATAATCTCCAAAATTTTGCAAATTGATTGCAATCCGTGTGGTAATGCATAAAAAACTAACACACAAACAAACTAATTTCTTAATTTTCAAAGATATATAACTTAAACGCTAGATATTTATTAGTACGTAAAATAGACTCCTAGACTTCTATGAATATAAGTTCTTGTTAATACTGATAAAATTTTCCTTGTAACAAAAAATAATCGGTGACAAAATTTAAAATTATTGCATATGTACCTAATCTATTATTTAAGCCAAATATAAAAGAAAATTATTTACGTAATATCTAAGTTCAGTGATAAAATGCATGAAAATAATGTAGACCATATTTAAATAATTTCAAATAAGAAATGATTAAATGAGATGGTTAAATAATTGACGTCATAATGCTAGAAAAAAATTGTTATTATCATCTACTTATAATGTGATAAATTCATGAATTTAATCATCGCTTGTTTTTAATCACAGAAAATAGGATATGCAATAAGGGGGAAAGAGGTAGATATCGAATATTCGAACTCGCTTTGAATTTGGCTAAAGCTAACTCATCAAAAATCCAATATATATATATATATATATATCTATCCGTTCTAGGCCCAAACGTTTTATAAAACTCAAAAGGAGACGGATATATAACTTAGACTATTATTATATAGGGAATTGTTTCTGATATTTTGAAAAGAAACGTTAATTTTCCTTAAAAAGTTTTGAGTAAAAATTACTTTCCCTTATCAAAAATTTCTTAATTCCGAAATAGCTTTAAATGCACACTAAAACTAGCATAAAGAGTTTTCAACTTTTCCATCTTTGTCTCTGAACAACGCACGCAGGGATACTTTATGTCATCCGAAGATAAATTATGAAATGTATTTTTTTAAACCTACAATTCTTTTGAAATATGTATAAGAATTTTAAATGCGGCGAGCATTAAGTGCCTCATACATATGTATAAATTAAAAGTAATTCCTCGAAGAATCAAAAAATCTTTCGTTGTATTTTTTCGCTAAATAGCAGCTTAAAATTTCTTTCGTTGTTCTCGTAGCACTTTAAATCCACGCGTGATTCAAAAGTTTTCCCTTAATGCTGCTATAATGTTTCCAAGAGCAATAGGACTTTTCTTTATGAAAGAACATTTTCCTGTGTAATGTTTGTAATGTTGTTTGGTTAAAATCTTTTACCTGATACTGCATTTTTTACCGACGTCTGTAGATCTACTCGGATAAATTAATATTTTACTTGTTTCTTCGTTTTAATAGTATTTTTAACAGGACAGAAAGCTTATACATTGTATATAAATATAAATATATACTATATTATATATATATATATATATATATATATATATATATATATATATATATATATATATATTATATATATATATATATATATATAATATGTATATATATACATATATCTATCTATCTATCTATCTATATATATATATATATAATATATATATATATATATATATATATATATATATATATATATATATATATATATATATATATATATATATTAATATATATATATATATATATATATATATATATATATACATATATATATATATATATATATATATATATATATATATATATATATATATATATATATATATATATATATATATATATATATATATATATATATATATATATATATATATATATATATATATATGCCGAATGATGGCCGAATGGTTAGAGTGCTGGCTTTCAGTACCAGAGTTCGTGGGTTCAAACAAATCCCACGTTATCCCATGTTTGTAGCCGTTTGCAATCGCCTTTAAGCAGTAGGTCCCGGTCTTATTAGCCCTCGTGTTGCAAAACGAAGACCGTAGCACTCCAAACCATATATATATATATATATAATATATATATATATATATAAGCAGTCATGCCCATAAAATTGACATCGTTTCAGTTAAAGACTTTTATCAGAACGTTGGAGGACGGGTGAATGCAGTTTGCAGTTTCGATAATTTTCCAGTGTTGTAATGTAAATTGCTTGTCAATTTTTTTCTTATTCAATTATTATTGCATGAATTACGTCTATGTAATCTATGTTTATTTTTGAAAAAACTTATACTGTATATTTTTATTTTGTGATTAATTCTGTATGAAATTATCAGTTACTTATTTAGTTACTTAAAATATTGTAAACATTTTTTGTTATAGGAAAGGATCTCACTTTGTTCATCCCGTTCTTTTTGCACGGCGAGGATATTATAAAAAAAGTAAACTAGTTTGGAAAACTAATGTAAGCATTATATATAAAACCCCTAAGACACCGCATTAAAATTCTAAGGGGTTTTCAAATCTTAAATCCAGGGCAAAAATTCCCGCGTCCTTTCGCTTTCCAACTTTTTAACTCCTAACCTAAATTGACCACTATGGCTACAAATTACGACATCAGAGAAGGAGTGGGATTCGTTATAACTCTACATTGCCCTAGGGATCAATTTAGGAAATTTCCAAACAAAAAGGAGATGCAAGCTATCGGAGGCAGATTTTACCACAGATTTTAACTGAGATGTTGACCCAGGTGTTACAGGGTTTTTACTTTTAACTTCATGCTAGTTAAACCCACAGGTTGTCCTGTTCCTATAAGGAAAAGGGAACGCGTCCACAAACGTTCTATTTATACAGGTTTTAACTAAAATAATATATATATATATATATATATATATATATATATATATGTATGTATATATATATATATACATATATTTGTAATGCTGTGTTTAACCAGCAAAGTTAAGTATCGTAATTAAATATATCTTAATAATTTTCTGTCATTTCTATCCTTTTCAGACAAAACAACTAACTTTTGTTCATTTTATCAATGTGGCGCTTCCGAAAACACAAAAATTAAAACTTGCTAATATCGATCTTCGTTATATAACACTTTATATAATTAGTTTTGCCACTCCGTCATTGAACATACCCTTCGTGATAATAAATAAATATCGCTGATAAGCTGGCTCATACATCAATAAAGTTGTATGTACAGTTATTTCACGAAGAAGGGTTCTTGAGATAATGCTTCAATAAACTCCATATCTCCCTCCCACAATTCTTTGAATATTTGAAATACCTATAAAAGTACTACAATATTTTCTTCAAAATACATTTAGAATAATTACTATTTTTATTAATTTTTTGCAATAATACAATAAGTTGTATAATGATAGCTACTAAAAATCATCTTTCATAGCACATATTTGTTTAGAATTTATAATTCAGTGAGATTAATATATCACATTTCCCACTCTTCATTGTTTAGCTGTATGTTATTTGTCCACTTAATTAATTTTGATTAACAACAGCCTATCTAGTTTGATTTCTTAAACCTATTAGCAGGAATTAAATTTAAATCAGAAGCACCGCATTAAAAACATCCCGCTTTAACATAAAAGCGTTAAAAATCAATTCATTCAGCTTGAAATGATTATCAGCCACTTTTATTTAACTTTACTTTTATGTTAAATTTCAATCTGTTTTATAATCAAAACAACTGTCCTAAATTAAGCAGCCTTTCCCTCATTTTCTCTGTATCAGTAAGTTTTTATTTTCCTACAGAACCGTGATTTCTCTGTATTAGCCCATTACAGTTTTTATATAGAATTGCGGTGTCTATGAACAATTACATCACCTCATATCGCAACTCCTGATCCGACGGAATTATAATACACGGTTGCAGCTTGACTGGAATCTTGGTGCGGCAACCGTAACTGACTTTCACTTGTAAAGGAATCACCCCGCTTTGTTACGGTTATCGAGTGTACCGTATGCAGTTCTATCTGTAGCACGATCCTTCGTGCACGCTTATCTTTATTTCTGATTAAATGTTTGTTAAATTTGAAAAAGGGTTAAATAATAAGTATTTATAATTATATTTTTATTTATTTGTTTTCTGTTGAAGTAGAAAAATTAGTCTTGTGATAGCAAAACATTTTCAGTTAATTAAATACCTCAATACGCTTTAAACTGAATTAAAAGAAATAGGTTGATCTTTTTTTGGTTATTTTATGTAACATGAACCATGAAACTGAAATTATTGATTTCTACACTCAAAAAGATGTAGATGTGATAATTTGAGAAAACCCAAGACTGATTTATAAGTAGAAAAAATTATCTAATACGTTGTTAACTGAGGAAAAGTAACCACGTTGAGTAAGGAGTCAAAATTTATAAAATAATCTTAGTGTAGGAAACAAAATTTAAAATGTGTACCAGTCATACCAGCTGCGAGGTAACTGTCATGAAAAGAATTATTGTTTAAAGATTTCTTTGTTTGAGTGTACTTCAATACCAGTAGTTTGATTCTAGGATTTACATAGGATTACCACTATCATTTTGCTGTTTTTCAAAATACACTGGAAATATGAACTCAAAATATTAAAAATGTAAAAAAAAAAAAAAAAAAAAATTTAAATGCTTAAAATTGGCCATACATAATTTTTCGTACGCTAAATCATTTTTATTCCACGTATTTTGCTCATTTTCCTCCGTACTGTTTTGATTTTCTGCGCTCCCGCTGAAGGTGGAGCCTATTATTTATATCTACATATCTTCAACTTAGTCCTGCAAATACTTTATTTTGATTTGCACTGACGAGAAGGAGTGGCATGGTCGGCTTAGCCCGCCTCCACCGTTACTTCATAGCTTTCGTCGCGTGTACGGTTCTGTTCCCGGCGAAGTCAAAAATTCTAAAGCTTAGTAAAAAATTGTTTTTTACGTTTATTTATCATTATTTAGGACCTTTCCGGATTTTTAGTGCAATTAATTTATTTTTAAAACATATATTTTTATTTTTTCAAAAATTTTTAACTTTATCGTTTCTAATGATTATTATTCAATAAACAAAAATTTATAAAACCTTATCTAAATTAATAAAAATTATTTTTATGTTTAAAATTTATCATTTAGGGCATTTTCGGAATTTTAATACAATTTATTGATTTTTAAAAACACATATTTTTATTTTTCCAAAATATTTAATTTTTTCGATCTTGTTCTTTTAATTCTTTCGATTTTTTCGATCTTCGATTCTTATTCTACATTTTCGGCTTTTTTCGTACGGATGTCAATGGCCACAAAAATATTTTATGTTTTTCTATCCCTAAAATCTTTACTCTCTAGTTTTGTGTTATGAACTCACGAATCCACTCTTCTATATCTTTGCTCTTTTATGCGTTTTTACGCTCGTTGTCATTTTTGTACTTACTGACAGATGCCTCTGGATTGAAGGGCTCGGCCCATATAGTCCAGTTGCCACACCACCTTTAAAGCCTTTAATGAGGTGGATTAGGCCACGCCCACTTCTTCCCCGAGAAATTTCATTGGAGCTTCGCCTGGATCCGATTTACGTTTCCTAGCGGGATTCTATTATACTTTATCGTATCTAAGCTATTATTTATATCTTATCACCTTATTTAAACGCATGTGAACGTATTTACTCCCAACTTTCTGTGTTTTTCATTAATTTTTTTATTTTTTTTTCAATTATTTTTTAAATATTAATATTATACTCATTATTTTTTAAATCTTATTTTTACCTATTGTGACCGGCATCTTGAATACTCCTGTTATCATTATGAACTGCTCTCATGTGCAATTAGCTATCTTTACTACTGGAGATTTACCCTTCCGGGTCAGGTGCTCAGTTATTTACCATCATATGGAGAACGGCAGAACCCTCCCCCTTCTGACTCCGATACATGCATGTCCTACGGACGTCCCACTTTTTTAAATTTTTTACTCTATCTCCCCCTAAACTTTTGTATATACTGAATATTAATCCCCTCCCCCTCATAATTTTACTCTGCATGTAAACTGCAAAAATTTTTTAATTCTAATTCGTAGAACAAAAAAAGTCAGTCTAATTTTGTCTCGCTAATGAGGTAGCTTAGGCTCCTCCCACTAAATTCTTGAGAAATTTTATTCGTCGTTCCTCAGGATACGATTTTCGTTCCTGAGCAGCTATTTCTATGTTTTAGTCCTTTTTTCAATGTTATTTCTTCTAATTAATCACA
>CM063505.1:109681424-109703924 GCA_032207245.1 Pardosa pseudoannulata | reverse complement strand
GTCCTCTAAGTAATGCTTCAAATATCAAAGCAAGCATTTATCTGTCCTGGCGTATTTTAACACATCGTCAACTAAGGTTCTCGATTGACTTTGATCAGTACTTTACATACTTTACTGTCTTTCAAAAGGAATTTGTAAAGTTTAAAGGATAGATCTCTTTCCGTAAGTCTAGGAAAGAAATTAACTTACCGAAAAATTTCGTTCCGTTAGTGCTAATTGATTCACGTGCATTCTAACATCTCTTGAGAAAAGTGATTTCGATCTAGTAGGGCTACAGAGTCAATTGATATGTTTAAATTTCTCTCCAGTAATAAATTAGGATGATTTTTTAAAAAACTGAAAACCTAAAACATTATCGGATATGAAAGCTTTAATGCTTTTAATATAAGTATTAGTTTAAGTACAATAAAATAGTTCATACGATAAGTTAGATTAATAATTTCTTCATTACACTAATTTTATGCTTTTCTTTGTATCTTTAAGAGTAGGAGGATTATATTTATTTCCTATGACATATGGAAGACAAATTCGGGAAAAAATCTTTATTATGTTTATATTTTGTACTTTAAAATCTTATTTTCCCCCTTCGAATGGTATACTACTTTTGTTCGTAAAGTTTTCACATTATACCTTTATAATCGCAAATCACGTCCATTTAAAGATCTAAGAATCATCATCCAGGATTTTCAATAAATAAGAAAGAAAAATTATGGGAATTAAAAAAGAAGGTGGAAGAAATTTTAAACACAAAATCAGTCTCTTAGTGGTAGCAATTGAAGTTAAGAAACTGATATTTCAAGGTCTCCTCCAATTATATCTCTGAATAAAATTGACATCATGAAAAGATAGAAAAGCTAAATGAAAACATAATAAATATTATTTACATTTATGTACAGACAAAGACGGTTATACATTTAGAAGATTTAAATTAGATAATTATGTTGTCATTTCAATTTTCACAGTGTAACTATATTAAGAAATATATACAAGAACATTTATGTATAGATCTGGGTCTATAATTGCAAAAGGTTTCCTAATGGGTAGACTGTCAGTGAATAATTTTATTTTAATTTAAAATTTTAACATTTAAAAATATTTTAACATTTTATTCAGATAAATCAAGTGCAAATTATGGTACACATATAGTATTTTATTTCTAAAATAGTACCTTATAGATATATATTTCTAAATTGATAGTCAACAAGTTTTTAACTAAAAGATTCATAAATAAAATTTCCAGGTAATTTGTTTAGTAGGAAATTATACTTCTAGAATTTACTGTAGCAAATTTGGAGAAACATCATGAAAACCTAATTATCAAATTTCAATAATTCGAAATAAAATATTTTTGCATTAATAATTTAAAACAACAAAATAGTATCTTTCAATTTCACAGCTGTTAAAGTATCATATATTTTTGTAATTTTTATTGTTATCTCTTAATATAGAAGTTCCAAATAATGTTTGTAAGAAGTTAGATTGATAGATAGATAGATAGATATAGTACAAAATTATCTGAGTGCAATTGTCTTTTTTAAGGAAAAGATTCTTCTGGCAAAATTTTAATAATACTTCTTCTTTATTAATAATGTTTCCCGTAGTTTTTTTTATTACAACATCGTATAATTTTCTTTATTATCCAGAGAATTGCTGCCAGATTCTCTAATGATAATTATTTAGCTTGTTATTATCGGTTGTATTTAACATTTTGAGAAGATCTCTGAGTTAACTAAAAAAGTTAATGATTTTCATAATAATGAAAACAGATTATTCTAATCGTAAAGTGCAATTTATTCACGTGAAAAAAAGTCTATTAAATCTAAGAGTAACCAAAAAAATTAAGGAATGATATTAATTAAAAGAGATAATATTATATTCTCCTTGATTATTTAACGATTTTTATCTTGTGAGACTGTATGTATTTATGTTTCATTTTGAATTGAGGTTAAATTTAATATTTGAATTTCTAACCCTATTTTTATGTTAGCACATATAAATTTCTTCTTCTTAAATCTGAGTACTGGTTGTAATGTACTTAGAATACAAGTGTTCGTTTACAAAGGGGAAACACAATAAAAATATAATACATTATATTTGGATTAAGACATTTATTCTGTACACTATTTACAAATTGGTATACTACTCGATCACCATATAACATAATCAGCAAATCTGTTACACAGGGGAGTACAGGGGAGCAGGCAGGGGCTTTCCTCATGCGGTATGTCGGTCCGGGCATTCGGAAGCACGGGGCGTCGTTACTTACGTGCAGGGGTTGGGACTTCGTTGTCCAGCTACGCTTGAATCCCTACTTCGACTTCATTTTCTTAACTCTCTTTCCCAACTCATCACCTTGGTTTTAACTCCCCTTTTTGTTCTTTGCCAATCGCTTGTTGGTGAAAATTTCCTCCACATTAAACAAAAGGGGCTCATTAAAATAGCCCCTTTTGTGTAAGCTGACATTAATTTTAGCCCCTGCCGCCATAACTCACGGTTACATCTCTGTGCGAGCAGTTAAACTTGTGTCCTTGAGTGATCTATAACTTCTCCACAGGGGTCCTTAAAAGTCTAAGTCAACAATCACAGTCCTACATTCTTCTTGGAAATCTCCTTCAGGTCTGCTTTCTCGTGCTGACCATCGTGGGAAAGTGCCTTGGTACAATACTATTAGTTATATGGCAACATATTATGGCAACATTATCACTTTGAATGGATTACAATTAATTATAAGAGTTAATAACCTTTAACGTGGGTCGTAGTTCAGAGTGGTGGTGGGTGATTTTTGCGGCATGGATTCCCATTCCAGAATTAGTTCTCGGTGTCGTTAATCCTCTTATAGCCAATATAACTGTATTTTAGGAAGAACTGCAAATTAATGTTAAAAAGTAATTAAAACACTGTCAAACTTTAATCTAAAAATAATTATTATTTGTAAATGATCTAAGAATTTTAATAGTAAATAATAAATGTCAGTAAATTTGTCCTTAATTACGTTTATACTTAAGATTATTCTATTAATTATTCCTTCAAATGTAATTCGGTTGATAGAGGTAATAAGAATTCTATGCAGACGTTTCATTTTGTAAAACACAAGGATAAAAGAACTTCAGAGAATTGACATGTTCTATAATATAACCCTATTCAGATATGGTTATCTGGAAGAGTTAACTACAAATTATTCAACAAAACATTTTGTTTTCATAGAAATCTTTTGTTTAACCAAGTAGTTATCCAAGATTGTGTAGTTTCATTATACAGTGATATTAGAGAACGAGCCAACCAAATTTTGAGTTTCCATTTGCATTGTATTAACATTCACAGATTATTTACACATGGGTCATTATACAGTGATATTAGAAAACCAGCCAACCAACTGATGAGTGTCCATTTGCATTGTATTAACGTTCACAGATTATTACACAATGGGAACATCCAACCACAACGTTCAAATACCTAAGAAGCCTATCTTAAGGCCATTTTGCACACCAGAAATATATAAAATTTTTGTGTTGTTATGATAATCTGACTTGACCAATATGCTTCTTAGCTTGAAGAGATTTACTACCATCAATGAGTTTTCTGGAATATATTACAGAATTTTTTTGTCATTAATGTCTTTGCACATAATGTACTTTTTCGTTTTTATGTAGACTTGTACTGTTTTCGTATCAGTTAAGACGTGTGTATGGAAAAATAAATAAATGGAAGCAGTGGATGAGAAAGTTAGTATGTTTAACAAATTGCGATTATGGTGCATGGTATCAATGGTTAGGCTTTCTTAAACCATTATGGAAAAGACGTTTACAATGAAAAATTAAAGAAATAAGTGGATAAAGATGTGATAAGTGTGATCTCTTCTCAAACCACTTTAATATCATTTTTTACCAGTGATCAAAAACAGACAGAGTAAAGAAGCAAATGTTTAAGACCAGGATCGAACATTTGCGAAAACAGTTTATTTTAAAAAGTGTTTAAAAGTGGAAGTTTGATAAATTATTATTTAAAAATCCCTTATCATTCTGTAATAGTTGTTTCGATTTTTATAAATAATGCATTGACTTCAACTGTCCGAGGTGCAAATGGTAAGAAAATCCTTTTATTTATGTTAAACAAATGATACTACAATTTTTGATATTTACTAGCAAAATAGTGTATAGTGTATCACTATATGTGAGGAAATATTTCAATTTTTTTTTAATTTCCCCTTCCTCAAACTATTGGAATAGAATTAGCAATTTGTAATATCGTTGCCATTGCAATATATTTTTAAAAATTAATCGTCAAGCTACTTTTTTATATATTCTCATGGAAATAATCATATAGATTTTCAAGTGCATATGGTGGGTTAAAAAATGATCAAACTTCTCCTATAATGTGTGCATTATTTATCTTACACATTTTAGGTACTAAACATTTTATAAAACAATTTTTTTAAACTGAAAATAACATTTCTAATTTTGGAAAGTCTTTAAGACCGCACATTCTAAGATGATCCGCAGGTTTTTTAATCATATCTATTGAATTATTTTGTACTTTTCAAATGGCTTTCTAGTTACATTTAACTTTGTGAAACAGGAAAATATCTGACGGGGTGAGTTCCAACGATGGGTTCTCAACGGAAGTTCAATGTTTTGACAGATTACTGAAAATGAAGAACGATGATTGAGCCAACATATTATCACAGTTAATCACCCAACTTTCGTTTTCTAAAAAATTCTGGCTTCTTCTTGTGAAGGTTCTTCCTGAAACTTGCCACAACTTCCTTATACAACTATTTGTTTATTATTTGAATATATGGAGCAAATTCATGATGAAATATAAAAGTACAACCAAAAAGCTAAAGCCAACATCAACATTATTTTTTACCTGTTATCTCACACTGCTATTCTATATTTTTCGAAACGTTTAAATTAATCACAGAATAGTATTAAATATACGACTTTCTTCCTCATATTCTTAGATTTGAAAATGTATCTGGAAACTGTTGAATCATTGTAAATTTTTGACGAATATATTTTGAACTGGCTTACTTCAGTATTTGTAGCTCGGTGACTAAAATACAGAGTGAAACTAGATGGACAAAAGTACGTTGTTAAATTTGTCAGGAGGTTATTGTAATAACCGCTGTTCAAACTCTCTGGTGGTTAACAGTGTAAGTATCGCGTCAGTCTCTGTCGGGGATCGAGAAATGTGTCTGTTAAAGAGAACTTTTGGTTCATTGTAAGCCGTCGAACAATTGGAAAACGGCAGTTATGCTCCTTTTGACGCACGGACGATTAGAAGTGTCAAATCTGCCGTTTTGTCAACGCACCGACAGAAAGAAGAAATTGTTCTTTGTGTGACCGCGTCGGCTACTCCAAGGACGAAGGTCAACTGGGGGGGGTGTCGATCTCCCCTAAAACCGAGGTTTCCTGTTTGCAAAAGGAGAAACGGGAGGGGACTCGAGGCGGAACTTTGAGATAAGCAGGTTGCCTAGAGTGATCTCCTGTTTGGACGACTTTACATATATTTTTCTTTAAATGTTTCTTTGTTGTAATAAATCAACATTGTTAAGTTTAATCCTCTACTGCTGATTATTTCGACTCCATACCTGCTCCCTATACGAGACCCATGCGAAGTCATACCCGAATGACTTACAGTCGGAAATAGAAACGTCGCAAACCGCTCGGCGGGTTTATAAACAGGATAAGCTAAAAGTTTTTTTTCTTTTTACATACGTTGTTCTCTAATATAAGCTATCTAATATTATACATATAATATATGATAATTAAAGCTATCTTATTGTAAAGAATTCTTTTATATCAGCGTAAGGGATATACATATGTATAATAGATCTAGAATAGCCTTAAATTTCATTCACTAAATAAATCTACAAAAATAGCCAAAATTGTTCTAGAGAAACAAAGAAATATTGATATTGATAAACTCGGATTCAAAGAATAGAGTGACTATGACACCATGTATTTATATGTAAATTATTTTAGAAAGTATACAAATAAGTAAAAATATATACTGCTTAAAATTTTATTAAAGTTTTTTGAAAGGAATTTTTCGTTCGTATTAGAATTCCATTTTTCACTTCACTAGATATATTTAGCAATTTGCATTTTATATGAATTGAAATTTTTATGTTCAGATTTATACAGCTTCCGGCACGTTAAAAATATGCATTAAAATGACTTATTACTTGTTGCTTATAAAACCTCACAACCAATTGTACTTTCACAATAAGTTTCTTAAACAACTCACGTGACTTAACAGGAGGTGTATAAAATTAGATTTGTATTGTATGAAAGTTGAGTTTTTGTTATTCAAATGTGGATAAACGTATTAGTAATAAAATGTATTTATGTGTAAATTGTTAACATATGATATTACTTTTTCTATTAAATGGAATATTCTACAGTATTTCGAAAAATACTTATTGTTTGTACTCCTACTTTTGAGATAAGAATGTTTTCTCAATTAAATTGCCTGAGGCTTATTGAAACTACTTTTAAAATTGTCTTTCATATATGTTTGCTAAAAGAACCTTTTAAAAACATTGTAAGATTTAAGATACATCGACCGAAATGTCGGACATAGATAAATGATATGTTTTAAGTCCAAAATATTTTGCATATTTCTGTTGTAAGAGATATAATACTTCTAATTTAAACGTTATTAAATTAAATGTTTTCTTTTATTAATACATCAATTTTAAAAAATGTTAAGAATATACAATGGAACCGTTTATTTTTTTATAAAAAAGTATAGCTTTACGTTTTTATTTTATAGAGAGATAAATTCTTTACCTCGTAGGTTTTATTTTTTTTATTTTTTGGTATTATTGATTGTAGAAAATATGGCATATTACTCTTTCTATTACCTGTTTAAAGAGAATACGGCTACAGGTAGTTTATAGCATATAAAACTACTTATCTTCAAAATAATATTATTTCTTGCTTCCTCTTAGTCAAAAAGTTAAAATTACAGAATAAATATAGTTTCCTAAAATAATATCTGTTAAATAATGTTAATCCGTTACATAGTATTGAAGCTCAGTGACGTTGGGATAGATCTTCGTGATCACAAGACACGTGTCCTAGATTCGATTCTAGGGCTTGAGAAGGGTAATTCAGACTTTCATCCACTCCGTTAGTAGAGAAAGCAAGAACGACTCATACTGGGGAACTAATGGTGGTTTTGTGTAAGTATATCAATAACTCCCATATCCGTCTTCAAATTGCTCACGAGCGATGCCGAACCGAGTAGGGTCAAGAAACAGTAACCCCCATAGACAGTGACTACTGAGAGGATAGATAGTTGGACAACCACCAACGCCAGAGTATTATACCTGAGTAAATTTAAAATTGGTGCAAAGACCTTAGTAAACGAATCGGTGTTTCCAGTGTGACTCTCTGACAGAGTCCAAAGTCAAGTGACTGCGGTATGTCACTATAATCGTTCGATCATGTAGGAGAACGCACTATATGTGTTTGAGCTGTCTAGTGACAGGAAGGTTGTGCAATGCTTGTAATGTCTGAACGAAGGTTCGCACATCCGATCTCTACACTCGGTCTGGCGACTGCCCCTCAGGATTTAAAATTTTCATAAAATAAGATGATCATATGCCGAAAACCTACACGTAATCTGGGAATCATAGCTAGTTCTCGAATATTTCGAGAACTGGCCAGCTGGAAAACGATCTGGAAGAACTCATTCCGAAACTCACTGAAGTTACCACAGTGGAAAACCATGGGGTCGATGGTTCCCTGTTCACCATAAAATGGGAGAGCCCGTTCTGTACAAACAATTTTAATAGGTGTTCCGGGATGATCCTATGGTCATAGAGGATTTGATTTAGATAGAAATCTGTCTCACATATGGGCCACTCTCGAAAAATATGAAATGGTTAACCTTTCGTTAGAAGAGTCCCTAAGCTTTTTCAAATCTCTTCCAGCAACAGACCAAGAAAGGCGGACAGTTGTGCCAAACTCCAGTTTCTGAGTAGTGGATTTTGCATCGAGTCCCCCACCTCAATGCAGGAGGTGCCCTGGTAGGCAGGCACCCAGTTAATCTCCATTCTAATACTTTTGCACTCCATGAGTAGACTGCAGATATCTTTAAAGAACACATTCCAAGGGTGGTAGGTGGAGACATTCATGATAACCAAAAGGGATGAGAGGCTATCTGAGAGTAGTCTAAGCTTTTCTCTAGCGCAGATATTCCTCAGAACACAGAAAATAACCTGAAGACTGAAGGATAGTCTAGAGCTGAGCATCGAAGCCTGAGTTGCGATCTGAGAGAAGAAAGATGTCGACATGCACAAGCAAGCCGTTCTCGTACTCCTCAAATGGTCTTCGCCCAACTCGGAATTGCAAGTCGGACAGCTGTCTTTTGGACTATTCCGTGAATATCTTCCATCCCCTACCGCTAGTGTCTCTGTGTAAGGTTGATAACCTGGCCGGGATTCACCTTTAGTTCCCCATAGCACTTGATCTCGTAAACATAGATTGGCAAAGTAGGCCATGGCTCCCAAGTTGGTCTGTAGCACCGAGGAATTTAGTTTATGTTTCAGTTACATAGTATTATACAAAATAGTTAACTTGTAGATCTAAAACATATTTAGAATTGCTATAAATATTAATATCAACAATAAGATTTTTGAAAATCCGAATCACAATAGACACTTCGACTACCTTAATTCATCTTGGCGTTTGCAACCAAAGACCATTTATTCTGGTTTTATTATAATTTCAGTGATTCATACGAACATTCCATTTTATTAAAGTAAAACTATATACGATTATTGAATTTCAAACATTCACTCCTTTATAATAGCTGAATATTCAATACCCGTAAAAGTATTTCGAATAAAGGGCTTTAACATGTTTCCGACTACTGAAGATAAAATATTTTTGATTTTTGTGCAATAATGGTGCATTCATGTTTCATGCGCTCATTTAATCATCCAAGAAACTATTACAGTATTTTATTTATCGAGGGAATAATATTTCCTCCCTTATTATTTATATATTATATGGCAGTATTTCTTCATCTCCTAAATGTAAAACGAATTTTTTCTCTGTTATATTACTGTTTTTCTTTGAGATGGACAATTTTTTCTTTTTATCTACACATGCTTGTATAATTATAAGATAATGATTCATTTCTCCCGAAATAATTTTACTTTAATATTTCTAGAGTTTACAAAGTAAAACTTAATTCATTTTCTTTAATTTATCTGAGAAAAATTAATTTTTATAGAAAATAAAGGTCAAATTGTTGGTCAATAATTTGGTAGTGAAATTAATTCGTTAAATATTATCAAATTTCAGTAATAATCCAAAATTAATTCTTGGAATTGTGGAATGTATCAAACATTTTTGACATTGCTTCTAGTAATGCATCTAAATATACATATTTTAAATACTGATTAATTTAAGTTAACCTGGTATATAACATGATAGAACATTCTCCAATACTATTGGTCAACATATTGATCTCCATATGATACAAATATTATTAATAATATTCCTAATTTTCTGAGGTAGAAGCATATTTCATAAATATTTCATACACTGAACAACCAAATATTGGCATACCTGCCTTATATCATGTGCGAGCACGCAGAAGTGCTGAAAACGATGCGATATGCACTTGACTAATATCTGAATAATTCTGAAGTTTATTTACACCATGAATACTGCAGGTCTGTTCATAAATCCCTAACAGAGCAGGTTGGTGAAGACTTCTTCGAGCTGCACGGTGCATTGCTTTCCAGATATACTCAATAGTGTTCATGTCTGAAGATTTTTGTGACCAGCGGAAGTTTTTAAAATTAGAAGTGTTCTTGGGGCCACACTGTAGCAATTATGCCTTGTGGGGTGCGACATTTTAACTGGAATTCCCCAAGTCCATAGAAATGCACATTGGACAGGAATGGATGCAGATGTCAAGACAGGATCTTTAAGCATGAATCATCTGTCAGAGTCTCATCTAGGCGTACAGGTGTTCCCTATCACTTGAACTGCATGCTCCCCATAAAATCATACCCTCCACCAGCTCTAAGAGTACCCTGTTTACATGCAGGGTACATGGATTCTTACGCGTTCATCCGCTCGATACAATTTGAAACGATATTCGTCAGAACAGACAGCGTGTTTCCAGTCATTAACTGTCCAATGTCTGTGTTGACAGGTCCAGACGAGGAGTAAAGATTTGTCTGTGCAGTCATTAAAGGTAAATGAGTCAGCCTCCTCTCCGAAAGCCCATATTCATAACATTCTGTTGAATAGTTTGGACTCTGACACTTTGTGATAACCCCACATTGAAATCTGCATCAATATGTGGAAGAATTGCACTTCTGTCACGTTTAATGATTCTCCCCAGTCGTCGTTGGTCCAGGTCTTGCACGATTTTTTTCCAGCCGCAGCGAAGTTGGAGATTTGATTCCCGGTATTCCCGATATGCACAATACACTCGTAAAATAGTCGTACTGCAAAATCCACATTTCATCACTACCTCGGATATACTATGTACCGACTATACCACCATGTTCAAACTTAAAGCATGATCTTCCATGTTAACTGCAGTAACCCATCTAACAACTCAGCCAGACACTTGTGTTATAACAGCGTTGCCGATTTCGGTGCAATATTTTAATTGGTTCCGTATCTGTACATTTGCATACGCAGCTTTTTAGCAATCTTCAGTGTATATCATATAAATTTTATATTGAACTGAAATCAGAAGAAAAGTTTTTAGGTACTTAAGAATGTAATTATTTTTGTTCATACAAATTTGTACAAAGGATTCTCCATATAGATATTTTTAAATATTTTTTTTTATATTTATGCAAAGGATATGTTCGAATTCCAAACAAAGAACATACACAGCAAAATTAAATATTTTAAATACCTTATATAATTTTCAAATTACGTTTAAAAATCACCTGTAGGATCATTTACAAATTTGTTAATAATAACAAATGAAGTATCATTAAAGTATTTTAGTTTATCAACGATAAAAACAGAAGTCTAAATCAATTTCAACTTAAATATTTCAAAACCATACCAAAACGACCATTAAAATCATTTAAATGCAGCTATAATTATTTATTAACAGCCACTGTTGAAAACCATTCATCCGGATATGCCGTGTCAAGTCCATGTAAAATGCATTACGTACATAAATCCCAATCATTTACTTACTACTTTATAATCTCTCTCCTACAGTCATAATATGCTTCTGGCCGAGACTGAGATTTATTCGTTACGCTTCATCTAGTCGCAATCTAGATAAAAGCGCTTTCGTAGTAAATATTCTGAGCGAATTTAATGAACGCCAATAAATACTCTTCAAGGGATAATAAACTTTAAGCTCTCGGCTACATGTTTAAATCCAAATAATAAGCTTTCTGAAACATTTTATGGCATAATTTTATATACGGGCGTGGGAATACACCAATTGAATGATATCGAAATGCTTGATTTTATTTCCGAAACGAATGAAAAGATTTAAGTTACGTGCCAACTAAAAATTCTTCATTACAATGAATTATTTTTTTTTTTCTTTTGTATTTGTTTATTTTAAAATGCATACATTTAGGATATAGAAAGACTTTACTTTTCATTTTACAATGACTAAATATATTTTATTGAATAAATAATAAACAGTATAATAAGTTGCAGTTTACAGATTAATAAAAATGTATTTGATCTGTAGATTTAGATATAGACCAACCAAAATTTCGTCATTACGGTGAATGATTTTATTCTATTTTGATGTATTTATTTTAAAGTGTACGCATTTAGGAATACCAAAAAAGCTATATTTTTGTTTTTACAATAGCTAGAAGCGAGTTATGAGCAAATAATTAACAAAAGTTTCCGTTTACACATTAAAAAAAATGTATTTGATATGTAGATTTAGGAATAGACCAACCAAAATTTCGTTATTACGGTGAATGATTTCTTTTCTATTTTGCTGTATTTAAAGTGTAGACATTTAGGAATACCAAAAAAGCTATATTTTATATTTTTGTTTTTACAATAGCTAGAAGCGAGTTATGAACAAATAATAAAAGAAGTTGCCGTTTACAGATTAATAAAAATGTATTTGATCTTTAAGACCGACCAAAATTTCGCCATTACGGTGAATGATTTTACTCTATTTTGCTGTATTTACTTTAAAGTGTACGAATTTAGGAATACCAAAAAAGCTATATTTTTGTTTTTACTATAAGCGAGTTATGAACAAATAATAAAAAAAGTTTTTCTTTACAGATTATTAAAAAATATAATTGATCTGTAGATTTAGGTATAGACCAAACAAAATTTCGTTATTACGGTTAATGACTTTTTTTCTATTTTGCTGTATTTATATTAAAGTGTACGCATTTAAGAATACCAAAAAAGCTATATTTTTTTTTGCAATAGATAGATTTGAGTTATGAACAAATAAATACAGAAGAAATCGTTTACATATTAATAAAAATGTATGTGATCTGTAGAATTAGATATAGACTGAACAAAATTTCGGATTACGGTGAATGATATTTTTTTCTATTTTGCTGTATTTATTTTAAAGTGTACGCATTTAGGAATACTAAAAACGCTATATTTTTGTTTTTACAATATCTAGAAGCGAGTTATGAGCAAATAATAAGCAAAAGTTTCCGTTTACAGATTAAAAAAATGTATTTGATCTGTAGATTTAGGAATAGACCAACCAAAATTTCGTTATTAAGGTGAATGATTTCTTTTCTATTTTACTGTATTTAAAGTGTACGCATTTCGGAATACCAAAAGAGCTATATTTTTGTTTTTACAATAGCTAGCAGCGAGTTATGAACAAATAATAAACAGAAGTTTCCATTTACACATTATAAAAATGTATTTGATCTGTAGATTTAGGTATCGACCAACCAAAATTTCGTCATTACAGTAAATATTTTTTTTTATTTTGCTGTATTTATTTTAAAGTGTACGCATTTAGGAAAACCAAAAACTCCATATTTTTGTTTTTATAATAGCTAGAAGTGAGTTAGGAACAAATAAAAAACAGAAGAAACCGTTTCCATATTAATAAAAATATATTTGATCTGTAGATTTCGGAATAGACCAACCAAAATTTCGTTATTAAGGTGAATGGTTTTTTTCTATTTTGCTCTATTTATTTTAAAGTGTACGCATTTAGGAATACTAAAAACGCTATATTTTTGTTTTTACAATAGCTAGAAGCGAGTTATGAATAAATAATAAACAAAAGTTTCCGTTTACAGATTAAAAAAAATTATTTGATCTGTAGATTTAGGAATAGACCAACAAAACTTTCGTTATTAAGGTGAATGATTTATTTTCTATTTTGCTGTATTTAAAGTGTATGCATTTAGGAATACCAAAAACGCTATATATTTGTTTTTACAATAGCGAGTTATGAATAAATAAAAAAAAGAAATATTTTTGTTTTTACAATAGCTAGCAGCGATTTATGAACAAATAAAAAACAGAAATTTCCGTTTACATATTAATAAAAATGTATTTGATCTATATATTTAGAAATAGACCGATCAAAATTTCGTCATTACGGTGAATGATTTTAAAAATAATAAAATACGTTTCCGTTTACAGATTAATAAAAATGTATTTGATCTGTAGATTTAGGAATAAACCCACCAAAATTTCGTCATTACGGTGAATGATTTATTCTATTTTGCTGTATTTATTTTAAAGTGTACGCATTTAGGAATACCAAAAAAGCTATATTTTTGTTTTTACAATAGCTAGATTTGAGTTATGAACAAATAATAAAAGACTTTTCCGTTTACAGATTAATAAAAATGTATTTGATCTGTAGATTTAGCTATAGACCAACCAAAATGTCGTCATTACGGTGAATGATGTATTCTATTTTGCTGTATTTATTTTAACGTGTACACATCAAGGAATACCAAAAATAGCTATATTTTTGTTTTTACAATAGGTAGAGGCTAGTTATGAACAAATAATAAACCAGAAGTTGGCTTTTACAAGGTAATATAAGTGCATTTGATCTATATAATGAATTCAGCAATTCAGCAATATATATGTTTATAGCTTTTACTATAAATTCACATTTTATTTCAATCTGATATTTGTATATTGATATTAAAATTCATTTCCTGACAAATGGTTTTATTACTTATTTTTGAATTAAATATCATTTTTAAAAATATTTTTAAGATATATAAATGAAATTTTACTAAAAACTTTTGTCGATTTCTAACTATATTACAATCGATATTCTAACTAATTTAACCTTATTTATTAATCATTTCTTTTTATTGCAGTTTGAAACATAGATAATTTTGTACTAAACATGGCTGTGGGTCTGTTACTCATTTAAAGCCAGCCAAAGAGAACGTGACGTTTATGAGCGATACGGACATGAGTATGACTGCCTCTGCTGGGACCTAGTAAATTACTTATAATTTACGATAAGAATTTACGATAAGTAGAGACTAAACAGGAGACATCCAATTGATATTTCCAGAAGTCTTGTTTTACTTTGGAGGATAATGAGAACAAGAATCTATTTTACGTGCCTAGCCGTTGAATCTTTGTGCAACTTGAACTTCCGACTAACAACCTTCCATTATTGAGATCGACAATTTTGTCGACTGAGCTCCCGTGGATCATATTTAGTTAATATAAAGATAATTCTCCGAAAAAACATGCATTCAACATTGATATTTATATGAATTGGTGTATTTAAATAAATATCAATCATTGTTAATATGATCAGGATTATAGTCCAAATTCCGTTAAATCCTATGGACCGACAACCTAAAAGTCCTGAAGATGAAAACAGTACAGCTGTTTATAATGTTTATAAGAACAAAATACGACTGTATTTTACCTTATGTGTGTCTAGTAGTACTATCGTATCGCACATGGAAATATTTGTGTACAATTCATGAGAAGTTTCTCAAATTGCGCATATTCATTCTTTGCTAAATTTCTACAGTTTTATATAATACATCATTAACTGTAGCTCCATAACCATATTGTACAGACGTTACCGATAATGGATGAGGTTTGATTATTTATAATGTTTATAAAAAACAATATACTTCTATCTTTGATCTTATGCGTGCCCACTGTTGTTGTAGTATGGTTTGGTTTGGTTTAGAGTGCTACGGTCTACTTTTTGCAACACGAGGGCTAATGAGACCGGGACCTACAGTTTAACGCCGATTCCGAACGGCTACGAACATCCATGCCTCAGTGGGATTCGAACCCACGAACTCCGGTTCCGAAGGCCAGCACCCTAACCAATCGGCCATCGTTCGGCATGCTGTAGTATGATATATGGTAGTAATTATAGATAATTTATCAGAAATAACGCCTTTTCTTTCTTTACTAAATTTCTATAATTTCATATAATACATTATTAACTGTAGCTCTGGAAATAATATTTCTTTATAAATTTCTAAATATGGATATGATGAGGCTTTTTATAAGGTTTGTAAAACAAAATTCGAATGTTTTTGATCTTTTGTGTGCCCAACACTGCTATAATACAATATATGGTAGAATTTACAGATAATTTATCAGAAATTGAGGATATCATGCCCATTCTTTTTATGATAAATTTCTATAATTTCATATAATGCATCATAAACATAGCTTCATAGAGAATAATTCAGTGTAAATTTCGGAACTTGCATGCGGTGTGGCTGTTTATAAGGTTTAATAAACTAGTGTACTGCTGTCTTTGACCTTATTTGTGCTATTAGTACTATCGTTCTGTATACGGTAATATTCATATACAGTTTATCAGAAATTGCCAAATTACAAATTCTTTCTTTGCTAATTTTCTATAATTTTATACAATACATCCTTAACTCTAGTTCAGTAGAAAATAATTATATATAAATTCCTGGGATTAGATAAGGTTTGGCTATTTATAAGGTTTTTAAAACCGAAATACTGCTGTCATTGACCTTATACGTGCTCACTGACGGTATAGTATCCTAAATAGTAGTATTTATGTATAACGTATCAGAAATTGCGTAAATGATGTTTAATTTTCACTACTTCATATAATACTTCATATAACTCTATAACTTCATACAATACATCATTAATTCTAGCTCCATAGAGAATAATTCTATCTAAATTCTTCTAATATCATCGGCAACAATATCACAATCCTTTCTTAAAAGGAAAAATATTGAGTTATCTTTCTATGTCAGGTTACTGAGTTGTTCAAATAAAAAGTGAAAAAAAATCACATTTGATGCAGTGGCGAAAAAAAATGTTTTCATTAAAGAAAGCACTTCAAAAAGACAGGTAATATGATTTATGACTCAAATGTGATAAAACTTCATAATATGAAAGAAAAAAAACCATGCGTCAAAAGAGAAAAAGGTTTGCTCTGAAAGTTCAAGCAATTTAAAATCGAGATTTTTTAAGAATATCATTTAAATCACTTTGTCAGGTCGCAAGAAAGTATCATAATTTTCTGGACTATTTTTAATGAAGGCCTGACAGTGATAAATGAAGAAGTAATTTTGTATACTGGAATAAATGTATTTTTACATTTATAAATATTTTAAAAGTGGATTGTATAAAAATACAGAATTTTGATATTCAACGTTAAGAAATTGTACATATAAAACTCTTTTAAAATCTATATTTAAGACGCATGTATTTAATAAGATATAGGCGAAATACAATCTTCAATTCTAAACCATTTGATGGTTATGTTTAAGAATGATTTAATGAGAAACTTGAAAGTAATCAAAATGAAAATGGAAATCTGAGTTTTAATTTCTCGTTTATATCTTTGTTATGACGTGAATGAATATAATTTTAATGTCAAAAAAAATTTTTTTAAATGTTCACAATGTAATAAAGGAATATACTTTATCAAAAGTAAAATTATTATTCATATTAAAGTTTTTACAGATTTTAGTTTGAAAATGTTATTTGGATTAAAGTAATAGAATTTGAAATTTAATCTGTAAGAAGATATTTTTTCGTTATTTATTTTAGGAGTTTGAATGTAATCAATTTATAAATAAGAAGTACCAAAAATACATAAAATTATCATTTTGATAAATAATAATTGTTGTTTCGAAAATAAAAAAGCAATTGAACAAATATCCTTTACATAAATTTGGTGTTTATATATGTCTTCTATTTTATTTATTGATGTGCTCACATTTGTGAGCATTTTAGTAGAATTAGATAAAAGAAAGTTTAGATATAAATATTATACTTTTTCAAAATATAGTTTTTCTTGATGTTAATTAATTAAATTTCTGTAAACTTGGCTTTTGTCATTGGTGGAAAGTAAAAGATGTGATTAAAGAAAAATGGTGTTTATGAAAAATCACTTTACGATATTTCAACGTTCAATTTGAACTTTGTTCTTCTAGGAAGCAACCCATTTAATTTTTTCATATTCTATGTTGTACCATTATTTTTATATTACTGATCATTACATTCACAGTGTGAGGGCTCCCCTTTGTCCGAGCACTCGCCAAAATAGCTGATCGTAGTACACCTGTACCTGGACAATAGCGTGGCGTCGCAGAGTCGGGGATCTTAACAATCGGACTGAATGACGAATACGCCTCTGATGGATCTCGTAAATGAATGCTCGGATATTCCGTGAAGGGACAGCCAGTGAATGAGAATTCAGCTAAAAAATATAACTGTAACTTTAGCTGGAGTTCTCATGTAACTGGGATCTTAACTGAGAAAAAAACAGTGGCGGGACCGTAACTGACCCCCCAGGTATAAAAAGCCTACAATTTTGTGACTCAGGGCTTTTCGTCATTTTTTTTGGAGGTGTGTTGATCTCGTGGAGGCTTTTGCCTTTTTACCAGAGAGCTTGCTAGTTCGGGAGATTCGTAAAGTCCGCTCATATAGGGAGCGGCAGAATCTCGATACCAAACAGGGGATAAATTGGGTTTGATTGCACCCTGAAAAACTTCCCCATTTGTAAGAGATTATTAATTCTCTTGTTTTTCTTTCTACTGTGATTGTCGTGAGGAAGTTTTATCCGCAACCATCGTTTGCAGTTCTAGAAGATTTAGAATTTAACGTTCCTTTATAAACAGCCGTATTTTATCCAGAATTAAAGTGAATTTCCTATTTTCTTCTTTTACTGTGATCCATTATTCACGTTACCTCTCATTTGAGAATATTCAAGGCGTCACAACAGTATTGATCTTCAATATATATCTTATCATGCAATAGAGAATAATATTTCTTATGAGCAAACCAATTAGGCGTATTTATTCCAAGATGAAACACTGTATTTGGGTGCTTAAACAAAAGTTTTAAAAATCCCTGAAATATCTATGAAATAAAAGCATTTTATTTATCTTTTTCTCACGTTTATACAATTTTCCTGTAGTTTCTGCTTATGCTGTTAAACGCCAATTTCTTATCTCCATACTCAACCGAAAATATAATTCACATTTCATAGAACATGAATAACGGTAATATACCTATGGATTAAACAATAACTCTGGAGTTATAAACAGCATAAAATCATGTACACTCTTAAGACTGAAATGGATTGACCATAATGGCCTATGATGGGACGAATAGAGTTCGCAGTTCATGAAACTTGAACTTAAATAATGAATCTGTAGCTGAAAGTGTATCTGTGGTTTTATGTATTGCACAAAGTCATATGCTCGTGTAAGTCTAAACTTCATAAAGCACTGATTAACGTTGCAAATAGCAGAACGAAAAGTGTTCAAGAAGCTAGAAAATTACGTCCTATAAATACATAATAGATTTTTTCTATTATTTAGCGAGAAATTCTGTCAAATGATATACGCTGATTAAATAGTTAATATTATCTACGAGACTGGTGGAATATTAATATATCTTTACTTACAAATGTTATATACATTAGAATGCTCAAGAAATAATTTTCTAATCAATAAGCATACCTATTAAAAATAATTATTATACTTTTCTACGATACACTGAAGTGTTTCATATTTATAATTGCAGTTGGTAATTCTCCTATGTATTTAGCTCTCAGAAATTTTTATTTCAAGCTCTTAACATATTGTAACATGAAACAGTCTAGTTTAAAATAATAATCTAAAACTGAATTTGAAAAGTTGTAAGATTTTCTAAAATATAAGATTTATGGTGCAAGTGAAGAGTTAAATGATTGGTTTTCTAACAATGGATTAACCCTACTGAGTAACTGCTGAAGAAGAAAATATTGAAATATTTCAAATAAGAGAATAAAGTGTGTTTATTACAACGAAATAAGAAATGAAGATTGACACAATATTTATGCTTTAAATGCGATATATAATGTTCATTGGAATATGCAGTCATAATGTACCAGAAAGGTATAACTGGAAACTTAATCGAATCAGTAGCTAATCGTATGACTAATTTGCTTTGTCATTGATACGATAAGTATTTTTATATTACAATATTTTGTGCAAAGCAATACATTTTTGATATTTTCAATTGTATTAATTACGTAACTATATATTTTTTAATTATATAACATTTTGTGTGTGTTAAACAACTTTTGTAAGAAATAAATAAATAAAAATGAAATCTTCTAAAATAATGGAAATGATATGCCTACATGCCTATACCCAAAAAGAAAATAAAAGGATACACTTTGTGTTATACAAATCAACAGCAATCATATAAAATATAGATTATATGTGATATACAACGCACATCGATGCCCCTTGTTTGAGGTGCTCTCGTGGAAGGATTAACACCACATCTTCTATCAAATGGATGATTATAGGAAAGTCTGCTTGTAAATCCTACATTCTTATCGACAAGTAGCTGTCGAATGATTATTTTCATGCCATTCACTATGAATGCATTTTACCTTTGTTATTACATTTAACATTTAACCGGAGTTGTAATTCGGCTGCAAACTAAGGTATTCTTATAATTGTAACGGTCGTTTTGTAAGGTTTAATTATTAACAACCAATTCAATGTTCCCTCCTTGTCCCAAGTGCAAATTCTTGACATTTAGCAAGAAGGTGTCTGTGATGGTAAAATGAACTAAAATATTCTATATCTCAAATTACCATCACACATTTTTTACACAACAAATTTTCAAGTTACATCTTTGAATTCAAATTTTTAGAAAAAATGATGGTGGTACTAAATACTTTGGAAAATTTAGACTGGATCTTTAATACTTTCATTTTACAGGTACTACTTAAGAATTGGGTTCCCTTTAACAAATTTGGTGACAATATTGGTGGTATTTACTAAAACACAAAGGTAATCAATCCAAAACATTGTATTTCTTGCTTTTTCTGGCGACTTTAACTAATGCACAGTGCATCGTTGTAATAGAATTATACACTCTTACTTTATTAAAAGAAAACGACTTTAAAACCGGACATTTATATTTATAGGCAATTAATCCCTTACCAGTTTACAAACGCAGTAGCTTCATATTATTAAAAATCAGACATAGTGAACAATTAATGGTTTATTATATCTAATTTTTTTAACCCTTGCGTACTTTTAATATATAAGAAAAGAGTTAAACAAGGAGAGTTGGATGCACATATCATATAAATTATAATATACTAGATGCAGATTGTTTGGACACGGTGAGATCAGGAGAAAATATTAGGCGACCATACTTAAACCATTATCGCCAAGTTGGAGGGGGAACCCAGTTCTTTAGTCAAGCCCACTTTACACAACCAAGAAATTAAAATAAAGAATTATTACTTAAAATGTATGATTCCTACTTTAAAATTTTTTCTTAGGTATAATGCAAAGAACTTTAAAACAGATTAAATCCCGAATAATTCAAAATGACTTTATGTATTACATATATCTTAATTTGTTGTAAATACGTGTTATTTCCAAACACAGTTTTTGCTGTGTAATAATTACTTCTTTTACAACTTTCTAACAATAGATTATTATAATCCTTTTCTTTCTACTACTCTTGTATCATCATACAGATTACGAATTTTCTGAAGTAAATGTAGAATTATGTAAAAGTATATTACGTCTATAATTCTTCATTTATAAATTTTGGATTACTTTCCCTTCTAAGATTATTATTCAGTACTTCTGTACGTCTAAAACTGTATAATTCTTAGATATTATTTTGAAAATTTTCTCAAAAGAACCTTTTTTTTCTCCTTCTGATGTACACAGATCTAAAATTAAATTAGTGAGGAACATCCTAAAATTATAATCTAAAAAAAGTTTTTTTTCTCAAACAGCGGTAGATATTGTATGACCCTGTTGAGCAGAAAAACAATCACGCGAAAAAATTCACAGAGGTATTTTAAACCCAATAAATAATATTGTAAAGAAAGATACATGAGAAAACGTGTAACACTATAGCAACTTTCATTTCCGAAAGCGTTGGAATTGTATTTCATTCCCAGGAAATAGAAACTAGAAGAAATCGAGCAAAATATAAAGTGCATTGCTCTCTCGAAAAGAAAAATCAACACTGTGCTGGGAAATCAGAAACTTTTATCGTTTTCTTATTTCGTAGTTCTGTGCTTTGTTTTTACGAGATAAAATTCTTAATTTTGTTTTTACAGAAATGATGAATATAATTAACCCCAAAACAGTTTCATTTTCTCCCCGAATTCAATCCAAAAAATGTCACATTTTTTTTATTGCGTACTTTTGTTCCTTTTGCATTTGCAAGCTTGAAAATCTTATTAAAAGTAATATTTCTAATTATTTTAAGCATTTATAACAGCTTATTTACAGGAAATTAGAGTTTCTTTTCTCACTCATGCTAATTAAACAGAGAAGTGACATTTACAGTTATGCAGATAACAAATAGTTTCGATTACAATTAATACACAATTATTTCCGAATGCGAATAATACAAATACATTTATTTAACCTGTTTTTTTCAAAGATCAGTTTTAGTGAGATAAATGTTGAAAGAGGGTAAGAAGCATAGTCCAATGACCCAGCCCGGACAAAAATACCTAGTTTCTTTTCGAATTCTTTTGCTGCTCTCATTTTTCTTCAATGAAGACACATAGCACTTGTTTGTAGGTCTTAGTTTTTTATCTGTAGGTAGAATTACCTCTAAAAAGTCTCTCTTGGTCAGTCTCCCAAAACCTCAAGCCAAAATCAAGCCAAAAACTCAAAGATAAAAACTCGCGGTGAAATGCAAAACCTATCAGAAAGCTCGAGCTTTCAAACGAAACAGAATACACTTCGAAAACTAACATCTTGTGGACATCTGTACGACTAATTTAACCTTAAAAAACAAAAGATACAGCCAAAACAGTGAGAACGATAAAGAAATCAGATTGCCCGTACGGCGTACGGGCAAATCATTAAAGGCACAGTAACCACGCCCGTACAATGTACGTGCAAAACAGGCTAGGGGTTAATATTTTTGTGCCACTTCATAGTTTGAAAATTCGAATAATATTAACCCAAATTAATATTCACTCCGTCAATTGGCTTCAAACTTTATTAAAATAATAAGTTTGATTATAGAAGAA
>CM063505.1:109666424-109671424 GCA_032207245.1 Pardosa pseudoannulata | reverse complement strand
TACTTATTAATCCTTTGACAGTTCAATTTTTTTCCAGAATTCGGTCAAAAAAGGTCACATTTTTTTATTGCACTTTTTTTGTTCATTTTACATTTTAAAGTAAAAATATGTTATTAAATTTAACATTTCTAATATTGTTAAGCATTTATTACAACTTTTTTTCTTTCTGTCAAAGCCTCATAGAACTGAAATTTACCTTCAGTCTCATCGATATCCAAGTTAATTTTTAAAATTCCAGTGAAAGCAAATCTAGGATCCGGAACCGAAGGATTATCACAATTAATTTAAAAAAATTGCCTTGCTTGACTGATTCCATCTGTACTACTATGAGAGTCACTACTATCCATGTCATCTAGTAAACTTTCGCTACTATCATTTAAAGATAATTCAGTTTCTGATTCCGAGTCACAGTTCGAATCACAAGAAATTAGCTCCATAGACTCTGAATTATCCATTATTTAAAAGTAAAAATATATTATTCAACTCTTACATCAATAAAAGTATCAGGTGTTTAGTAAAATATAACCATTAAGCTATACATTGAAAATTAAGAATTCGTCTTCTGATACAAAACATGCGAAAAAACTTGAGCTTTTGAACCAGAGTAGAAAATACAATAAACTGCAAACTATCATTTATAGGACAACTATCGAATAATTTGTTACTAAAATTGGAAAAAATAAGGCCGAAAGAGTGCAGGCGAAATAGAAATCAGATTGCCCGTACACCATACGGACAAATCAGTAAAGTCCTGAAGGCTGTGCCCGTACGGCGTATGGGCAAAGCAGGGAAGGGGTTAAGAATCGTTTCGTCCAATAATATTCTTTAAAAATGTTCCGATAGCATTATATAATAACTAATTGTTTTTATACTCTCATTTTATCTTTAAATTTTATATAGAAGCATATTTGAGTATTGATTATCGCTTACGTTAAATTACATAACGGTTTAGAAACTATTTTTACCATTTTAAAACATTAAGTCTTCTGTAACAAGAAAAATTCTTTGCTGTTTTTTTAAAACATACCAACTTTTATGACAAACGCATAGTTAGAAAATTTGGACTACGAGATACACAAATTTAACGCACTTTCATCAGTTTGAGATTACAGATTTAATATAAAAATCAAGAAAGTACTGTTTTTAAAATTTTAAAAGAAATGGACTGTGTTACTAGGTTTCAGTGCAGTAAAGATATTTTTCAAATATCATGATATTTGAAAAATATCTTTTGATAACAAAATTATGTCTCTGTATATATCTATTTTTTAAACAAATATCATTGCAGATTTTTATTCAAAATGTGTCACTTCGAATGTCTCTTATCCTTATAATGCCAAATACCTGTTCTAGAAGCTTCCGTAATAGGTAATAGGTGTTACAGAAAAACATATCTTACTTAGTTGTGAAAAAATTGATTACATTATCTTGTTTAATATATTTTACATAAAGCTTTAAATTCATAATATTGTTAAGTAATATTTAAAAAAATATTCATAATAATTGATTATTTACTTTCATTAAATACATTTAATTTTTCATTATTTTTTTAACATTTCAGTAAATTTCAGTATTGACATTTTTCAAAATCTTTTCATATTTTGACAATAATTAAGATACAAAATTGGTAATCCTTTTTGTCTATAAAATAAGTTTCAGTATTAGTTTCAAAAGCAATCTAAAATGGTTTAATAAGCTAAGGCTGACAAGTCAACATCAGAACATACTCTCACTTTGATAATTTCGATTATTTGTAAATGAAGTGTTAAATGAAAAGCTGTCATTTCTTCAGTTAACGAATTACACTGATAGTCCTAATCGCCGGCAGTGAATTTTGATTAAACCCTGTTTAAATTCTAGATAAATTGTATAAAATGACATAGGATGTTTAACCAAGTTTGAGGCTCACTTTAATATTTCTGTTTCTGAATCTTCTGTTTTAAATTAGTTATTACTAAACAATAGAAACGAGATAAAATTTTGATATAATCAAAAATTTTTCATTCTTTTTCAAGTATACAGAAAATAGTTTTCGATAAAGGCAAAACAATGTATAAAATACATCTCAACAAATTTTTTTTTTTATGCTGTATAAAATATTTTTATTTCCTATAATATTCTACATAACATAAACATTTATTACTTTTGTAAATTGTTTAGTGTATAACTAATAATAATGTACAATTGCATATATAATTGCTGATTTACATTCTCCAGTTTCGTAATTAGTGCATGGATATGAATTAAATTTAAGTGACTTGAAGGCAGGAATATGAATTAAATTTTTACTAAACAATATTCATTGTACATTATTAAGATGTATTACCCCTATTATTAATATTCCCTTTTCATATAAAACACAGGAAATTGGCGATAAATTGTGCATGGAATAAATTGTGTATAAGTTTAAAAAATTCTGTCAACAATGTATGCAAAATGTGCTGATATCCAAGTGAAAAACATATGAAAAATATACTCTTTATTAAGAAGAAATGTTCTATGAAATGATCTATGAAAAGTCTTTCTCTCTCTGAAAAGTTGTATGAATGAAGGTGGTTAGGGTAGTTTCAGATTTGAAAAATTAACTCGGTGAAAAGTGTTTTACCATGACCTCAGACAAATGCAACGGCTTGGATGGCGCACTTTAGTCGAAGGTTGAAAATTAGTAGAAATGTATAATTCTAGGTCTCCTTGCTGGTTGGAATAAATCTTTCACTCAATCAGAAATCCTTTTACTATCTTCTTTCCCTCAATCTCTGCCCACTTTCTTTCTTTTATGCCCTCTGAATATCTGTCACTGTATATATATATACATATATATATGTATACATATATATATGTATATATATATATATATATATATATATATATATATATATATATATATATATATATATATATTATATATATATATATATATATATATATATATATATATATATATATATATATATATATATATATATATATATACATATATATATATATATATATATATATATATATATATATATATATATATATATATATACATATATATATATATATATATATATATATATATATATTTATATATATATATATATATATATATATATATATATGTATATATATATATTAATATATATATATATGTATATATATAAATATATATATATATATATGTATATACATATATGTATGTATATGTATATGTATATATGTATATACACACATACGTAAATATATATGTATATATATATATATATATATATATATATATATATATATATATATATATATATGTGTATATATATACATATATATACATACATTTATATATATATATCCTACATACATACATATATATACACATATATAGATGTATACACACATACATATATACATATACATATATATATATATACATATATATATACATACATATATATACATATATATATATATACATATATATATATATATATATATATATATATATATATATATTACATGTTTGTATATTCCATACTAGCTCTTTTATACAGCTCTCTTTTCTGTCACTGGTATTTTTGTTACAATTTAATATTTTTAGACATTCTATACATTTTCTCTCTATATATAAATATACAACCTCCATTGCTTGAAATTTATTTAGTGTAAATTAGACTAAACCAAATATCAACAAAATATGACCCGCATGCTACATAGTGATCTACTAAATAATTTTGAGTGACTCACCAAAATTCCACAATTATGGTATAGTATCTAAAAATAAATTTATTACAAATATTAATTTAAGTTAAAATAGATAAAAATTAATGATAGGAAAATTAGATGATTTACCTTAAAACTACATATAATATGTGTAAATTTTGATAAAGTTACAAATTCACTTTTAAAGGAGACATACAAACTGACCATAGCATTTCAAAGTATAAATAGAATAAAATATAAACGTGTAAAATTAAATATAAAATTATAAATTAAAAATTAAAAATTTTATTTTTAATATTTTTTCTTTTTTTATTTCTTTTCTTTCTCAAGTTTTTCATGACAGTGATGGCATAAAAACCCTATCGATTAAAAACATTTTTAAATTTCATTTTTAAATTTTTTTTAAATTTCACTGATTTTTCCTTAAGATAAAATTTTTGTAGAGGATTAACATAAAAAGTCTATTTATATTTTCTTTACATTTCTAATTCCATGACAGCAAAAGACAAAAACGTATGATTCACATGTGTAGAGAACTGCCAACTGTGGAGTTACCTGGTTGGAGTAAAAATATTTACTGACAAACATGATCATTGTAATCCTTTTTACGATATGTACTAGGTACTTTTTCTCTTTAAAAGAACAGAGATTAGATGAAATCAATTCTGAGCCATAGAAAAATGGAGTTAATACATCACTCCTTCACTCGCTCTATACTGTTAATGCACACTTTCTATGAAATATTCTTATTAGCCATTTTAGATAAATAATGATCACGGCGAAATGTAGCTTTATTTAGAAGGTTGATTTCAGTTATGGTATAATATATGACATTTATATAAATCACTGGAGCTCATAAAATGATAGAAAAGTAATATCGATTGAAAGCAATATGTAATTTCATGAAAAAGGGGAATTTACTTTAAAATAAAGATATCTTAATGAAAGTATTATATAACACTTTTAACGATTTTTTTGGATAATATGGTAGAAATATACTACACTGGCATTCCCAATTTTCATAGCCTATTGAATTCAATTCAAAGTAGGATGATTAACAATATTAGAAATGATACCTCATTCATTACGTCTATTAAAATTCATAATTTAAAATCATATCTGTAGTCATTATGCATTAAAATATTTTTGTCTGCGTTTCTTCTAAAAGTAAAAGAAAAGATTATTTGCAGATATATTAAATTGTAAATAAATTACAAATTCTGCAATAGAAAATATTCTTAAACAATCCCTTAAATTCCTTTAATATTAATAAAAGAACGTGTACATAGAAATAGAATGAAAAC
>CM063505.1:109653399-109666324 GCA_032207245.1 Pardosa pseudoannulata | reverse complement strand
GATAAAGTTTGATAACGAAAACCCCTGTCAAGGCCAGTCCTGCAACACCTATAGATAGGAAAGACTTCAGAGTGGAAAACAATAGGATATTTACCAAGCTGAAAGAAAAGCTTGGTCCTTCCCTAGAGCAACATTCACCATCATCAACCTGATTATTAAAGCTTACAACCATCAAAAAACAGTTGAAAACAGTGAACCTACTGACAACTATGTGACTTTAAGCCAATCTTCCCGTGAGGGAAAAGGAACTTTATAAGGTTTGAAAAAGGTATATTTGGTCTTTAGAACATCCATTAGGCATAGTAAAATATGCCATAACAGGAGTTAAAATATCGGTTTGTTAAGCTAAATATTCATTCACCTCCTAAACCTTGGTGGTCACTTGTGTTCTCTCCTCTTATGTAGATGAGCACCTTTATAATTTTTCTATAATAAAATGGTCCACAAAAACTACGACGTTGTATGGACTGATACTTAATTGCTAAGTGTTGTTAAAAATAGTCTTGGCTTTCGAATTTACAAAATCTACTATACTCCATTCTATAAAAAACTATTCATAAAAGCACATTGAATAATTTTACATACTATTTTTAATTTCAAATACTAAGCTTCCAAAACTAAATGACTAAAATGGCCTATGCTATATTCATGTTAATTTGCAATTAACAACTGCAGAAATAGATTCCTCTTTATTTATACTGCTTAAAAGCATTAGTACAAATACGACTACATCACTTATACTTCTATGATATAAATTTTATTTCGCATAAACTGATACAAATGCTGCTATTTTTTATTTCTCCATATAGTAAATGCATTATATCATGTTAATAAATACATTTTCACAGTAAGTTTGCAACATTTATAGATATTATTAATTTGCTTTCAAAAGATATTGTCTTTATCCTTAAAATAGTAATGCCGGTTTTACCAATTTTGAAAAAAAAAATATTTTTAGGTAAAGTAGTTTAAGTACATAAAAGTACTCACAATACATTAAACATTCGTTACGAATAATCAATATACATTTATCCATCAGTAGCAGAACACCAGATATAATGTGATAGTATAGTTCATTTTGAATTGCCTGAATTAATGAGCTTTCATTCTCATTCGCACAGCAATAAATCACGAAGTTGAATGTTTATTGGCAACTAGCTCATACTATAAATGGGACATAATTTGAATTTGTAGAAACCTTTGGTGGTTTCTATAATTCACAAAGCTTGCATTTCAATATCAATCCTGTAATTTCGCGTGTTATTGGGGTGCATTTAAACTACACAAATATAAATTAGTGTTAAGAGAAATATAAATTAGTGTTAAAGAAAAGATGCTTATATTGAATAAATATCCATGCAAATTTCATGTATTTATAAAATTTGTGTTAAAAGTAAGTGAAAAGGAAATTTTTGCCTGTCCTAACACATTGTATGCGAGACACGTACTAGTACGTTTTTCTAAGATTGATAGTTGAGCTCGGGTCACGGAATAGTATGGGTTAGTTAACGAAGTAACAACATGGTTTGTTTGTGGGAACAAAAATAACGGTATATACAGGAAAATAGAGCCGAATGTTCTTGTATAATACACAGATTCTGGAAATATTTAGGCAAATAAAACTAGTTTTTACATTAGTCGATTGGACTGATGTAAAATTAAATAATTTCCGATTTACTGAGATTTAACTGAAGAAGTAAATTTATGAGCAAAACGCCAGCTCCCAGTACAATTCCTCTGAGAAATGTAGAGGCACATAATGTGTTAATACTTATTTGTCTATCTTTTGCTCTAAATTCACTATATAATAAAATTTCTTGTTTAAATTTATAGGATAAAAGTGAAAAATAATGTGACAAATTTTAATAAAACAAATAATTAGCGTTAAGCATAAAAAATATCTATTTTAATTCTTTAAAGATTATATTATTCTTATTTAAATATTCAAATTCTCCATTATATTTATATATCCAAATGGAACAGTTTACAGGTATAAGAATACAATGGATTACATAAATCATTAAAACTTAAACATAAAACAGTCTGGAACAGCATATATCTAATTATATATGCTGTTCCAGACTTCATGGAACATAGTGCATACAAACTAAAATGTATATAGATGTTTTAAAAAATAATGCTTTCTAAAGTACTCAGACACTGTTTCGGACATAATTACCAGATTGTATCTTTAACTTGACTTTATGTAGTTTCGAGGTTAAATCTAATTAATGGGATAGTTTAATTGTTTCCTCATCCGTAAATGTATTTGTAGACAGTCCGTATATTCTTAATGGGAAATAAATAGATTTACTATTTCACCCACAAATATTTTACTTAATCTTAGAGTGTCTGTCAAAGTAGACGTGTTGCAACAATAATAGTCTATGGTCTTTATTAGTATAATTTCTAATCCTTTTAGGGATACCAAAATAAACCCATATAAATACCGTACACATTTAAATATTTAGTCATATACATATATACAGCTACATTTCGTGTTCCATTTTCATTTTATATTAATTTAAAATACTGTGCTTAAATAAAGTAAAAAATAAAGCTGGGAAAAATGTTTCGAAACGTATACGTAAATATAAACTTAATGATTCATATGGATAGTTCTTACGAGCTGAACTTCCGTATGTTGAAAGAATAACACTACACATAAATAGAACACTTATAGTTGAGAAGTCTACAAATAACGTATAAGTGACAACATGTCGCAGCTCATAAAGTAAAGAACATTTTCAGGCTACTATGTGACAATTACTGTACACATAAAAGTAAGTGTTACAAGAGAAAAACAGCCTCTTTTGGCTATTGCCACTATAAAATACCTAACATACTCTCAACGTGAGATATATTCTAAGTTTTCGTGACCAAATTATCGTTACACCTTTTTCTTTTAAAAATAAAAGTGCCTCGCTCATTCCATTAAGTAAAAGGAGAGGTATTTTTCGGAGTGGCAAGGTATACAAGTACCTTTTACATTTGAACAAAAGACATACATTTACTGTATCGGGTTTACCCTACACAATTCTATACTCATTTTCTTTTTCCACTTCTGACAAACGTGATTACAGTTATTTTTTCATACTTGTTAAAGGATACTTCTAGAGACTATAAAGAAATATAGACTGTTAGTTTTTTTCTTGTACAATAAAAAATAAAATTATTTCCAAACACTTAGCAAAAGAGTAATTGTTACATTTCCTTTTTCAATGATATTTACTCTCTAGAAAAATAAAAATATCCTTACACAGGAGATTTACTTAATTTTATTTGTTTTATTTTATAATTTAATTATCCTTTTTGTTTAGTTCATGCACTAATACTATAAAATTATTCTCTTTTCTCTTTCACAATAAAAATATTCGTGTTACTTTTTTAGACTATATAAAGTATTTAAGATAATTTAAATAATAAAGCCTCTTAAAGTTTAGGAATAAAGAATAACATAGTTTTAATTTTATTTTCAGATAACTCATGACAAAGTAACTATGTTACTTTTAGCAGTAATTTTAGTTCTTGATGAAAAGATATTATCTAAAAAAATAATGTTTTTACTACATATTTATATAAAGGTTTCACGATAAAATATTTGTTTCGGCGTTTTACATAATTTGAGAAACCTATTATTATATTATATTAATTTAAGAGATATACTACAAAATGTCTTATATAATAATATTTTTTTCATTTTTAATAAAATTAAATTATCGTAGTTGAGTTTTTAAAATATTACTTAAAAGATATTCTCGTGTGATATCATTAGTATAATAATTTTAGTTTATATAAACCGTTTCTTTTCACATTTATCTTAAGAATTTGCTTTTTAAATTGAAATTGCAAGTTAAATTGAAGTTGCAAGTCTTGAGCATATATGCGCTATTATATATATATATATATATATATATATATATATATATATATATATATATATATATATATATATATATATATATATATATATATATATATATATATATATATATATATATATATATATATATATATATATATATATATATATATATATATATATATATATATATATATATATATATATATATATATATTATATATATATATATATATATATATATATATATATATATATATATATATATATATATATGTATATATATATATATGTATATATATATATATATATATATATGTATATATATATATATATATATATATATATATATATATATATATATATATTGTATATATATATATATATATATATATATATATATATATATATATATATATACATATATATATATATATATATATATATATATATATATATATATATATATATATATATATATATATATATATATATATATATATATATAAATATATATATATATATATATATATATATATATATATATATATATATATATATATATATATATATATATATATACACATATATCTCTCCTTACCTTCTTCCCTCAACTGTCTCTCTTTGAAAAGCAAATAATCTAGTTGCCAGAAAAGTAAAAAAAAAAGCATTTGAAACCATAAAAAGCACATGTGAAATAATTCGGGAAAGACTGATTGCACAATGTAAAATTTCAAAGTGTCCGAGCTACACTCGGGATGAACCAGGATGGTACATTTCGCCTGCCCGAGTTCAGCTAGGAAAAACCGGGAAGGGGTTAATCATTAATCTTTTAAAACGTAAAAAAAAGCAAACGTTTCTAAAAATTTAAATATATTCATCAAAAAATAGCAAAGCCTTCGTTATTTAATACAATAAATGTTTTCTAGATTTCAGATATTTTTTTAGTTTTCTAAATTTTATAATGCAAATTTTATGAAAATCTAAACGACCAAAAAAATAAAAACACTAATTTATTAAAGTATTAAATATCACCTAACAATAAGCTATAAATCCCCAATTTTTTTACCACGTTATTGTAATCTTAGAATTTGTTTCGCGCTTGGATAAAAAGTTTTTAGCTGTATGATCTTTACAAAGATAATCTATGTAAATCTAAAAGATGCGAAAATTTGAATGCATGATAGTAGGAAAAGAGTTTAAAAAATAACTATCGCTACTATATACAAAAGAATTTTCCTACCAAAGGATAGAAATTTTGTTATTTTCCCAGGGATCAAGTATTTCGTAGAATATATTATTTAACTGATAATGGAAATGTCAGCTGTAATTCTTCGAGATAAAGAAGAAATATCGATTTTTTCTGAAAGTTTTGAGAATATATATCCTGTGACATTGCTGAATAGCTTTAGATATATTTATTCTTTTAGTTTGACATGAAAAACATAATTATATTGTTTTTTCTCTTCATAATGCTTATTCATGATATAAAATGGAAACAAATAAATAACATCCTACAAAATGTTGGATGTTGTTTGTTTAAATGGTATTTATTAATACCGTTTTGAATATATATTATTTTTTATTATTATTTGTTATAATCATAAATGGAAGAAATGGAAACAAATAACATCCTGCAAAATATGGAAAGAATAAGTTGTATGGTATTTATTAATACGGTAATGAGTATTTTATTATTTTCCATTATGTTTTTTATTATCATAAATGGAAGTAATTGAAACAGATAACATACTAGAAAAGGTTGAAGTAAAAAATTGTATGGTATTTATTAATACCTTACTGAATAATTTATTATTTACCATTATCATTAATGGAAGTAATTGAAACAAATAATATTCTTACAAAATGTTGAAATAATAAGTTGCATGGTATTTATTAATAACGTATTGAGATTTTATTATTTGTCATTATTACATTTTATGATTATAAATGGAAATAATGGAAACAAATAACATTCTATAAAATGTTGAAATAAGTTGTATGGTATATATTAATACCGTATTCGATATTTTATTATCTTCCTATATTATATTTTATGATCATAATTGGAATTAATGGAAACAAATAACATCCTACAAAATGGTAGAAATAATAAGTTGTATGACATTTATTATTACCGTATTGCATATTTCATTCTTTTCCATTATTGTATTTTATTAACATAAATGGAAGAAATGGGAACAAATACCATCCTACAAAATGTTGAAATAATAAGTTGCATGGTATTTATTAATAACGTATTGAACATTTTATTATTTTCCATTATTATTTTTTATAATCATAAATTGAAGTAATGGAAATAAATAACATCTTAGAAAATGTTGAAGTAAAAAGTTGTATGGTATTTATTAATACCTTATTGAATATTTTATTATTTTTCATTATTACTTTTTATAATCATAAATGGAAATTGAAGAAAAACGGCTGTCTAGGTTCAAATAACGGTGGTTCAGCATTTTTAAAAACAAAACTTTAATGGACTAAGGACACAGCGTATTATTAGGCCGCCGTCTTCATTACATACATAACACTAACTCCAACTTTCTACCCTGGCGCGGACATCAGCGCCCTCTGGTGGATGCAATTATTCTACAGAAATAATGGAAACAAATAACATTCTATAGAATGTTGAAACAAGTTGCATGGTATTTATTAATAACGTATTGAACATTTTATTATTTTCCATTATTATTTTTTATAATCATAAATTGAAGTAATGGAAATAAATAACATCTTAGAAAATGTTGAAGTAAAAAGTTGTATGGTATTTATTAATACCTTATTGAATATTTTATTATTTTTCATTATTACTTTTTATAATCATAAATGGAAGGAAATACTATTAAATCAAAAAGCAACACTTTGTATTATAAGGTAAGTTTCTGGCAATTACATGTGGCACAATATATAAATATTTATAGACTTATGTATATGTGTGTAAAGGGGATTTCAATCAATTACAAAGGTAAAAAGAGGATTCAAATTGACTTGGGAGCAGTCGTAAGTATACCGGTGGCCGAAGAGAATGCATGGAAATTTTGAAAAATAAAATAATGTAAATTTATTATAGCAGCATATCAAGAGTATATGTATTTGAAAAAACAAGCACATGACAATATTTGGGTATAGAAGCCATCAAACCAATCATTTAATTGTCTATTACTTGACGAGGAAAAAGATATATTTTTTTTAAATAAAGAGTTATATATATATATATATATATATATATATATATATATATATATATATATATATATATATATATATATATATATATATATATATATATATATATATATATATATATATATATATATATATATATATATATATATATATATATATATATATATATATGTATATATATATATATATATATATATATATATATATATATATATATATATATATATATATATATATATATATATTTGTATATATATATATATATATATATATATATATATATATATATATATACATATATATATATATATATATATATATATATATATATAATATATATATATATATATATTATATATATATATATATATATATATATATATATATATATATATATATATATATATATATATATATGTATATATATATATATATATATATATATATATATATATATATATATATATATATATATATATATATATATATATATATATATATATATATATATATATATATATATATATATATTATATATATATATATATATATATATATATATATATATATATATATATATATAAATATATATATATATACATATATGTGTGTGTGATATATTTTAATCAGTTATGATAATACAACTTTACTAAATAGAAAATGACATAAATGATGGCATAGAAATAGTTCAGTATTTGATTAACTACAATAGTCTCGTCCAATTCTTCGATAGAATTAAAATATAAAACTAGTAAAGAAACAATTTACTTGATACTTTCTAACTTACTGTTATATTGCTGGAATGGAAATAGTTAATGTAAGGAAAATTAATGTAAATTAATGTAATGACGCTAATGATGGATTATATCCATTATCAATTAGAACTTCAGATGGTTATTGAAACTGAAGTGAGGGAGGTTGCAACACACCAATCCGTCAAACTCCAACCACACAAGGAAGGCAAACAGAACCAGCTGAGTGAAACGTTGACATTAGTGACCCGAAACAGAAATTTGTATTACTTCAGAAAAGTATAAAAGTTTTACTTTGAAGAAAGTTCTAAATTTATTGGCAATGACATAGGTCAACTGATACATTGCAATTATTATACTACTAGCATATAGCCCGTCATATGACGGAATCAGTAAAATTTTTAATTTTCCGGAATTTTAAAGTACTTTATAAGGCAGGCAAAAAAATGGTTTGTTTTTTGGCAGAGAACTGTCTGGTCCACTCTCAATAATTAGTTTAGCTTCTTACTCCTCTAAGGCCTCCCGATACTGTAAATGCAGTTTATAATCACGTTGAATTCTTTTATAAAGCTATATCAAAGTTTTCTTAGCTACGTTGGAATTATCGTTAAGTTCTTCCCAATTTTTATTTAGCCGCAGTAATTAATGGAAGTAACATAATAAAACTATCATTACCACTGCACCCTTCAGGTAGAGAGAATTTGTTATTCATACCGGTAATAAAATTTTTATTGCCCCAAAAATTAATCGATGATTAAAATTAAAATTATCACATGCGTACCTAACTATTATTTAATCCAAATTTAAATGAAAATTATTTAAGTAATGTCTAAGTTCAGTGATGAAACGCATGAAAATAATGTGCACGATATTTAAATAATTTAAAATTTCTATGAAATTAGATGTAAATTAGATAAATGAGAGGGCGAAATGAATGACTTTATAATGCTAGAACTATAGTATTACTTTTTCCTTATTTATTACGTGATAATAGCCTGCTCGTGTTAATCGCGATTTTAACCGCGAAAATTAGGGCTTGAAATAATTGCATCAAAGAGGAAAGAGGTGAATTTTGCTAACCCAAACTCATCTACAGTTCAATATGGATGTATCTATCTATTCTATGTACAACCGCTTCAAAAATTCGAGGACAGACACACAGATAACTTAGGCTATTATTATGTAGGGGATTAATATGCATGTCCACATAGCATAAGCGCTCAGTTTTACAAATTTTGCACAGTACAAGTACATTACAAATACACATATTTATCTATTAACTCAACTTCAAAAATTTTATTAAAAAAGCAAATTTACAATTTCAAAAGACATGCAATATTTATTACTACATTACATGGAGAAAAAAATCACAATAGAAATAAATAATAAAAGCATAATTGTTTTAAATATTTCTAGTCAAATTGGTGATCGACAATAATTTAGTAGAATTAGAAAAGTTGGTAGAGTTTAGAATATTGTCATCTATATATAGAATTGGCAAAAAGTCATTAGAGAAAAGAATTAGGTAAAAAAATTAGAATTTAAAATGAAACTATTGCCCTAATAAATCATTCCATATATATGAGTATTTGCGCATATATTGAAAACGAAATATACATTTAAAGAATACTTAATGTATCATATACTTGCATCTATATTCAAATTTAAATTTAACTGAAAACTTTTTTAATTAAGTTCATTGTGTAATGCTAAAATGTTTCTTTAAAATTTTTAAAAAGCCAAGGAATGCTACTCAAGTGAATTAAAGAGGAGCCACTGTAAATAAAGTCTTCGTATAAAACTTCTTTTAGGGACTAAAGAATGAATATAAATTTTACCAGAAATTTTGTTTCTACATTATACCGCTCTTCACATATAATTTATAATCTCGCATTTTCAAAAGAAATAATGGTTAAAAATAACTCTCACCTCCAGAAATCTTAGCCTTAATACTGCTTCAAAATTTATTCTTTGGGGGGAAAGAGTTTCAAGGGGAAACGTCTTCAAAGCAATTTCTTAGATAGATTTTCTTTGTTCTTCTAGGTAAGTTATGAATAGCATTTACAGTTTTTTTTCAAAAATACTGTCTTAATTTATTAGCTCCTTTTCTAAACTTCCTTTGAAATATTTTCAAAGCTTTAATGAATTGATCTTCTTTAAATGTGAAATGCGTAAGCATTTTACAAAAAAAAACTAAAATATTGTACACATTTTTATTATGAATATGAATGATAAATATTATCTAGTTGGTAGAAAATGTAGATGTAGGTTTAAAATATATATTCTTATAAAATATTTATTTCATAAAGCTTTATGTATAATTTAATCATATATATTTTTGTCCTAAATGAATTCACATGTTAGGCCTAGTCAGCACTTTTGAGGAGAATGCAATAACTGTCAATAAATAATAGCGGCCATGGCAGTAATTATGAGTGTAATATTAAAGAAATGTTAACTAATTTGAAGAAAAGTATTTCGCATAAATTGGATTTTTTAAACTGGTAATTATGTTTGATAAAAACGTTGCTCTACAAATTTTTAATAACAAAAGATTATTAAATTTTAAAAACCTACACGAGTGTAGAGAGTTTTTACTTATCATTGATACTTATCCCTTGTGATATTAACACCTATGATGCTGAACAGGTACTAGTACATATTCTGACGATTGATACTTGAGCACGGGTCACGAACTAGTACTGGTTAGTGTAGCAACATGGTTTGTTTGTGGGTACAAAAATAACGGTACATACAGGAATACGAAGCCGAATGTTCTTGTCTACTACATAGATTCTGGAAAAAAATTACACAAATAAAAACTAGTTATATATTAGATATAATATATATATATATATATATATATATATATGTATATATATATATATATATATATAAATATATATATATATATATATATATATATATATATATATATATATATATATATATATATATATATATATATATATATATATATATATATATATATATATTGTATATATATATATATATATATATATATATATATATATATATATATATATATATATATATATATATATATATATATATATATATATATATATATATATATATATATATATATATATATATATATATATATATATATATATATATATATGTATATATATATATATATATATATATATATATATATATATATATATATATATATATATATGTATATATATATATATGTATATATATATATATGTATGTATATATATGTATATATATATGTATATATATATATATGTATATATATATATATATATGTATATATATATATGTATATATATATATATATATATATATATATATATATATATATATATATATATATATATATATATATATATATATATATATATATATATATATATATATATATATATATATATATATATACATATATATAACTAATTAAAATAACTAATGATCAGATGTATAAGTGTTTATATAACAGAAATAACAGTAGAATATCAGCTAACTTCCTGCAACTTTATTCTAAAAAATAATTTCTTTGTCCTATCTTATTTTCTTTTTCACAATAATGATATATTTTAGGAAGATTAATTTTCAATGCATCTCGGTTTTCAAAATAAAATTTATTTGAGTTCATATGTTACCTGGAACGAATTTATAATAGAAAATTGTTTTAACCAGATTTAAATATCCCAAGGCAGAGTCGGCAGTAGAAAAAAAAAAGTTTTTTGCCACTATTTTGTGTGAACTTTATTAGTGTTTTTTGCTACTATCCTCTGAATGCGTCTACGCAGATTTGTTATCTTCTGTTTATAAAAAATGCCACATCCAAGTTTTTCCTCTTATCAACAAATGTTATGTGAACACAAACCTAAAATTTCGTACCAAGTTTTCTCTAACTGAAGAGGTAATAGAAATTTTGAGGTCCAAAAGTCATTTTATTTAAACTTTTAATACCTGAGACATTTTACTGAATATTTATAATTATGTTGAATACATAATGTCTTAAAATTTGAAATTAACTAGGAAATTACTTGCAACAAAGTATATGAAATACAAACTATCTTGTTCATTCAAAAATGATTTTCTAGTATTTCAAATATTTTAACATTAAATAAATGTTTTTCACACAAAAGGAAAATAATAAATTTTACTGTACCGAGGTACTTTCACACGATTGTTTGCATATGCATGCACAAAGCTGCTGGAGAAAATTCCAAGAGGAATTTAGGACTCCGATTTTTCACGTCGAGTTTAGGGACCCCTGCAGAGAAGGTATAGATCACGGAATGAAGCGTAACGTTCAAACTCGCACAGAGATGTAACCGTGAGTTATGGGGACAGTCGCTAAAATTAATGTCAGCTTGCACAAAAGGGGCTATTTTAATGAGCCCACTTCACTCCCGAAGGGGGTGCAGATGTGGGAAAATTTAACGAAACAAGTGATTGGAAAAGAAGAAAAAGGGGCTTTAAAACCGAGATGAGGAGTTAAGAAGAGGGGTTGAAGTCGGGATTGAAGAGAAGTGGGACGACAAATTCTAAGCCCCGCTCATGAGCACCAACTCGTCCCGTGCGCCAGAACACCCGGACTGACTCACTGCATGAGGAAAGCCTCTACTTGATCCTCTGTACTGTAACGATCCGTTACATGACCCTAAAGAACGAGGAGCCTGAAGGTGACCTTTCGCCGATGACACTTACGATTAGCGGCAGGTAGAAACAGGTAGTCTAAGATACCCGTGGATACTTAATTGAAAACGGTTCGTGTGCTGCAGCTAACGAGTCTGGGGCTTTGAGAGGCTGTTGAATGGAAAGACTCTGTGAAAAGATTGTAAATAATTACAGTGCACATTGTCGCCCATTAGCGGTAGCGAAAAAGGCAATTAAGTTGTTTGGGTCGGCTGATCTGAAGACGGCTTTTCGGCCACATATGGAAACGAAACAGCTGATCCAGGCCGGAGGTGACCGCAAGATTGCATCATCCTGGTTCTGGAAGTTTCCCGAAGAATCGCGTAAGGGGATCCGGGGCCGCTATAAAAGAAGAGTGACGGTGCCAAAACGAGGCTTTTTCTTCTTGAGGCTTCTTCCTGATAGA
>CM063505.1:109638399-109648399 GCA_032207245.1 Pardosa pseudoannulata | reverse complement strand
CAAAGTAACATAACAGAAAGAACCATACAACACTCAAAGTATTATTTTTGTTGCAAATGTACTCTATATCATACATATTAGAAACTAGATATAAATAATTTACTGTATGGGGAAATCACCAGTCGGAAATATTCATAAAAGCAGTAAAAATGTTTTGAAAAGCATAAAAATCAATATAAGTACAATTGTAATTACATTCAGGTAAAATTATGTTCATAACAAATGATTCTATATAACTGATAACTAATAATCAAAGTAATTGCTACAATGAACATCATTTTCCCTTGTAATTTATCGAAATTCAATTAGACTGAAATATCCAATACCCAATTAGATTCTATCTAACTTCGCGAAATTATACTTTCACTTTATGAAGGAATATCAGTAATATATGTGAATATGTGTTTAAAGATGCTTCAGACTTCTCAGAATTTGAAAAATAAACAAGGAGTAATAATAAAAAATATAATTTGTCTGTTCACTCTAAATTATGTAATATTGCAAAATCTACCTTTATGTTTAGATTTTTATGCAAGAGATCGTGTTTATAATTTTATGCTTCACTGATGAATAAAATCAACATCGGTAAAAAAAATTTTCTCACGATAAAAACTGATTAAAAAATTAATCTACGTAATAAACAATAATTAATATAAAGAGCACTTCACTTCTAGAAATCATGTAAATAGAACAACTCTCAAATACGTATTTAAAAAAAATTCGAAAACGCTCGAAAAACTTCTTGACAATTCAGCTGGGAGAGAAATCTTCGAAAGTCGAAATCCAATACAGAAATACATACCATAATAATACCCATAATAAATGATTCTATATAATTGATAACTAATAATTAAAATAATTGCTACTATAAATATCATTTTTCACTTGTCATTTATCGAAATTCAATTAGACTAAAATATCGAATACCCAATTAGATTCTCTCTAACTTCTCGAAATTATACTTTCACTTTATGTAAGAATATCAGTAATATTTGTGAATATGTGTTTAAGTATGCTTCAGACGTTTTAGAATTTGTAACAGTGAACAAGGAATAATAATAAAAAATTAATTTGTCAAATCACTCTAAATTATGTAATATTGCAAAATCTGCATTCGTATTTAGAATTTTATGCAAGAGAAAAAAATTATTTTTTCTTATTTACTACTAATTCTCGGAATTGACGTAATAGAACTTCACTCATGAATAAAATCAACGTCGGTAAAAAGAATGTTCTCAAGAAAAACACTGATGAAAAAAAAATTATAATTTTCGTAATAAGCAATAATTAATATAAATACCACTTCTCTTATAGAAATCAGGTAAATAGAACAAATCTCAAATACATATTTTCAAAAAAAATAATAATTCGGAAATGCGCAAAAAATTCTTTGACAATTCAGCTGGGCAGGACGAAGTTTTCGAACTTTGAAATCCAAAACGGAAATACTTACATCAGAATAGGTGCACTCGGGATGATTCGCACTTCTGGTTTCACTAGAATCAAACTTAGAACAAACTCAGATAGGGTTCACTGAATGAGACGAGCCCCCATTTTTGTGAAGGAGAGAGACTCTGGACACAGACGAACAACTCTTAATATGAACATTGCTTTAATTAACATTTAAGGAGAATTATATACAGAGGGTTCTAAAGATAAACTTGGTTAATTATGACTCTATTAGTCAGATTATTCCTCTCTCCCACACACGTCACTCACAACTCGGAACTCTATCGACATTCTTTTTTTCAAAAACAGCTGGTGCAGCTGATAGCCGAATGGTTAGGGTGGTGACCTTCGTAGGTTGGGGATCTGGAGTTCGTAGGTTTGAATCCCACTGTGTATGGATGTTCGTATCCTTTCGGAATCGGTTTTAAGTAGTAGGTTCCAGTCTCACTAGCCCTCGTGTTCCAAAAAGTAGACCGTAACACTCCAAAACCAAACCAAACCAAAGACAGCTGTTGACAAATTAGGAAGCGAACTAATGACTCTACTACTCTGAAATTTCAGTGCTCCTTTCAAGAGTGGGTAAAAGAAATATCTTCACATAAATTACATTTCTATTTTTGCAATCTAATTCAGAATGTTTTTTAAAGTTCGATGTTCACTGATTAGTATAACCATGCCCATTGTTGTTAATCTTAGTTTAGTGACGAATTAGTCATCATGACATTTTAATATCATTAAGCATCATATATATTCAAGATAGAAATACAGTAAAATTGATCAAATCTTTAATTTAACTATACTATGATAAACATACTAAAATTACTTTGTAATTAAGAATTTACTGAATTACTGTTTTCTATGTATTACTGAATCGCTTACTATATTTAAAACCTTCATCTGTGTTGATTTTACACATCTTTAAACTTTTAATATTAATATAGCTTCAGCTTACTAAGAGTCAGTATGCAATAATATTATGAAATTTGTCTCCAGATCATGAATAATTTATATTACCATCATTACTTTTCATTACATTGACAGTAATGTTTTCAATTCTCTGTGTAACAGAGCTACGTACCACAAAAACCTTTTGAAAAGGAATTGACAATTTGTTAGAGAAATTGATTATTCAAACAGAGAGATCACATTGTTATCTGGTTCATTACAAAATTCCTTTGTCTGAAAATACATATTTAAGCAACAATTTAATATTATAATATCACATATCCAGAAAGCGATATTTATATTCACTGTAATCTTGCGTTTAGAAGTATATCATTACTATTTCAAAACTAATTGATTTTAATTTTACTCAAACTGCTTAAACATTTAGAATGGAGTGGTTAATATTTTTATGTATGTACTGAAAATATTTTCAGTGGAAAAATTATTTATTTTAGAGATTATTAATTATTAATTATTTTAATATACCTTTCTTAAAATCTTGGTGGTTTAGTCTAGGAAATTAAAATACCCAAATGAAACTTATATGTATTTCAAAATAAGGTTTAAGATAATATACCAGCAGCAAAGAAGCACACATACGGACAATATATTTCTTAGTTTTCTTCCAATACATAGAGCCTTGATTATACTATTAATTACTTGTGTTAAAACGAATAAACTTCAGTAAATGCTTTCAAATGATAAAATTGGCTTACCATTGCCAAGAACTTAGCTAACTGAACTTACATTATTGAATTTCTCTCTAAAGTATTCAAAATTTAGAATCATTATTTTAGAAATTGTTAATTATTAAATAATTTAATATAACTTTATTAAAATCTTGCTGATTTAGTCCAGGAAATTAAAATACATAAATGAAACATATATTTATTTCATAATTAGATTTTACATAATATTGCACTAGCAAAGAAGCACAAATACGGATAATTTATTTGCTAGATTTCTTCCAATACTTAAAGTCCTGGTTACATGGTTAATTATCACGGCTAAAACGAATAAACTTTAGTAAATGCTTTCAATTGATGAAACTGCGTATCATTGCCAAGAACTTAGCTAACTGAACTTATATTAGTGAATTTTACTTTAATGTAATTAAAATTTAGAATAGGTTTTTGACCAATAAAGTCTTTAAATGATTTAAAGGTGATGGGAAATCTAGATTCTATGAGCCGAACCCTTCAATCCAGAGGTTTCTAACAGAAAGCGTAAAAAAGACAATAAGCTAAAAATAAACAGCCAAAAGAGTAAAAACAAGATAGAAGGGTGAATTCGAGAGTTTGTAAGACAAAAAACTAGAGAGTTTAAAGTTCAATCATAGATGTTTGACCAATAATGTTTGAAGAATCGAGTCATAAATTAATGTTGATCTTAAAGTACATTTTATTTGAAAATTGGGCATTTAATGTATACTTTTTATAACTCCAAGCTCAGCAATAAATTTACATATATAAAGAATTGATTAATTTGAAAAATCCAAATTGAACATTTCTGCATTTTTATATTTTATTATTATTATTATTTTTTTTTGTAATCACATAATATATTATATATTTAAAATAAAATCGGATTCACTTTGCCAAATTTAAAAAAAAATTCAAACGGTTTTGGATAACACAGTATATTTATTATTATCATTTCATTGGGAAATAAAATGTTAATATTTTTGTAATAAACTAAAAAAGGAGTGATTGATTAAGATATTGATGCTAGAGCGTATATCGCACAATAAAAATTACCAAAGGTAAGTTCAAAATTAATAGAAATTTTAGATAAAAAAAAATTAAGAATGTTTAACGTTTAAATAATTTCTGGTATGTATAAAATATAATTAACTGGAATACTTTAACTGGAAAAAGAGGGTTAAAAGTCCAAACGAAATATTTCTGGGAGGAATGACATAGTACTAAAATATTGATATTATGTTAGAACCGTAATAGTAATGTGCATGTGCGACGATATTTCTAATTTTAAAACACGTTTCCTGGATAATGAAGCTAAACTACAATAAATTTAATGTCACCAACTGATTTTAAAAGACCTTTTTCAAATAAAAAAAAACACTCTTCAAAATGTTTAACAATGGAATAACAAAACTAAATATAATTTTTGAAAATAAATCCTATATATGTAGCTCATACTGTTTAAAGGAATTTGCGTTTACAGATAGAAACACAATCCTCTTTACATATATATATATATATATATATATATATATATATATATATATATATATATATATATATATATATATATATATATATATATATATATATATATATATATATATATATATATTCCATGCATATACCTTTTACGCACAATTGGGCTTTTATATTTATAGAAAAACTTTTGCTTCAAAATTTAGAATACTTCGTGCGATTTTCCAGAAAATGCTGATTAAAAACAGTACTACTTGCAAAATATATTTTGCATATACATATTTTTGTATAAAAAATACTGTAATAGTTAATTTAAGCATAGACGGATTTTGCAATCAAAACATGTTAGTTTAACTAACTTTTGTCTATTTTGTAAGGTGAATAATTGATAAATTTTAGAGGTAAAGGACATATAGAAAATCGCTTAAAGGGTTTTAAAGTTTTTATAAAATATGAAAATACTTGTATGGAAAAATATTATTAGTAATAATCATATTTACTGTGTGGTATTACTTATATTCATTACTGGATGTACCGTACAATAAATATATTTTGAATTTTTATCATCAATTATATTTAATTCATTTCGTTTGAAACACTGAAATTTCACTCAAATTCTGACAAATGAAAATTCTATAGTTTATGTTTTATAGAAAATAAAATATTTCACATTAAAATTCTAAATATTTTTATACAAAAGATTTTTATTAAATAAATAACACTATATATTAAACTAAGCGTTCACACTAAATTAACCGGAATCAAATTATATCTATTAATTAACAGATTAATGAATTTTAAATTTAAGTAAAAAGAATATCGAAAATTTTGCAAAATAATCTTTAATTTTTGTATTGTTTTGAATAATTTAACAAAGTTATTTTTCCTTAAAATTCAAAATGAAAACAATGGTTGAAATGACATGACATTACAATTTTAAGCAAAAGTTAATTTTCTATTCCTTGGAATAAACAAGAGACAGCATGGTTTCAGATTCTTTTCCATTTTATTATCTTTTATTTCTACTTTTTGCACGTAAATCAAGGAAATATGCATTAGAGTGTCATGAATCCTCCTCTCAGAGAGACATATAATTTGACAACTTTAGAATGAGAAAAGTAAATTTTATAACACCCAGTTTATTCAAATTATATATGATAAATGCTAAAATGAGCATTGTATCATTAATAATTCAATAACGATGTGTCACTGAATATTTCATTTCATCATTATAACTTCTTATTTAGACAATCAAAATTGTTTTTCTTACATATTAATTTAAAGAAAATCACATTTTTTGTTATAAAGTATTTTTATTTTGGAATTTGATACGCGTTATTCAATCTATGACTAATTAATGATTTCAGCGAATAAATTTTTCTGAAATTTCAATTATTATGACTTTTAATAAATAAGTATTTTTACCAAATAAACCCTTTTTGGGAAATAAATAAATATATTTTTATGAAGCAGACGAGTTTACGTTTAATTGCATATACACACTCTTCTACTGAAAATTTAATTTAATATTTCATTTTTAATTGGAAATAAAATCTAACTATATCGAATAGAAGAAAAATTCAAAGGATCAAATTTGGTTGTTCTAAGAAATAACTTACAATGTGACTAAGGAAATCCTTATACAACAAAACAAATAAAAATGATTCTATATATTGTGGTTTTTAACAATTTGCCTGTTTTTTACATGATACATTGTAAACGCTTCAAATGCTTTTTATACTTTTATATCACATGTGTTACACAATGGAATAAAATATAAAATATATAAAACTTTGTATATGAAATATAATTTATTGTATATACCATGTGATATACAAGTATATAAAAGCTAGATTGTACATTATAATGTACAAGATACTTAAAGGATTAAATAATTTTTAACAAGTCGTTTTTTGAGAAAAGATGGTTTGGTTGAAATAGCTTTTTGCTATGAAATTCGTTATTTATTATCTTGAATTTTTGAATACTTTATCATTCAAGGAATCCATTGATAATTTTCATGTTATGATTTTTCGTTTTTTTTAATGATGTTTTACTTTTTAAAAGTCATTATAATAAAATAATTAAATTTGTCGTTTGAATATCCATCATAAAGCTACTTCTTCTCACTGAGTTCATGCTAAGAGTTTAAAACATTTTTTTTTAGTATATTATTTTATAAAACCCGAAATGAACAAGAAAATCCTAACCAAATATTTCTATAAATTTAAGGAATAAATACCTTTTTTATTTTTATTTTTTATAATAATTAAACTTTCTTTTATTGCCGGCTGGAGAACATAATGTTCTATAGATATTTATGTTCCACAAATATTGGTTCATTATTAGTTTATTGGAGACATATTTTGCCTCAGATATATTTGAAGAGTTTGGAATTCAGGTAAACTAATATACCATTATGTGTCATAATATAATTTTATTTATCTCTCCTAAATAATTTCCATACACGGTTTATTGAGCCATATTTTCTAAATATCTGATCAAGATTTAAACAGTGAGTATTTCGTGTTACTACTATGTATCTTAGAAATATGTGATAGTGTTTTATTTTTTTCTGACAAAATTTTGGAGACATTTTTTTTTCTTGTAGATTAATAATAAAAAATTTTCAGATACAGAATAATTATATTTATAAATTTAAACTTAGCAATTTAATATCATATAATTCAGATTTTGAAATTATAGTGTAAGAACATTAAATTAATCATTCGTAATATTTAAAATAAAAGTGTTTTACAAGTGCGTGTAAAGTGTATGATATGAAAAACGTTTTGTTTTTACTATCTTTTAGCATTTACCTTAAGAAAAATTGTTCAAAACACATGTAATGAATAATAATTCCTTGCGTTGTTTATATAAAAAGGACTATTATTTTATAATTATGAATATTTGTTATACAATTTAGAAGATACTTTATAGTAGTGTAACTTTATTCGTTTAGTAGTGTATTTATGCTTTTGTTAGGACACTTATTGCTTAGTAAGGTTTAGGAAATTTTGAAAAACTATTGAAATGCAATAACGAAAATCTGTAAATAACAGAACAATAAGTAAAAGCAGTTAATTATTGCACTTCCTTCCCTATCCTAAGTTATTGATTCGTTGCATGAGTTTGAAATGTTTTGGCGAACTATTTTTATCTTTGGTATGAGAGAGGAACATCTTTAGGACTTTTTTTTATAGCTATGACTTCTCTGAAGCATAGAAAAGCATCTTTAACTTTCATTGTAATTTTTGACAGTTTTTGTGATTGATGGCGTTAACATCGGGCTTTTTCCTTCCCGTTTTTTATCTGCTTTTAGCATTCTATTTTCCAGAATAACGTTTTCTTTTTGTTATTGATTTCTTTATTTTTTTCGTTTTTTCAGTTTATGCTTTAGAAAAACAGATAATTAACAGAATTATTTTTCTCTGTCTCTTTATAACTTTCTTTCGTTAACAGTGACTGCATGCACACACACACACTTATATGTGTATATACATTTTATATATATATATATATATATATATATATATATATATATATCCCAAGCAGCAAGGATGGTCGCCTAGTGGTTGGCCAATCATCGCCTTGATTGGTAAATGCTCGCACGTATTTTTAAAACGTCGATCTTGTGTCGGTGCGACGTCGCCTTCCGATTATTTTCTTTCTCCTCATATCGAAAGCTCGCCGGAAGTGCTGGGCGATGTCAAGTTCTGATTAGTCGCGAGGAGGTTTATTAATGTGATTGGCGCGACATCCGAAAAAAACGCCTCCTAGATGGCGCTACAAATTTTAAACTAGTGGCGCGAAGAAGAAATCTGTTCATTCCATTAAGTTTAATCAACTCCGCTACATAGACTAAACAAGCGCTGTGCTACAGTTCAACCATCTTGGATTTACAGAGCATTTGAAGATGTAAACGGGGTAAGTGCAATTTTATTACTCTTATCCTGCATTTGTACATTATGTATTTGCTATTTAAAATTATTTATTTAGTAAGCAATTTTCTGTTAAATCAGTAAAATATGAAAAATAGCATTTTCACTTATTGATAGCTGCCAATACATACTTGTCGACTTGTACGGAAGTTCCATTCTTTATAAAAATTTTGAAGATATAATAATAGTTAAAACGATTTAACATGAGCATTTTTTGTAACACTATTGATAAAGAGTTTTTAAATAAGAGAAAATCAGCAACATGCAATTATTTGAAACTTTATTTTAATATATATATATATATATATATATATATATATATATATATATATATATATATATATATATATATATATATATATATATATGAGCAATACTCCCCTAACCTTGTTTTGTGCTTTCAGATTTTTGTAAAGTGATTTTAATAATTAAAAATATTATTTGAGTACTATTGACTATACTAAAATATTATAAGCTCATGTGGAAACATAGACACATAAGAAATAAGAATTATGTTAGTAAAAAGTTCTTCATTGATATTTCTTTCAATTTTCTAGAAAAAAAAAGTAGGGCATGTTATTGTATAATTAATTGCACAAAAATCAAAAATTTGTCTATTTTACTTATAATTTTTAAGCATTCTTTCTTTGATAAGGAATTGTTAATTATATATATATATATATATATATATATATTTATATATATATATATATATATATATATATATATATATATATATATATATATATATATATATATATATATAACTTGTGAGTGTGTTTTAAGCCTAGATATTTATCTCCTGGGTTCAGTTTATGAATTTGTAAGATTTTCAACGTTAGTATGTTAGTAGTTATGCAATTTCTTATCAAAGGAAAAATTGTATTTGTAACTAAAGCCAAGTGGCAAGTAGAGGGTCATGTAACCTGCCTCTACGTATGCATAGTTTTGTCTTACTTTATTTAACTATGGGTTGAATGAATGCTTTTACACATAATCAAGTATTGCATCTAAACAAGAACTATTGTACATTTTGATTTCAGATTATCATGAAAGTATGTTATAATACTATGATGAAACTCTATATGTAATTAGTTTTGAGAGCATTTAACAAATTCTAATTTTTCCATTTAAAATAATTATTTGGAATATAGAATTTAAAATGTAATTTTTAAATAATTTTTTTAGCTTTATGTGAGTATTCGCTTTCTCCTGGTGCAAAATGCGTACGTAGTATATTTTACGCAGGTGTTTAATTTAGCGGATGTTCATTATGGCAGCTGTTCTGTGAGAAGAATGTTTAGGACAGGATATGGTTGGTACTTTACATTGATTGTTCTAAGAGGGTTGATTTTAATAAATTTATTAAAAGCTAGAAGTCGGAAATAATATTTCAAGAAAATTGTCAATTCGTTCTAGAAACTCGATAAAAAAAAAGAGTAAACTCAATAAGGATGCAAAATATGCAAATAAATGTGTCCATCC
>CM063505.1:109629907-109638299 GCA_032207245.1 Pardosa pseudoannulata | reverse complement strand
ATGGAGCAGATTGAGAGATATCTTGGATCAAATGGATATTCCACTATATCTAAGAAACATAATCAAGTCCTTCATCTCATGTCGAACAGCTACGTCTGAAGACATCAAAATCCAATACTCCAATGGAGTACCACAGGGATCCAGCCTCGGCCCCAAATTGTGGCTATTAATTATAAATGAATTATTAGGACATTTTAATAATGGACTGACTCAAGCATTCGCTGACGACATATGCATCTTAATAAAGGAAGAAAATGTCCATAGGCTTAATAGACCCGCACAAGAACAGATCGACAGAGTCCAAGAATGGACACGAAAGAATGGAATGACACTCAGCGTTGATAAGTGTGAATACACACTAGTCTATAGAGGAAAAAACCTCCGATCTACGCCTCGCATAAAAGTGCAAAATACGAATTTAAAGTACAGGAAACAAATAAAATACTTAGGCGTTATATTTGACAACAAGATGTCGTGGACTCCACACTTAAAGAAATTGCAGGAAAAAATTATAATCAGTACTACAAAGTTGCATTCAATAAGCAAAGCAACATGGGGAATACAGGGACCGCAATATAAAAGAATTTATCAGGGTGTCATGGACAAACAGCTAACCTATGCATCCGATATATGGTACAACAAAACAAAAAGGATACAACAAAAACTGAACTCAATACAAAGAACGGCGCTATTACAGATAACAAAGGCTTATAAAACTATTTCTACCGACGCCGCACAAGTACTAGCAGGCATACCGCCTCTAGACCTAACATGCGAGGTAAACCAAAAATGGTTTAATCTTAAATATTTCAAGAAAGACTTAGTAACCTCGGATTTGACACTAGCACATCAAGACATCTCATGGAAGACCCAAACGTTTGATGCTCCGTGGGAAGCCTTCAAAATACCTTGGACAAAGGAAAATATTCCAACAGAAGGCATTACTTATTATACCGATGGCTCTAAACTTAATGATAAGGTCGGATACGCCATACTACAAGTTAATAATGGCGATATAACATATATAGACATGAAAAGATTAAGTGACAATGCGACGGTCTATTCAGCAGAGCTTTATGCAATACTAGACGCTATTCAGCATGCTGAACATATAGAAGGACACAAAATCACATTGAAGACTGATTCAATGTCAGCATTATTTGCGATTGCAAATAAGGAAGATTCGATACTAACACGTACTATACGTCGCCTAATAAAATACTCAAGTAAAGACTATCTCCTTGCGTGGGTTAAAAGCCATGCAGGAGAAACATATAATGAAATAGTCGATGCTTACGCGAAGAAAGCAACGGAAAAGATCGAAGTAGATTACACGCTAAAATACTCAGAAAGGCAAGTGAAGAATATACTGAAAAGGGAAACAATGAGGATATGGCAAAACAGATGGGAGCAAAGCGACACAGGGAGAAGACTCTATACGTTCTTCCCAAGAGTGTCAACTGATCGAATCCAATCAAATTTTTACATCAACATGCTTTATACAGGTCATGGAATATTCCCAACATTCCAGGAAGAAAGATTCAATGCAAGTCCACTTTGCTGGTGTGGAAGGACACTGGGCACCATCGAACATCTAATATACGAGTGTAACATCGTGCAAGAAACAAGGACCATATACTTTCCGGAGAACTTCATACAAGTTCCTCTGAAGAACCTCATCTCATCGGAGAAAAGCAAGGAAGGATTGATCCAGATTCTTCAAGTCTTCATGAAAATAGCTTTAGATGAAGACACCTGATATTATGGCATTTACTATTGTTGTTTACTATGATATGTTTTATGTATATATTCTATTTTGGACTTTGTTTAAAAGTTGTATTATTGTTTCACTAATATTGTGTTACTAACTCTGTATTCTATATTATTATTCTGTATAATAACTATGTTCTCTTAATATGTATTATTGTGTTATCGATGTATCTTTTGTTAATAAAGAAGTCCAGGGGCGTTTCGGTAGCCGCGGTGTGGTGTATAGTTTCTCGCGGTTAGGAAAATTCTAAATTCCGTTTAACATCCTGGCTTATTCGTTTGCGGAGGCCCCGCACTGGCTGAGTTGACGGAACTGTTTGAGGACTCGATGGCTATCGGGTGCGGACGGTGGAGGTGTACAGATAGGATGTGGGTCCCTCGGTGCGGACATCGTGGCCCCGCGGATGGAAAGCAGATTGAGGGCAGGATTGCCGTTGCACGACATATCGTCAATTCTGGATGGCTGCGGCCGGGTCAGAGTGTAATACACTTACCACTCAGGTTAACCGCAATCTCTTTTCCAAATGTTATCACTGCTACTGAAAATAAATCAAATCCAAATAGGTAGTGTAGTCTGTGCTTCCATAAAACAGATTCCAGATGTAAGCCAGGAGGAAAAGTGACCAAAGATACCAATGTACAGAATGTCAGGTATCACTGTTTGTTGTCTTTTTCTCAAAAACTCTTATACAAAAACTGATATTCAACTTTTTTCCATTTCACTAGGAAAACTCGTGATAGTAAACTAATATTAAAACTAAATGCTTTTACAACTGTAAAAAAATTTTAATTCAACTTAAAACATGTATATTTTGTTTTGTTTCATTTCTTGTAGTTATTAATAAAATAAAAAATGTGATGATTTTTTGCAATTTTTTTCAACTAATAAAATGTAAAGGAAAAATTTTTGAAGGATAAAATTTGTAAGGATTAATTAATGCCTTTTGAAGTATTTTCAACAAGATTAATGTATGACTTATTTAATCAGAAAAAAAAACAATAGTTAGTTCAATTTTGAACACTAAACTCAATTTTTTTATGACACGTATTATGAAGTAATTATGTTGGGACTTACAACTCATATTTAATTCCATACGGATCCGTTTCATCCATTACTGCACCGGTGTATAAAACTGCAGATTCTAAACTTGGAAGGCATCAGCTTACATTTTCAGTACTTTTTCGGTTGACATACTGTTTAAAGACTGAAATATGCTGCACGGTTTTCTCTGTTATTGATTACTTTCGATAAAGTTTTGATGTTATCATCAAACCTATATTAATTCAGGCTTTAGTCAATAAACGAATTGAGTTTAAAGAAAAGGGTGAATAGGATTATTATATTGAATTAAATTTTTATAGCAAGTAGACTTTTTGTGAAAAGATAATCTAATAATTAAGTTGCTTTCATGCATACTTAGATAAGTGAATATATATTTTGCTCTTTATATTAGTATATGGAAATAATTAATATGTTACATATCACTAGTGTAAAATATGTTTATTATAATGTAAAAATTAGATGAAAATACCTATTTTTGGTTAAAATATTAGATAATAAAAAGCTTTTGCATAGCAGCTAGGGAAAAACTTTTGGTTTCTTGAAGTGCAGTCACGGGAAAATGAAGAAATTATTGACAACGATATGTAACTCTTTGATATTGATTTACGTGTAACACATAACTATAAAAATATTTTTAAAAATTCGTAATTGATAGGAAAAGTAATTTTAAGAAACGGAATTATTTTTTACACTTTTTTAATGAATCAATTAACTTCAGCAGTTTATTACGTGAACTTTGATAAACAAATAAATTTCCATAGACATTATTTTATGTTTTATTTATAAAAAATATTAAAACTGGGATATAAATATTATTTATAAATCATAGTAAAAGTTCATTTAATATTTTTATCTGTATAATTTTAGTAAAAACAATTTTAACGTAGTTCAGCAGCTAGTGAAACAGTTTCGTCATTAAACATTTCTACCCAAAACAGAAACAATGAATAGCATCATCCCAGCGTGTTTAGATTTACCGGCAAGTTCTGCTTTGACAGCAGGATTATTCAAATACGACCGTTGCTGTATGTCATGTTGTAACGGGAGATAAATATGACTGTTATAATATACAACACAATAGCACTCTCATTTGATAGAATCTGATGGCGAGTATACACCTTTATGGTACATATTTAAAGCCGTACTCTCGTTATCGTATTTCAAATACGTCAGACTAGTTGTATTTTAGAGAACTATTTTATTATTATTATTATTATTGATTATATGCAATGTTTCAAGCTACTTACTTTATCTGATGAGTATCTGTTCCTTATTTTCATTTAATAGTAATATTCGAAATATAAAAAATAAAAGAGCAAAATTATTTTGTACGAATTTATGACTACATTTAGAGTCATATCCTTGTTAGTGTAATTGAGAAATGTAAGACTAAGTGTATGAAGATTTTTTATTTTAAAATAGTAAAAATAAGTATTAAATTTTTCCATAAATATTCTAATAAATAAAACCTGTATTTATCTATTATTTCTTCTTGTAAAATATATTTCTTATTTTAAATAATAATTTGTTATACATGCATTCGTTATAAAGCAAATAATGTGATTAATTTTATACATTTTGGCTTTTACAATTACGCCTTATTAAGGATAAATAAATAGTAGGTTATGAGACTAAAATGTTTTAACATAACAGCTTTATTTGATTCATTATATTCTCTGTTTCTTGAAGAATGAAATTTTTAGAAATTCTTTAATAAAACACTAGCTCAAAAATAAATATGATATTATTTAAGAGTTATGATATATTAGTCATAATTATAAACATTTTAGACATTTTAATAAATATTCTAATATATAAACCCTGTATTGATCTATTATTTCTACTTGTGAAAAATATTTCTTAATATTAGTAGAAATAATAATTTGTTATACATATATTCTTAATATAGCAATTTATATAATTACTTTTATTTGTGTAGGATTTTACAAATACGCCTTATAGGTTATGAGACTAAAATGTTCTATTACAACAGCTTTTATTTGATTCATTATAAGCTCTATTTTTGTAGAATGAAATTTTTACAAGTTCTTTAATAAAGCTCTAACTCAAAAGTAATTATGACATTATTTTAGAGTTATGATATATTAGTTACAAAAATTTTAGTTTTTTAAAATAATATTTTGAAAATAAGAATTATACACCAAAACCTATACACAAAATACATAAATAATACATAAAGCGTACACTAAATATAAGAAATGAAACTCACTTATTAGCAAGATGGATTTGGAAATATGAATATTTGAAACAAAAATTTTATTTCAAATTAAAATTAAATATTTTTTTTCTGTACATCGAAACATTAAAAAAATTTTAAATAAAAAGTGTAAAAATCGTTAAAAAATTTAAAAAGATATATTTTTAAAAATGCTACAAAAAGTATTACATCTCCCGCAATTTGTAATTAGGTGTGATAAACTCGTAAATGAGGTTCACAGAAGAAAAAATGAGGTTTTATTTAAAAAAATAATTAGATTCTATTTATCTTAAAGAATTTTCTAATTTAGAAATTAAAAAAATTTATTTTGCTGGTAAAACTATTTCTATACCTTTTCACATTGATTTATTTTGCTGGTAAAATTATTTCAATCTTTTTCACTTTCATTTATTTTGCTGGTAAAACTATTTCTATTTTTTTCACTTTGAATAGCAGTTTTTCTCAAAAGAAAACTAAATAATTATTATGAATTGAGACTTTTGTGAGTGATTTAAAAAGTATAATTCTCAGTGAAACAAAACCAATTATTGGCTGAATAAAATGCTTTATAACGAAGTATTTTATTTTTTTCATATAAATCACATTACTTATTTTATCATTTAAAATATATTTGTTAATGCATGATTAATATAATAAACTACTCTAATTTCATTCCTGATAAATTTCAGCTTTTATAACTAGAGTAAATTAAAATTTTATAATATTATATTAAATAAAACCTCAGTATTATATTAAATTAATTATTTATTTAAGATACATTTATCTCACACACAAAAATATTTGTTAAACGAGAAACATTTCTTTATAAATATTTCTTTTGCAAATATTTTAACATACAAATAAATTGAATAAAATGAAAAATTTTAGCTTTTATAACTAGAGTGAATTAAAATTTTATAATTTTTTTTTATTGTTGAGAGTATTATTTTAAATTAATTATTTATTTAAGATACATTTAACTCATGCTCAAAAATATTTGTTAACCTAGAAACTTTTCTTTGTATATATTTTAACATACAAATATATTACTTGAGTCTGTCATTCAATAAGTTTCCTTTGAAAATTAATTCATCCTAGATTTTGGTTTTCTACAGTCTGCCTGTAGTTTAATTTTGGTTTGGTTGCTAGAGCAAGTGCAATGTTTTAGACATAGATTTAGCTAATAATCTGAAATATTATAAAAATATTAAAATGGATACTTTTTTTTAAACTGAGAGCTCATTTCATAGTGAAACAGAAACTAGTTTTACTGATGAAAGTGAAGAAGATAATCCGTTAGATTCCATTATAAAGTTAAACAATAGTCTGTATTTGACTAAACAAGACGGAAAGGTAGGAATGGACTAAATTTTATGGCATTGCATTTTAACAATGAAATAAAAGTAAACTTTAAAATATAGGATTGTTAAACCATATACTTAATTAAAATTTAATATGGAAACAATTTTTTTTTCAAAATTGTTATATACAGGATCAAGTATGGGGTTGTATAAATTTATGTGCATACATAAGTAAAAATAAATAAATAAATAAATCCATATATATATATATATATATATATATCACACACACACACATATATATATATATATATATATATATATATATATATATATATATATATATATATATATATATATATATATATATATATATATATATATATATATATATATATATATATAATATATTTATATATATATATATATATATATATATATATATATATATATATATATATACATATACATAGTGAAGTTGTTGATGAGAAATGAAAAATCTACATATTATGTTTCAATGTTATAGTGTTTGTGTGATATAATATTAAGTTTATATATTGTTTTTAATAACATTGTTACTTTTAAATATTATAATATTTTACACAATTAAACAATTTATGTTGTTTTAGTTAAATAATAGTGAACGTTAGAGAAAAGAGAGTTTCAATCTAAGTTCAATTCGTTTATTTGAATTGCTCCCTCTCCTCATAGTCCTTTAAAAAATTGTCCTTTTCTTTATCATTTCAGCTCTGTACTTTCCTATGAGGAATCTCTTAACCAATCACACATCCTTACATATTTTTGCCAGCATAATTTGGGAGTTAATATAAATTATTTATATTATATAGTTGTATTATATATAATTTATTTTTGGTATATTTTAAATCGTGTTTTAACTGCATGATTGGAATTATGAAGAGATATTCTGTAATATAATTCTTTGTTTGATCTTAGAACGTTTAATTAATAACAATATCTTTAAAATACCACCTAAAAGACATAATAACACTATCTAAGTTTTATCCATTTTTTTAATTTAAAAAATTATTAAAGAAGTTATGGTTTTTTTTATTTTGAAAAAACTTGAAGACAAAATAATTTATTTTATTTTCTATATAAAAATGATAAAATAGCATTTAAAAGCCGTCTTTCATTTCTGAATTATATCAAATTGTGAATAGATATCAATTTTAAAGAAAATTTAAAAGTTTGTAAATTTTTCTTCATAGATATAATATTTGTATAAACAGATATTTAAGAAAAAGAAATCATTAGAAATCCATTATAACTGCTAAAACAATTTATACAAAACCCCATATTCAGGCAGGGAAAATAACATAAAAGTAGTCTGACAACTTTCAAACAGACAGCTCTTGCATGATATGACAAATTCCCTCCGGACTTCTGAAAAGGGGTGACTACTTTGAAAAGTACAATGGCAAGAAGGGTGGTCAGTGGATGAAATAACATTAATTAGAAAATTCTACAGATTGCATTCCTAACAACACATATAAATACAACTACAGATTATTCTATAAATAGCAGTGTATTAATGTTTTATGTATTTAAAAGCTACAAAACTACAATATGAAAAGAATGAAAAATTTATTTTTTACAGTTATTCATTCTGAGATATCTATGCGTGCCCTAAACACCTGAGAAAAATCGAAATGTGTCATAAATTATAACGAGCAAAGAGAAAAGAAAATGAGATTATCAGTTATTTAAATAGGCTGTCGTCATAGCAACAATGAAAGTGCGCCAGTTTTTATTAAGAAATAGTTTAAAAATACCATTTTCAAACCCATTTAAAGCTTTAAAAATGTCAGAAATTTTGAGTGCATTAAATATTAAAATGTATACAATCTTCACGTAATTTTATCCTTAAAAATATAATTTCCTTAAATGTTTCTTAATTTTACATATTTCAATGCTGAAAAAGTTTATAAAGAGAATTACTATAAATTATTAAAACAGATATATTTTATTTTTCAGCAGTCTTTAAACTGTTTTGAGAATCTTTATTTGTTATTATTTAAT
>CM063505.1:109622407-109624907 GCA_032207245.1 Pardosa pseudoannulata | reverse complement strand
TTAAAAATCACTGTACTTTTAAACCTCTTAATTGCTTGACATAAGTTTACTAGAAGTTAATTTATTTTTACTTACGACACAATAGCAATTCTTGTAGGATATCTCACATCCTTAATTTTACTGGTTTTAATCGTTCGTGCATCAAGCCAGCGGATTTATAATAATCCATGCTAAGCTCTCTTTATGCCGGAAGCTACATGTTGAAAAGTTATGCACATTTTTAAAGTGTCTGACATAAGCAAAACGTTCTTCACTTGCACATTACCGCAGAATTAATTTCCTGCGAGTAATTCCTTCACCAGGATTATTCAAATTTTCCCCCTAAACACAGAGATTTAATGCATTTTTTATACGACTAAAACACTGTGAGAAATTAGATGAACTATTGAATGAAGGTGAAAAATACATTTCTCGGTAATACGTCAATGTGCACATTAAAAATTATTTTTATGTTACCTGTTTAAATCGCTGAATGTGTAATCAGATGTTTAAGTTTTATACATTTACATAACATAGAAAGAGACAAATACTTATGTAAACAAATACTAAAAACCTTAAAATTAATATTTTAAATAGCTATAATTATTTATGTTGTTATATAGTACAGTTCTATACAGTGTGATTCGTGTATTACATTCATGTACCAATGCCGACAGAGAAATTTTGTTTCGAATACACCCTATTTTATTTAGAAATTTTTTGTGATACATTCTATCAATATAGTCAATGGTATAGTATGGTTTGATTGAAGACCAGGTATATACTGCAATGATTTTTCCAAACGACAAATCATCTTGCAATGTTTTGAATTTGATTCTCGAATAAATATGCCAGACAAGCTTAGGAATATTTTAATTTTTTGCTCATGGAGCTATACTCTGTTCAGCTTTATGATGCTTATCAGATACACAAAAATGCATTTTTTTAAATAACCAACCTTTGTCTATATAAATGTTATAGTAAGAAATGCAATTTTAAAATATTTTGTCAAATTCAATTTTTATTCAGAAAGATGCTTCCATTTATCGAAAATTCAAAACTAGTTTTTATTGAAGTTATTTTCACTAAATCTGGCTAAATTGACTTAGAGATACTGTTTCATAGAAACTACATATAACCACATTTCAAAAACTACTCACTGAGGCATACGAATATTTGTAGACGAATTGTATTTTATTTTATTAAGAAATTTGTATATAAAAATATATGTTTTCGCCATTAAGTTCCCATTGCGAAATATTTTATCTCAGCTGATTCATTATAATCTTAAAGCCTTAAGTATGTTATCTTTAGTCTATTTTACTTTTAATTTCAAATATGTTACTGTTTTTTACATATAAGATATGATTCTCTGATGGTTATAAGTGGACATTTAGGTAGTTGCTGAAACAATGCATTTTAATAACATTGGAAGCATCATCATTCTTGCATCAGAATTCGTTTGTATAAGAATTTTGTATCAAATATGTCACTGTTTTTTCACATATAAGTTAAGATTCTAAAATGGCTATAAGTGGATAACTAGGTAATTGCTGAAACAATACATTTTAATAACATTGGAAGCACTTTCATTTTTGTATCAGATATTTGTATCAAATATGCCACTGTTTTATCACATATAAGATAAGATTCTCAAATGGCTATAAGTGGACCACTAGGTAGTTGATGAATCATTACCTTTTAATATCATTGGTAGCATTTTCAATCTTGTATCACTGATAATTTCTTTCATAGTATATATTGCAAATGCATAATTAAATAGATAGATATTACAATATCTTTAAATGATGCATTTCAGAATTAAATGGCTAACTGTTATTGTCTTGTTTCCGGAAGTTTTAATAACTGATATCTTAATATTTTATGCTAAAAAAGTTTAGACTTCAATTTAAAATTAAGTTGTAAACTAGAAGTTGCAAAAATACAGCATGTACAGAATGTCATAGAAGTGTAATCGTGTATGAGTTTAGCGGCATTTATTCATCATATCCTATTTCCGACTGATTTCATTTGCCTACAAACGATACTGAATAAAATGTATTCTACTTATGGTAAAAATGGATATTTAATTTTACATAGATATATTTTAACTGTATCTTCCTACAATCATTTATATATATATATATATATATATATATATATATATATATATATATATATATATATATATATATATATATATATATATATATATATATATATATATATATATATATATATATATATATATATATATATATATATATATATATATATATATATATATATATATATATATATATATATATATATATATATATATATATATATATATACATATATATACATATATATATATATATATATATATATATATGTATATATATATATATATATATATATATATATATATATATATATATATATACATATATATATATATATATATATATATATACATATATATATACATATATATATATATATATATATATATATATATATATATATATTATATATA
>CM063505.1:109602407-109619907 GCA_032207245.1 Pardosa pseudoannulata | reverse complement strand
CCAACCGCTTTATAAAGTCGACAACTTGGGCTATTATTATAGAGCGGATTTTGAGCACGAAAATACTTATACATACATTAACTACATAGTACATTTTCATTTAAGGATTACAAATATAGAAATTTTATTATTATTGATGATTCATCCTCCTTTGGAAAGAAGCCAAATAACGAAAACAATTTATAAAAATATCATACAATTTTATAAAAAGTTATCTTTTAGAAAACAAAAGTTTCCCTTTCTAAATTTCTTGCATTTAATTTAATAGTAATACTGTGAAACTTTTTAAAACACTAGATGTTGCCAATTGAAGTGTGATAAAACTCATAGTAAGAGAAATTTACCCTTTTCTGGGAGCTAAATTTAATATAAAATAGTTTTATCGAATGGGTTATTTTTCTGTGTCGAATATAAATTTTCAACCCCGAGATGTCACATTTTATGCGGAATATCTTAACAATTTTATCTCGAAAGACCATTTAGGAAACCACTTAACGTTGATAAAAATGGTCTTGCTTTTTCCCTTTTTGACGCAACGTCATAAATATGCATCCCCTTAAGAAATTGTTTCCGGCGTTTTTATTTACATTTTCTTTTACCGTAATAGCTGAGTTTGAAAATTTTATTACAAAAATTATGGTGCTCTTTAAGTAATAAAAAATGGATTCAGGTCGGTGCTGTTATATGCTATTAATATGTTTTCCCATGAGTAGTGCTTAAAATATTCAAATTCCGAAAATAAGTATTATTTTAAATATTTTTTTAATAAAACTATATTAGAAGTTTCAATAGGCATTTAATTAACGGAAAATCAACATTATTTATAATTGATAATTTTAGAAAAATTATTCCATGATCGCTTTTCTAATATAATAGCCCAGATCTGTTGTCCAATAACGATATTGGGCATCCCACCTCCATAAATGTAATTGAAAATAAAAAATTTCTTAAATATTAAAATGAGTTAAACGGGTTTAAGCTGGGGTTGGTAAGAAAACAGTTAATACTCTAAGAGCCGGTCTCACCAAATTCGTTTATCGACTAACCCCGATTAACTCATGGCGCCAATGAATAGTGAGATTCAATTCTGTGTTTAAACAGAGATTAATCATGGTTAGCTGGTTAAACTAGTTTAGTCAGACCGGCCTTAAATATTTTTAACTCCTTGGTCAAAAAAAAAGGATTTCACATTTTCAAATCTATGATTTATTAACTGTGTAATGAATTATTTAATAAGTTCTAAACATCGACTTCACTTCGTTTGATTATAATGTTTAAATACTTTAATTAAGTAATTTGTAAATTTTCGAAAAGTCAAAACACCTCTATCAAAACACTTAGGCTCTAGGCCAAAAAATAGAATTGATACATTCCTAGTTTTTTAGTTAAAAATCCTTAATTATTTTAATAAATACAGTAGCACTTTTAACTAACTGTTCTCCGGTTCCAGAGATTCTCAGTTCGATTATCTTAATGACACGGTTGACCATTGCTTTTTAGAACTTCAAGTCTGAGTTTATTAGCCAGCCGTATCTCTCCAAATGAAATCAGTATTTTCTATACGACAATTTTTTTCCTTCCATTATTATTAAAGAATGTTTAACAAGAGGTTTTATCAACAAAGAAATATTTATACAATATGTTGAAATAAAAATATGTCCGTTCACAAAACACGTGTTTATTTATTTTCAATAAATATTAGTTTTCTCTTGCATCTATCAAATTACGTCAAATTTGATACGAATGAAGAACTATTGTGCACCTACTATTCCTTGATGGGTGATTTTCTAGTTCTATACATTACGAAATAAAAAAAAACTCTATAAAAATGTCAGGTTTTGACCAGAAATTCATAAGGCTTCAACCTTAAAAATATCTACCTCATAAATGTCACGGAAGGGCACAATTTTAAAATCAAATCATTTTTGTACAATCAAATTATTTTATTTCTTTAAAACATGTCATTTTTATATTTCTATCTTTAGAATCCTTTTATTTTCTTTTTAATCTTTTTCTTTGTTTTATCAGTAGCTTCAAAATGTTCCAGATGCATTCTATGTTTTTACAATTCGTAGCAAATTTTGGTACCTCGTCCATTAAATTCTGCGTTTGCACAAGTTATGCTTATTTAAGTGGAGTTCGAAATTACAACGCTAGTTTTATGTTAGTGTTAATGTTATTTTATAAAATTATAATGTTAGAATGTTAGATTCAAAATTATAATGTTAGTTTAAAAAATATTTGTATTAGATCAATAATAAGGTTTATTATTGTAAGAACAAATCAGTTTGTATATAAAAAAAGTAATTTTCTGTAAAAAAATAAATAAGCAAATAAATTATCTGTACCATATGGAGGAAAAACTTTTACCTCCTTATATTTCAATATTTTGAAAATATTGAAATATGAATAATAGAAAATAATTTTATGTATCAAATAGAATTTAATTATAATTTTTATTCTGTGTGTGAACCTCAGAAATGCTAACAGTAGAAACAAACTTTGTTTTATAACCTAATAAAACATAGTTTTAAAGATTTTAACTTCTGGCAGTTTTTTGTTACAGGATAAAACAAATACTTTACTTCAATTGAATATAAAAGTTTATCATAGTGCATATGTATTTATCTGTTATCTTGCTTGTAAAATATATTTTTTGTCGATTGAAACAAATTTTATATGCTATTTTTATCACTATATTTCTTGAAAGGATAATAATAAATATATTTAAAGCTATAATATTATTAGATAACTCTAAAAACTTTCATTTAAAAGAAATAATACTCTTTTTTATTATTATGAAAAATGGTTTTATAAAGGATAATTTAATTAACAAAATGTATTAGCTTTCTGTAATCCATTTCATATTGCCACATGTCACATCAGAATTTCATATCTTAAAAAAATATTTTTATGCAATTGATTATTCTGCTTTTTTGTTGATTTCAAAAAGTTACAGATGCAATACATTTTTTCTGTTCCTCTGAAATTATTACACATTGGCAACACATTCGACAAAACGCTGTTTAGTATTTTAAATCATTATATGATTTATAAAAATATAAACATTTTCATGCAAAGAAATATTTCATTTAATCATTGTGTAAAATGTAATCATTATTTTAAACTAATTGTATTGGAAATAACTGAAATTTAATAATTAATAAGGACATAAATTTTTAAATGAAATGGATAGAGCAAACAATTAAACATAGTTATTTAATGTATAATGAATAGAAATCCTTTTTTAAATGATACTGCTGGAATAAGTATCCTATTTTAATGAAACATTATGTTGTTGTAGATACTTATTTTTATTATTTTAAATAATAGCATTACATATAATAGTTTTAAACATAAATATTTTATAATTGAATATTTATGAAATAGAATTTCTGGTCATTCGTCTTTTAAATTTTAAAATTTATACAAAATTATGATTTTAATCGGCTAATTAGTGAGTTATTCCTCGGAATAATTAGAGAAAATTAAGTAGTATTTGTCTTTTACATTGATGTATATTCTAGCTTCGTAATATAATAATATATTTATACAAATTAAAGTAAATAAATACCAATGAATTGCATTTAAAATAATATAATTTGAGTATAATCCATCTCATGTTTCTATAAACATTAAAGATTTACTTTCTATTCTTATTGAAGCAATAAAAGAGAAACGGTGAGTTAAAATTATAATGCTTTGCTACAAAAAACAAAAAATAACTTTTGATAAAATTTAAAAAACCTGTATATGTGTTCACTCATATCTCTATTATGTTTGATAGTGTACTTCATTGATATGAAACTATTTCTCATACTGAATTTAAAATAGATTGTTGATATTCCACGATAATTTTAAAAATTAAAAAAATATATAGTACATAAAATTTAATTAATCTTAATAACATTCATACTTTAAAAATCAAGAATTTTTGAAGGATTGGAAATATAATTGTTAATTCTCTAACATTTTTAAGTTTTATTTTAACAAAAAAAGAAATTTGGAAAAAATCGACATGGATTCAAAAAAAGAATATTATGCTATTATTTCCCGATATTATGAAGAATGTTTGAAATAAAATAAAAACCATTCTTTATTTGAAATTAAATTTCACTTTACAAAGCAGTTATAAAGGCGAAAATGAATGCATGTGGATACGTTATTCAATAACAAGAAATCTAGCTGAAAATAACCTTGGACTTTTAAGATCTGTGTAAAGTAAAAAAAAAACAAATTCTAGAAAAAAATTCGATAGCAAATATTTTTCTCGAGTGTCCCACAGAATTGCTCATGAATTCTCTGGCCACGCATTCTTTTAAATGTCCAGAAAGAAAATAAAAGAAAAGTGTTTAGAAAACTGGAACTTGTTCATGATCTAAAAATAGTGTTTTTCTTTCTTTCTGCTATTTTAAGAATAACTTATAACTTTTATATGTGAAATATTAGGGGAAACTATTGAAAATAGTTAGGATATTATATTAAATGTATTACTCTTTGAATTTTATTTAGAATATATAGACTAGAAAAAAATATGTAAGAAATATTTAAGAACAGTTTGATATATTACAAAGAAAAGTGTTTTTAAAATAATGCAACAGCTATATTTACGATATTTATCTGCAAACGTTCGTAGATTTTATGGAATAAATAAATAATTTTTCATAATATAAATAACTTATAAGATATAATTTCGTAGATAAAATAAATTTGAAAATATATACTTAATAATATTACATGGGTTTTAAAGACATCAATTTAAAGGGATAGACAGAGTATAACAGTAATGAATATTTCGTTTGTATGTTTGGCACTATATCAGTTATATTTAAACATCATTATGCTACTGTACAGACGTCTGTATATTTTCTTTACAGAATATTCCAGATTATAAAGGGCATGTATTATTTTCATCTATTTTATATATTTCGATTTTTGATTAACTGTCCGTATAACTGTCCGTATAAAGTGAATTCAATTCAGTGACCTTAAATTAAAATATTATTTTCTAAGGTTTATTTTTTTAATTACTTCTAAGGGAATCCATTTGGAGAGAATGTTAGAATAGCAAAAATAAGTATTTCATTTCTACTTTTAAAGCTGTAGTAGCTATATTTAAGCAGGCTCATATTTCTGTAAAAATATTTGATTTTTTAAATTACCATATCTTCAGGCATATAGGAGACACCTATATCTTCAAACTAGTTTGAATATTTTGGCTATTAGGTATATTTTCTGTTGAACGCATACCATTTACTTTATAAACAACCTGAAATATTGTTATTGTGGTTATTTTTATTGTGACTTCGGTGATTCAAGCTCGTCAGCAGGAGGCTAACTGGATTAAGGCAAAAGTTACAGCCTTTTGTGTTTTAAGAGATCTGCAATTGTAAAGGAAAAACTGTAGCTTATAGCAGGCTCTCTTAATTTGGAAACAGAGACTAGTGATAAAGTTCAGAGGCGTTGAATGCCACTGTTACCAAACTTCTATTTCATGTTCATCAGCAACCGTTATGGAATATGACGTGAATGGGAACTGAATCCCTAACCCTCTCACTATGAATTGACACATTTGCTGACTGCGGTACAGTTCGTCAACAGAAGCTTATCAACGCTGTTATACACTTAACAAATCTGTTACCGGTCTAAAAATAATGTGCTATTGAATCATTTTTATTTAATTTCGTATTTACAAATGCGATACACTTACATTTTATCTGCCTTTTACCATGCAATTCGCTAATTTACTACCCATTTTATTAAGGGATTCCAATATAGATAGAGTAATTATCACCTCAGTGATTGAACAACATCCAAATATATCCAAGCCTTACTTGGGAATCTAATCCATCGGTTGGAAGCACAATATACTAACCATTATAAAATCTGAGTAATATGTTATTGAACAATAAAAACAGGAAATTAAACTAAATCGAATGTATTCAAAAGTCATTTAAAAATTTAGTAATCTTACAAAGTAGATGAAACTGAAGATGCTCTCCTACTCTTGCTTAAAAGTAATAGTTATTGAGAAGATAAAACAGAATTCAATTAGTCATAAATAGGAAATTTCAACCTGACATAGCTATATGAGCTTATATCATGTAATATATATCTGTACATAGATGACTACAGATGTCACAGGAAAGATAGTTACTTTACGCTCCGGGAGAGTTTAAAGATATACTCAGTAATAAAATTAAACTTTAATTGTAAATATGGCATGCATAACTCTAAAATTTATCCAAGTTGATTGAGGCATGTCCACAAAAGTTGTTTTCGATGATATCATTGCACTGTAATTTTTATTTTCTACAATAAATCTTTTTCTTTCTTACAAAAAAATTGAAAAAACTTAATTATTTTCTCGAACGTAAAATAATAATCTTATATCTCATAAGGAAATATTTGCAAAATCTATTTTAAATGTAAAAAAATGCATTCAGTAAATAGAACGATAATTGAAGTTATTCTGGTATTTGAAAGTCCATTTCAAGTTAAAGAAAATAGTTTTTTAAAAGAGAAAACTCCAATAGAATACATTTTTCTTCTAAGTTTACCAACCAATTGCTCATGAAATCTCCATTCACGTTTCCTATTAAATGCTCAAGAATAAAAAATCCATAGCTACGTTACAAACAGGAATTTATGCATGACTTGACATTTTCATATATTTTCCTTTATATATTTAGGATATATCTTTAGTCTATATCAGCATATACATGTACAGTAGTGTGTACAATAGTGTGTACAGCATATACATGTACACACTACATACGTATATGTCTATATTTATGTTCTTTCATTTATAAAGTTTCAAAATTAAACTTTATTTTACTTAAAGCAGACATATAGTGAAATTTCTCTAAGTTGATTCAGGCATGTACTAAATCAGTATTCCTTATAAAAGATATGGACTGAAAGTTTTCAATCTTATATTAAATTTTTTACTTCGTACAAAAATGAAAATTATTTTTCTCAAGATTAAAGTAACAATTTCTTGCCTTAAATAAATCTTTGAAAAATCGGTTTTAATGGTGATTGTGAAATACATACAGTTAGTGTATTCGCAAAATAGAATGACAACTGAATTTAACTGAGTATTTTAAAGTTTTATTTCAAATGAAAGAAAATACTTATTTGAAACGAAAACATTTTATAAGAAAATACTTTTTTTGCAAGTCCGACTCAATTTCATCCGCATCCTCTAACCACAATTTCTTTTAAATGTTCAGAAAAATCCTACAAATGTACTTTTGGTTCACTGAAACTTTTTCATAATTTAAAATTTTATTAGGTTCCTCATCGGACTGTATTTATCATTGATTATATCATTGATTTACTATAGGTATAATGTGTCTGTGTATTGTTGTTTCGGATACTATACTACAGTATTGTTTACAAGAGCGACTCCAAAATCTGGACAAAATTCAACAAATACAGGATTATCAGAAAAGAATAATCTGATTGTAAACTTTAATATTTCCCATGAATACAAACAGAAGATTATAATAAGCTTTCACAAAATTTGTTGAAATTTATTACACACATGTTTATTGTGACTTCCTTTAAGCAATTCTTTTATACCATTGCAATATTAATTTTCTTCCTAAATACGCTATGATATTTTTATAAAATTATTCGCTTTTATAAAATATGACAATTTTTTGGATTTAGTTGGATCAAACTTGTAGGCAAAAGTGGTATGATAACGAGATTTTTGACATATCATCAAAAGAAAATGTCACATTTTAACTATAAATTTGACTGGAAATGAACTAGAGGAAAAGATGTGTAGGGCCAAATCATTGACTGCAATACTACCAAATCAACGGTATGGTAATTTTCTAATTTGAACTATAAGAAGCTCCAAAAGGGCGATAGGCACCTTCAAGAAATAAGAAGAATAAGAAATTGTTTCTACCTTCTGTCAATTGACGGAACAAGAAATTTCAAGCATATAAAAATGTTGATTTGGTATTGAGACAGACTGATCTTTAAATACCTTTCAAAACATATCAAAATCTCATGATTAAATATTAGTTTATTTATATATCAAGGAGGAATACAATTAAAAGACTTAGCAGTTGTTAGTACATGTTATTATCTCTGGTTAGTTTCCAGAATAGCTGCATTCAGTTTCTAAAATGTGTCGTATGTGGCTTCAATTGTCTGTAGGCTCCTCAATTTGTTGAGATAGAGGAAGAAAATATAACATTCGTTCTTGTCTACTATTTACTGATAAATTTGAAACAGATAGTTGGCTTTTGAATTAGGGTAAAATCACATCATAGCAATGGCTTGTTCTACTGGTTAACCAAAGTTTTCAAACCTCTTCCTAGTCTTCAACACTCGGGTACTTCTTCCATTAGGTGATCGTGGTGTACGGGAAAGAAAATATCCACTTTCATAGATACGGAGTAATACTTCTCGTTACATGAGGTAAATAGATCCACTCATGAGTTTTACGCAAATACACGATCCCGTATGTATTAGATAAACTGGGATAAAAAATAATTAAAATGTTATAAACTGAAGATTAAACTTTTCTTTCACTTCGATACTAGTACATAACTCTTTATATGACGGGATCAGTAAAATTTTTCATTTTCCAGAATTGTAAATTACCCTGTGAGGCAGATAAAAATATGGTTTGTGTTTTGGCTGAGAATTATCTCGTACACGCACGATAATTTGTTTATCTTCATACTACTCTAAAGTCTCCCGATACTGTGAATTAAGTTTAGAATCCCGTTGAATTCATTTAGATATATTATTCAAAGTTTTTTTTAACTATGTCTAAATGATCGTTAAGTTCTTCTCAATATTTCTAGCCACAGTAATTAATAGAAGTAAAAGAATGAAACTATCATTTCAACTACACCCTGGAGGTAAATACAATTGGTTGTTAATACCGGTGATAAAATTACCAATGCAATAAAAATTAATAGATAATTAAATTTAAAATTATGACATATGTAACTAATCTATTACTTAAGCCAAATATAAAAGAAAATTATTTACGTAATATCTAAATTCAGTGATAAAATGTATGAAAATAATGCAGACTATATTTAAATAATTTAAATTGAGAAAGATTAAATGAGATAGTTAAAGAATTGACGTCAAAATGCTAGGGAAAATGTTATTTTTACCTATTTATTATGTGATAAATTGATAAAATTAATCGCCTTCTCTTAAAGGGGGAAAATAGAGCTTAAAATAATGGCATTCAATGATAGAAAGGGGGGAAGGTGTGGATTTAGAACATTCCTAAACCAAACTCATCAAGAATACAATATGGGTGTCTCTATCCATTCCAGTTTCAACCGCTTCATAAATTTGAGGACAGACAGATAACTTATAGAATATATATATATATATATATATATATATATATATATATATATATATATATATATATATATATATATATATATATTTATATATATATATATATATATATATATATATATATATATATATATATATATATATATATATATATATATATATATTATATATATATATATATATATATATATATATATATATATATATATATATATATATATATATATATATATATATATATATATATATAAATATATATATACATATACATACATATATATATATATATATATATATATATATATATATATATATATATATATATATATATATATATATATATATATATATATATATATATATATACTAGCACGAATAGCGACTTTTGAGCTAGCGTATGATTAATACGTCATAAATCTGTTACGCACGTGCAACTCATACGGCTAATTACGTTTACTTTATAGGGGAAAACATCGGGTAACTTTCTTTCTGGATATATATATATATATATATATATATATATATATATATATATATATATATATATATATATATATATATATATATATATATATATATATATATATATATATATATATATATATATATATATATATATATATATATATATATATATATATATATATATATATATATATATATATATATATATATATATATATATATATATATATATATATATATATATATATATATATATATATATATATATATATATATATATATATATATATATATATAGGCTATATAGTGGATCATATTATTTATAATGTTTTCTTTATAATTATGGAAAATATTAAAGTTTGTAATGAGAAGATTCTTTCCTAGTAAAATTGTTGTAAAGAATTAATAAATCATGCAGTATATATAAATAGAACAACTAAGAAACGAAGAACTGAAGCAAGCGGTTGTCTATTAGGGACACAGATATAAAAACAGAAAATTACAATAAGAAAAGGGTATTCTAAAAAATACCCTAAAAGATTAATTATTTAATAAAACCTTTCTCCTTAATTGACGTTACAAGTCTTTAATAGGCATTTCCTTTTAACCACTTAAATTGATTTAGGCAAATAATTCATTTAAGCAATATAAAGTTACTTTCCGTCCTTAGCGAGTTTCCGGAGCACAATTGTGAATAAGTGTCGTTACCTAATTCAACCAAATTAGTTAAATTCACTTTTGAATTATAATCTAAATCCTAAGTGAAAGGAAGAATCTAATAAAAGCCTTGGAGTCTAAAAATTCTTAACATTTCGTAAAGTGTTCTTTAAAAATTTAACAGCAGTTGATTTCATTATTCCATTTAACTTAATTTGTTAACGCTTCTAAGAATGCAATTTTACAGATTAAAAAGGATCAGTTAATTTTATTAAACTTACACAGTGTTGTATTTCAATTCTTTAAAAGAACACATACACACAGATATATATATATATATGTATATGTACATATATATATATATATATGTATGTATGTATGTATATGTATATATATATGTATGTATATGTACATATATGTATGTATGTATATATATATGTATATATATATATATATATATATATATATATATGTATGTATATATATATATATATATATATATATATATTATATATATATATATATATATATATATATATATATATATATATATATATATATATATATATATATATATATATATATATACATATATATATATATATATATATATATATATATACATATATATATATATATATATATATATATATATATATATATATATATATATATACATATATATATATATATACATATATATATATATATATATATATATATATATATATATATATATATATATATATATATATATATATATACATATATACATATATATATACATATATACACACACACACATATATATATATATATATATATATATATATATATATATATATATATATATATATATATATATATATATATATATATATATATATATATATATATATATATATATATATATATATATATATATATATATATATATATAGTATATATATATATATACATATTATACATATAAATATATATATACATATATACACACATATATATATACACATATATATCACACACACACACACATATATATATATTATATATATATATATATATATAATATATATATATATATATATATATATATATATATATATATATATATATACATATATATATACATGTATACATATATATATATACATTTATACACACACACACACACACACACACACATATATATATATATATATATATATATATATATATATATATGTATGTATATATATATATATATATATATATATGTATGTATGTATGCATATTATATAAAAATACTTTTTTACTATTTTGCCGGGTATGTGAAATTTTTCAAGTTTTAAAACAAAATGAAAATTGTAGTTTTTAAATGGTTTACTGATTTTTTCATCCAAAATATAATTGAATTATTTTAATTTTCTTTAAAGTATTAACCAATACTACATTTTTATGTCTCTATATCAACTACCACAGAAATAAATTTCACTAACTACACAGTAAAAAGGTGTTAAGATATATTTTTCTTTAACAGGAGAAGTCTACTTGTAAGTACAACATTTTATGTTGCATTGAGTTCGTTATTTACAAAAAAAAAAAAAAAATGCCGTAATTTTGCACGTATCGTATGCATCATCGTATAGTCCGCGGGAGCGATTTTAATTTAAAAAATTTCAGAAATCATCAGATAGTCTGCACCACTAGATAATCCGAGGAATATACGTTCGAAAATATGTATTTTATTATGACAATATTAAATCATTTTAAGAATAAAAACGTAAGCACACTAAAGTGCCGAAAAGTCTGGATTATACTCAATTAATACTACCTTTTACAATTTGAATTCGTTTCTTCTGCTATAGCCTCGGAGACGAATTTTAATGGAAGAAACAGAGCAGCCTACTTTTCTCTGTTTGAGAACCCGGCTACGTAAATCGTCTTCTAATGCAGGCCATTGTATTTTACCAAGGTGATTGGATCGCTTTCTTCAGTTTTTTTTTAAGGTTTCCTATTGCTTGCGTAAATTTTTTACTGCTTTCTCGTCGACCTTCTGAATTACTTTCAGCTTGAAAACAGCAGTCAAACTGCGACGATCTTTTAAAGACATAATGAATGGCCAATATTACCGCAATTGAAACTTTGAAATCAAAACACTCTGTTACGAGGGATCCTCGTGGTGAATTGATCTTCGTGTCTCAACCTTCAATCTTGGACCCATCCCTCGGTATTGTTAATCGGAGTTGTAAATAGTGACAATCGATATTTTCCCGTACTCCAGGACACAATTAAGGTTACGCTACTTGCTACTACTAATTCATTCTGCTTTATGGGTTATATTTTTTTCATAGTTTATTACCAATACTATGTTTTCTTGGTATCTCGTGAGTCATGGTTTTGGTTACATTTGTCAGTCGGCCGTTCTCGCAACGTGCTTCCCCCCCTCTTCTTATTTTGATGATTTGAGCAATGAACAACCAGATAGTCCGCAGCGGCAGATAGTCAGCGGTTGAAGAAATTTGTTTTTTAAACACAAGTAGTCCCCGTACTATACGTGCGAAATTATTGTATTATAGAACACTTGGAAGACGCCAACAATGCCAGCGCACTAGAAAATTTATACATAACGTTGTATGTTAGGAGAGCTAAGTGAACTGTAACATGACTTAGCGACTTGGACAACATTTGAAAATATATTTATATTTATTTATATTTTTTATATAATATTGCAAACTTAGAAATTAGATGTCAGGTTCGACAAATAACAACACAGCGTAGACGATTGGGTTTAAAATGCATGTATGTGTGTCCCAAAAAGTTAAAATTTACCCTAAGTATATTTTAATTTTCTTAATATTAACATTCCAAGATCCCTTAGACAAGTTAAGTATATGGACTATTGATAATAGCATCCCTTCCTCACTTCCGTAAACTATAGATTAAGAGAAACTATAGATTTGATACACAGCCCCATTTTTTCTCTTCCTTTACCAAGCTGCCCCATCTCTCAGGCAAAAGTGAAGATCTTTATAATTTTAATGTTGATTGCAGCTTCAACAATAAAATTTTAACTTGCTGTAAAATAAATGCTGCGCAAATCTTTTCTTTGTCATGAAGAACTATGTCAAATGTTGTCTGAATTTAAAGATTTTGATCTTTTTGGCCTAATTACGAGGCTCATCCAGAAAGTAAGCTTAAATATTTAAAAGAAAAAAAAGATCTCACACTTTCACGGATATATTTATTGGCAACAAGTACAGCATTGTTTCAGTTATTTTTCAACATAGCCACCACCAGAATTGAGACACTTTAGTAGTGTGGGATCAACTTTTGTATATATCTGTCGTAGAACTCTGCCGCCTATGAATGGAACCAGCCTTCCGTCCTCCAGAACTTCCGTGCATACAGCATCTGTTTGAATTTGTCCCTGACCGAAGATCCACTACAATGCCAGTGCATTGACTGCTGCTTTGTTTCCGGGGTAAAGTGTGAAATCCAAGTTTCTATGCCCGTGACGATCCTGTTGAGGAAGTCGCCGTTATCGTGAAGTAGCATTGAGTTATTTATGTCGAGGAAGTGTGTGCCGTTATCGTGTACCGCAGAAATCAGTTTGCTAGAACCGTGCATACAGCATTTTTGTTTGTCCCTGACCAAGACCACTACAATGCCAGTGCACTTGCTTTGTTTCCGAATTGAAACCAATCTACCGTGACGATCCTGTCGAGAGTGCGATCGGATATAGCATTGCACAACGCACCGAAGCACTAAGTGTGGGACTTGTAGAGCTGCCGCCTATGAATAAATCGAGAATCTGCATACAGCATCTGTTTGATTTGTCCCTGACCGAACTAACGCTGCTAATTACGTTTACTTTAAAGTGTGAAATTACGTTTCTATGCGGACAACTTCGAAACGTATCTTACCGTGCAGAATGCACCTCCTGAGCGTTAATTTTGTGGTCAGTTTCGGACCATCTGACAGAGCTTATGAATTTAATAATATTGCTGAGGATTCATAGATTTTTTACTACCAACTAGACAAACTTGTAGCTATCTGATTTGTCATAGTCTTTCACTCGCTGCTAATTACGTTTACTTTGCTACTTACTTTTGCACCTCTTGCTTCACCTTAATGATCCCTTCACTTCGATCTTGTTAGGTGCTCAACCACATTTGGCGAAATTGGCGTGCTTACAGCTTGCGTGCGTGGCGTGCTTGCAGCGTGGCGTTTGAAATCTGACGAGGGGATCGTAACCAATTCTTCTTAGATTTGAAAGTTTTTTTTTAACACATTGCAATTGGCGTGTAGCTTTCTTGTGGCGTGCTTCAGTCTTGAAATTCGTCTCCAACATATTGATACCCTCTTTTGGAAAAATTTTAAATTGTTTTTCTAATTGTTAAAAGAAAACACAAAGAAACACATCTCATTGTTACATTGTTCACAAACTAAATAAATAGTGTGATTTTATTTGTGATTTTGTAATTGTAAAATTATTTAAAAATTCAAAAAATCTTTGACTTAAAAAAAAATGATTTTATTTATTAAAAGAAAATTGAAATTTTTTTTTAAATTCATTCTTATTTTTTTTAAATATAATGCAAAATACTTTTTATTCAGTCTATCTCAGAAATTCTTTTTCATTTACTTCGGAACAATAAACAGATGCAATTTATTTTCTATTTTAAGATCTTCTCTGATTTGACTTGTACAAAACAATAATGAATTAGCAATAATTTTGTTTTAATTGTTATTTTTTATTTGTTTCATTCTTTTCAAGAAAACGAAATGATTTTTAATTTCATTATGTTATAAACCGATCAATGTCCGAATTGTATCTAATAATATATAGTGTTATTTTATTTCGGATAGTGGACAATAAATACTTAATAAATTTCACTATATATCCAAAGAGTAGACTTGCAAATTTTAAATTCATTTTATTTATAAATAAATGTACAGAAAAAAAGATAAATTATTTACATACAAATTTTCACAGACCATTTTACGATCCTAATAGAAATCCTCTTTGTTAAAAGGAAAAATATATGTTACATTAATAATTAATCCTAAAAATTACATTCTTATTTCTGTTATTATATTTAAACATTAAAGCGTACAATCACATACTTGACATAAACATAACAAGTCATTATAATGTTGTAATGGTTAATAATGCATTTAATATTATTTTCAGAATAAGCTTTCGAGGACTGATTTACCATTTTAAACTTATTGTAATGCATACATGAATAACAAAAGATTAAACAGCTTTTAAGCAGTGTTAAAATTGTTTTGCTTTGTGTGTAATAAAATTGAAATATGTAAAAAATTACATCGGTTATGTTTCATCAATGATAATAAATAATTCGAAAAAGTACGTAGAAATAATATCACATTCCATGAAATAGTCTCAAATTTATTTACTTAATAAATAATTGTTAAATTTACTTACATATTTAATTTTAAAAGAAATGAAAAAAATAATTGATGTATAAATAATTTAAATATTAAACAAATAACTTAAAATAAGTTTTATCGACAACATTATTCATATAAACCGATATTTTTTACTTAGATAAAACTAACATATTCTTTGAAGTACTTAATTTTAAAAGAAATGAATAGAAATAACTGTATGTTATAAATTATGCATGGTTAAGGCATATAAAATAAATAAATATTATAGGAATAAATAAAAATATAATTTTCGTGAAAAAAATACATTTGGTAATGTTCCAGTATAGTTTACAAGTATAATAAAAAACATATCCTCTCATATTACAGGAAATTAATATGTATTATTTAATATTCTCTGATTAATGAAAATCTATTAAATAAGCTGATTTTTCCATACCATGTTCAAAAATGTTCAAATCAATACATAAAATAGTATATTTTTGTTTTAAAAGAAGCATTGTTTATAATGTATATACATATAATAGAATTAATTTATCTCCACAGGTATTATATAAATAATTATTAGATATTTTATCTTAAAATAAATTACTAAACAATTATTTTCTTTAAAAATACTTAGAATAAACTTCAGTGAAAAGAATGTTACGTTATTGAACAATAGTGTTGCGTGAAGTAATAAAAGTGAGACAGACGATCAGCGTAAACATGTTATCTTTTGGCAGTTTTCTTGAGTAGTTTTCAAATAAAAACTACTGAATATACTTTATACTGTACACTTATCGTGTTGCTAATGTAGCTTTAAAAATATCAAAGCTGTTTAAATGTTAAGATATCGGTCTGCAATGTTTAATTTAATCGCATCTATAGTATATTCTGTTGTAGTACAAACGTCAAACTCAAAACTGCGGTGGGAAGATATGAAGCTTCCTAAAACATTCTTGTGCTCAAGAATATGCCAGATTACGGTGCAGATAAGTTACTTTTAGGAAATATAATCACAATGTGAAAAAAGAATATAGCATGTTGTTATTTCCATTTGTGATTTATTCTTTAATAGTGGATTTCACTGGATACATGTTTAAGGTTTCTGCATAAAATGCCAACGAGAGTAAAGCAGAAATAGAAATATAAAAGACTCAGTCGGATTTTACAATCAGTAAAGTTTTGCTTACTTTGGGACTACTAGTCAGTAGAAGCTGCTAAACAGCTTCCGCATACTTTTCCTATCTTATTATTGTGGCTTTCACACGTTTATTTTACTTTTTATACTATATTCTGACACAGACGTTTTACCTTGTACGCTCAACGTTACTTCAAACGAAACTGGTAATGTATAATTTATAGTGGTAATATAATTTGTAGCAAGAGTGATTTAATGGATTTAAAACATATTTATCATTATAGAAACAACTTTTCTGTTTTCACATTGTAGTAACTTGTGCAATAATATACATATATACAGTTATATTGTTCAATATTACACAAAATCACCAAAAGTATACATCTATCTTCATCATATACGGATATCTTGCAGATTTCCTTTAATGGCTAAAAATAACGTGTACATAATTTAAGTATAAATTTATGTCCATTTATTATTAGGAATATTTTGTAATAGGGACCT
>CM063505.1:109564907-109597407 GCA_032207245.1 Pardosa pseudoannulata | reverse complement strand
GAGAAGATAACAGGACTATGATTTTAAAACATGCGTTTTAAAAGATTTGTTTGCATTATGATCTTGGTTGTCTGTTTTATCAAATGTGAGAGTTTAATTTACTAATTCCATAACTGTGATAATGTTTTTTTTTTCTATATGTCTTGAAAACATACAGATTTTTCAGATTCACTTACCAGAGTCAATCAGTTTCAGTTATCTAGATTATTAGTTTCTACAGAGAATTTACTCTTCCAAGTTCACATAAAAATAAATATCCTTTTCCGAAACGTATTTTGATTTTTCCTGCATAAAAAAGCCATCTCTAAAATTAAAAATATGGCTGTTAAGTATTAATATTTGACTATAACTTTTAGGCTTTTTGCACTCGGATTTGTCACTCAGAATATTGTGGCCGAGCTATTGTTAAGATTTGATGTAAGATTGGACATTGTTCTATGTTATCTGGTCAAACCTATCCAATCAGTGTTCAACAATCGCTCCAATAGCAAACTGTCGTACTTCTGGTTGAAGATGAGAGTTTCATGTTCTGCCTGGGTAGTCGCAGTCACTATTCCGTTCGTGCTTCGGGGTTTGCATCATTTCATGGCGTTCAATGAAAATTATACAAGTGTACAACTTACTGTCCTAGCCTAAGCCAGAAGAAACAGCGAGATTTCATTTGAATTTAAACTATATAGTTTTTCAATGCAAATTTAGTAGGTTAACTGACCATGCTTTGAGCTGAGCATTTAAAATGAAGTTTTACGCAAAAACTTTTGTTTTTCAAAAATATGATTGTTAGAAGCATTTTACTAAATATTAAAATAAGTACATTAGTAAATATTAAAAAGGAAATGTTAAATTCAGAAGTATTTTAAAAATATTAAAATAATATTTTTTATAAATTGAAAATGTTTAAACTATGAAGAATTCCTTAATTTTACTCAAACACCTCTAACAAACAACAAAAAAAACTTAAAATATGTATCGTTTATTTCCCTCATTATAGACATGTATATATTATAAAAACATTGAACTAACAGAAAGATAATATTTTAAAATTTAGCTCAGTTGCAGTGAATCAAGTAGATAGAGAAAAAAAATTCTAAACCAATCCAATAGCTCATCTGTATAAAATGTATCTAAACACTATTTTTATGTTGGATTCCTAAAGTTGCTAAAAACAGGAAAATATTAAAATTACAAAAATTATCAGTTATGAAAATTATTTAAAGATACTGAAGCGAATACTAATTTCAGGAGATTAATTTTAAAATTTTTACCTCAAAATATTTCTTTTTTTTTTTCTTTTGTTTTTTTGAGATTAACTCTATTGGTTGCATTTACTTATTTTTTATTCAGTTTAGTAAGTTTAAGAAGCCTAGTGGCTTTGTGTTAGCGCTTTATGATCCCAAGACATAGTTCTGATGCTTGATTATAAGGCTGTACAAGATTTACTCAGAGTTTCATCACTTTAGTTAAGATAATCTTAGGACAAAATATGCTTGGGAACTAAACACTGGAGGTACCACGTAAGGTTGAACACCTGACCGGGATATATGCTTTGCGTCCCAAAACTCTTGGTTTTGAAAACAGAGATTGGTACGATAGGTCATGACCCCATATGGACTTTAACAGAAAGAATTTTAGCATTTATTAATAGTAATTTCTTTTCTTATTCTGTTATACAGGTATTTGAACGTGTCTGTTTAGTTCCATTAAAATCATTACAACCGTTATTTTCATTCCTAGAAGGAACTGTTAATTAACACGTAATTTGAATCCCAAATTATAAGTCTTTTGAATAATAGATCAAATAATGGTAAGAACTAAAAGTAGAAGACTTGAAGAAATGATAAATGAGTATAATTCATTTAAGGAAAAGATAATCATACAGATGCTTCCTTATTATTTTAAAATCAAAATTTGAAATTTAAAATGTCTCAAAATGTATTATTTTGTAATAAATAAAAATATTATTAAACTAATTTCTTGTTACTTAACTATAATTTTACTTAACTATAAATTAATACTTAACTATATATTAATACTTAACTTTAACTATATATTACTACTTTACTATAAATATTTTTTTCTAAAATATTTTAAACTGCTTAATGTTCAAATGACTTAATTAATAAAAAAACTATGCTTATCTTTAGTATATTTTAATTTTTGTAACACCTATATATATTTTCTGTATTAAAAAAAATATATCTAAATTTTATGTAAACATATAGCAAATAATCTTATATTCTGTATGAAGGCAATTATTGTTTTAAGTATCTAATTATGTATATAAATATACACATATCATAGGTATATGTTATTATATATTTGGTTTGGTTTGGTTTGGAGTGCTACGGTCTACTTTTTGCAACAAAAGGGCTAATGAGACCGGGACCTACTGCTTAAAGCTGCTTATATATATATATATATATTATATATATATATATATATATTAACATATAATATGTATGTTGTATATATAATTACATACATATATATATATATATATATATATATATATATATATATATTATATATATATATATATAATATATATATATATATATATATATATATATATATATATATATATATATATATATATATATATATATATATATATAATATATATATATATATATATATATATATATATATATATATATATATATATATATATATATATATATATATATATATATATATATATATATATATATATATATACATATATATATATATATATATATATATATATATATATATATATATATATATATATATATATATATATATAATATATATATATATATATATATATATATATATATATATATATATATATATATATATATATATATATATATATATATATATAGATATATATGTGTGTGTATGTGTGTGTGTGGGTGGGTGGGTGGGTGTATACTTCTATCCGTTAGCAATTGTTTTTTCAAATGAAGTATTTAAGTTCGGAATAATGAAAAAGGGGGTATTTCAGTTGTGTTAGAGGATCATTTTAATTGTAGAATTTATTATATTTTATATTTAAAAATATACTGTTGTTTTTCAATGTAGATGTACAATAAATTATCAATATTTCTTTTTATATTAATCTCATATGTCATTTCAGATTTTATATAATGTTAAAAATATCATTATTAAAATTATATGTATGTTTCCAAAGTCATATATATATATATATATATATATATATATATATATATATATATATATATATATATATATATTTCTGTTTAAAGATACTGAGAAATAAAATTAGTTATTCGAAAAGTAAAACTTTCGTGTACGGAAATTCACTGAAAATATTTTACTAGATAACTTCTACTGTAATTTTTATAAATTCTCCTTTAATATGATTATCCTGTCTTTAAATATATAATCTTTTTATCACTTAAATCAAGAATTTGATTTATCAAGAAAATGATTTATTAATAAATATGATAACTGTATTAAATCTTTAGTATAATTCCTTTACATCTGAATATTTGAAGTTAAATTGCTTAATTTAAGTATTGTATGGTTGATGCATAAGTACAACGAAGTAATTTTATTTTGGAAAAGGATTACTTATTTCCCAAGAATTATAAAAAGGAGAATATGTATAAATCTAGTAAATTTTCAAATTATAATGTAAAACAGTATACATATTATAAACTCTAACTATGATTATGTTGCATTAGAACAATTCATTAAAAATACAAGAAAATTTCATGCAATCTCTATATCTTTTATAAAAAGCAGTATATAAATTATCGTCCTTTATGCTTCTGAAAACGTGTTATAAAATTGTACTTAATTTGACTAAATTAACTTAATTTGTGTTGTAAGTTGTACTTAATTCTATTCAATATGAAATGCAATCTATTAACTGTAGTACAAATATATTTATTCAATGTAAACAAATTGTATTAAAGGTTTTCATGTCAGCCATATAGAAGTCAAACTTACATTTCAAATGCAAATATGAAATGCAAATGAGCACTTTACGTAATCCAGTAAATATAATTGCGTTAGAAAGAAGCAAATCTTTTGACGTTCGAGCTCTCTTATTCGTTAAGTGAAATACATGCAAGTAATCCTAGAAAAAGAAATAAACCGACTTATTAAGAGAAAGGCCGCTAAAACAGCAAACTCACGTATAAAAAGCATTTAAATATTCGTTTCTATGTTATGTTACCAAATTTTATTTAACTTGCTAGAGGCTAAACAGATTTTGTTAGAAATAAACGTAATTACGTATTTTATTCAAATATGTTAACATAAATCACACAAATCCATCACATATATTTTAAATCCAGGTTTCAATAGTTACTATTTGTATTTAAAATATATATCCAAAATAGCTAGAGAAAATGCATGTGCTCGTCTTCTTTAAAACACGTTATCACTTGTAAAACAGATTTATGAAGATGGATTGTAATATTCCGGAAGGAAAAGGGAATTTCAAAAAGAGATATATGCTAATTCTATAAATATCAAAAGCAAATGTATCTTTGTGTAAAGATATTTAAATATATCGCTGCTAAACAAATTTAAAAATATTTTTCCATTTAAACTTGTACAGTATAACCTATGAACTATCTTTCTAATTATATTGATTATATGCTGCTGATTTGAATCAAAATCTTTTCGTCTGTTTGAATGTAATAAATTTTGTCACATTACTCAAACTAGAATCACCAATTTTTACATTATCTATAAATATCAGAAGGAAATATATCTGTTTGCAAAGATATTTATATATATCGCTACTAAACCGATTTAAAAATATTTTTCCATTTAATCTTGTACAGTATAACCTATGAAATATCTTTCTAATTAAATTGATTATATTCTGCTAATTTTACTTAAACTTTTTTCGTCTGTTTGAATGTAATAAATTTTGTCACATTTCTCAAACTAGAATCACCAATTTTTACATATTTATCTATAAATATCAGAAGCAAATGTACCTTTGTGCTAAGATATTTATATATACCGCTGCTAAACCGATTTAAAAATATTTTTCCATTTAATCTTGTACAGTATAACCCATGAACTATCTTTCTAATTAAATTGATTATATTCTGCTATGAATATAATATGAATATGAATAATATACATAATATGAATACGTTTCTTTGAGAAGAGCATAAACAGAGCCTTCGAAGCACTGCTTAGTTAAAAACACCATTTTGAATAAAAAACATTCTCAAGCCGCAGAAGATAATTTTGACTTTTGAAAACAAAGTACAATTGCAAGAAAGAATTTGTTAATACATCTATCCTAAATTTTCTAAACAATGTGCGAACAACCTCTGTAATTTAATCAAATGTGTAACTTAAAAAAGTCAAGCATATTCTATAATATATTTCTGTAGATTCATTTCATCTTTACCTTCTATATTTAAATAAAAGAAAAAAATAGCAAATAAGCAGATTTAATCTTTAAAACATTTCAGTTCCTATTTATAAGTAGACCCAAAATTTCCAAGTATCACCCAAGAATACGGTTAGAGCATTAAGAAATTGGATGCATTGTTCCCTTTCCCTTTCGCAAATACGCGATTTGAATATTATGCTCTCATAAAAAAGTGGACTGCAGGATTTCAATTTTTTGAAACCCTATGATCTCGACTCCTATGCATTAGTAATATGAAAATTTTGGTTTTGTATGCATTAAGAAATTGAATTTTCCACCAGAAAACAGTATCTAAAAATTATATTTTCTTTCCTGGATAATATTAACTTATATTTCTGGCCCATTTAAATATGGTAAACTTTCCAAAAGTCTCTGGAAAGTTTTAAAAAAGAATTAGAATAGGAGGAAAATAAATATTATAAAAGTATAGAGATATGAGAATGTATACTTTCTTCTATTATACTATAATTTCGTTTTACATTTCTTCTTATTATAGTTCTTATAGTAAACCTCTATTTCTTTATGTATAGTGTTAAAGCTATTTTCATTTCCCTGCTCTTTAGATTATTATTTTTTTGTGCTCTTCTTCTATGTTTATCTCGCATATTTTGCATGCAGAATATGTATATCTTGAATTCCTAAGTAAATTTCACATTAGAAAAAGGATCATTCTTTGCATTTGAACACACTGAAAAGGATTTTCGTTAGTATGGATTTGAGTAGAGAAAGGCGTCAAAGAAAAGCAAGAAATTGAACATTCAACAGCAGTAAGAGGTTTGGTTTAGAACGCTTTGGTCTACTGTTCTGCTCACGAGTATTAATGAGTATGGGATCTACTGCTTAAAGCCGATTCCGAATGGCCAAGAATACCCATTCTAGTAGCGGGATTCAAATCTTCTAGTTGCGGGACCTAAGAGCAGTTTCTACCATTCAACCATTCTTCGGTAGTTGTAAGAGAAATGGTTGATGTAGAAGTTACGTTCGAGTTTATATGTATGGCAGTTATCTTGTTACTTCTAGAGTTACAACAAGGAAAGAATTAACCAAAGTACTGTGGGTTTATTCCCATAATGAGTTTGATGAAATAGAAGTTTCGTTAAGAACGATAAGAACTAATTTTTCACTATGCAAGTTTTAATGAGACCAAGGCCTATTTCTTAAAAGCAATTCTAAACCGCAACGAAACTCGCCGTCAGCACTGTAATTCGAACACATGAAATTCGGCACAGATGATCTTTGTTACACTCAATATTTAATCATTCGGTGAGACATAAATTCTCCGAAAATTATGGCAATAGCTAAAGATGATTTCTTTACCATTACCAAAATAAAAAAACACATATAAAACAAAATATGTTTGACTTCAAACTGTACAACATAATTTTTCATCGTGAAATGTTAATGTATTCTGAACTGGGCTTATTAAAAAAATTAGACTTTAAAAATTTGCTACTCGGGATTAAAATATGACGTAAAATTTTAACACCTACACATACATATATATATATATATACATATATATATATATATATATATATATATATATATATATATATATATATATATATATATATATATATATATATATATATATATATATATATATATATATATATATATATATATATATATATATATATATATATATATATATATATATATTATATATATATATATATATATATATATATATATATATATATATATATATATATATATATATATATATATATATATATATATATATATATATATATATATATATATATATATTATATATATATATATATATATATATATATATATATTATATTATATATATATATATATATATATTTATATATATATATATATATATATATATATATATATATATATTATATATATATATATATATATATATATATATATATATATATATATATATATATATATATATATATATATATATATATTAATATATATATATATATATATATATATATATATATATATATATATATATATATATATATATAATATATATATATATATATATATATATATATTAATATATATATATATATATATATATATATATATATATATATATATATATATATATATATATATATATATACATATATATATTGTTAAAAGATTAGCTATTTAAACGTTACCCTCAGAGGTACAAATTTTCTTTCTAGTTGCATGTCATATTTCTTGTTTCTTAGTAAAATAAAAATATGCTAAAATGTGTTCTTTCTACAGGACGAAAATTAGTAGCCATTTACCACTAATTTCATGTTTAATAATGACTGATACCTTCAACATTAAACTGTCAGTTACATTCATATTTCAATGTCCATCTAATTCAAGGTTGTTGGTAAAAGAGCTAATATATACAGCTTTGGGATATCTATTAATAAATTTGAATTTACGCCTTTAGCATGTATTCGGACAGATAAAATGACAATAAATCCCTATTTGACAAGTTTAACATATGTAAAAATAACAATTCTTAAGAAGGTGGAGTGAAATGACTATTTCTAAATTAATGCATATATGTTCAACCAATTTGTATGCACTGACATTTTGGGATATTTTATAATTCATTATGAGAGTACATTTAAATATCCGAGTTATCTTAGAGGACACAATGTTGAAGAATATTTCAGAAACATTTACTTTGTTTTCACTATTCAGACATCTTTCATTATGAAATAAAAATAAATATAAATGTTTAAACACAACTCCAATATGACATTTTTCTGACGGCCAAAATTTTCGAAGCTACTCCCGGAAATGCGGGTAGTGCATTAAGAAATTGGGTATATCATCTTTGTAAATAAAGACAAACGATTTGAATAATATTTTTTCAAATAAATAAATAAATAAAAACCTATATTTGATTTTTGAAAAGGATTGGGATGCTTTGCTATGTGAAATAATACAATGAATTTTGGAAACAAAATCCATCTAATAATTTATTTTAGAGTCTGAAAATATTAAATGGCATTTCAAATCTTTTCATATAGTGTAACTAGTCACTTTATGCCTATATTTTGGTCTGGTTATTTATGGTTTACAAATCAAAGTTTGTATTTATTCTAAAATTTAAAGTATATTCTAGGATATGTTACACAGGATTTAAGAATTTCTGAAATACAACAACTAAATTTAAAAAAAATGAAATATTTTTATTTTATTACTTCATAATAATAAAACTATATTTGTTGATTTTTATTTCCTCCTGTTTAAAGGAGGAGTAACGAAATTTATCGCGCGATTAACTAAAGAAAATCAAAGTAAAAATACAAATAATATATCATTAAATATTATCTACATTATACAAATAATATAGCCCCAAATTATCAAACCCTATCTTACCTAGGTAATGAGAATCAATGCTAATTTTATACTGTAAATAATCACTGATAAATTCTAATGGACTTGAAATTGATTAGAAGATACAAATGTGAAAAGCATTTTTTAACCATTAAAAAGTGATGATTTATTTGTTTATTTGGTGTTGGATCGCTAAGGTCTATTTTTGCAACACGAGGGCAAAAAAAAAGATGGAATTCTTTTTAAAGAGAAATAAATAAAAACTTTCAAAATTAAATAAAGTATGAAGTAAATCACGTTAAAACTCCCAAAATTTTATTTTTTAAAGTACATTTTAAACAATATTTCTTAAATTATATCTTTTTTAAAATGTTAATTATTTTAGCTTCTAATAAAAAGAAGCATAAAAGAAGTAAGCATAAGAAAAGTAGCATAAATTTTGAGCTAGCGTCAAAATATTGTCGGTAAACTCAATTAAATATCAGTGACATAATATCACCGTCTAAACTTATGTAAATAAAAGTTACTCAACTAAATTCAAAATGAAAATAATATTCCAAATTGAAATTCATAAAATAAAATATGTCAAGTAAAAATAGTCAAAAAGCAAGAAAATGTGTATTATCTAAAAATGTAATTTAAATGGTCTCAATTATTTTAGCTTCTAATAAAAAGAAGCATAAAAGAAGTAAGCATAAGAAAAGTAGCATTAATTTTGAGCTAGCGTCAAAATATTGTCGGTAAACTCAATTAAATATCAGTGACATAATATCACCGTCTAAACTTATGTAAATAAAAGTTACACAACTAAATTCAAAATGAAAATAATATTCCAAATTGAAATTCATAAAATAAAATATGCCAAGTAAAAATAGTCAAAAAGCAAGAAAATGTGTATTATCTAAAAATGTATTTTAAATGGTCTCACATGATTGAGTTACCAATGAGATGTTAATTATTTTAACTCTTAATTAAAATTAAAAAAATGTTTCATAGTCCCGAAAAATAGCTGCCAAACTCTATTTAGATTATAAAAACACCTTCATCCTTCCATTTTCTTAACTTCCATAAATTAGATCTGCCCTAAATTTTTCAAGTTGCCTTGCATAATTTCAAAATCTAAAACAACTATTTCTAAATTTTTAGGAATAGCATATACAATGGAATTTATATAAGTCGATTTCTAAATGTTTCTAAATATTCAAACTAAGATATTAGTAGTATTGTATACGTAATTCATAAATTTTAGGAATAATAAGAACTAATAATTATTTTTTATTTAGGAAAATAACTTTGATAAATCGGAATAATTTTTGATTTTACATTTTATTATATTTTTATGGCAATTAGCTTGTTGATTTAGTTGGTCAGGATTATTAAAAGATTTTTAGAACACGAAGCCTAGTGAAACCGAAAACTAAATCTAGAAATTGGATTAATATTCAACAACTGGGATATGGTACCTTACTGCTTAATCTGGAACCTGAAGGTATCATTTCATCTCCTTGTTCATCGTCTACCATATAATTTAGTTTGACTTTTAGTTTGGTTAAAAACCTAGTATATAACCCTGGTATACCTGACATCTGTCAGCTTATAATTGAACTATCAGTGTTAAATATTCAAAAAGTTATAAAAAATATTCAGTTAACTTACAAATTATGTTAAACTTAAGTAAATTATATACATTTAAAGAATAATTATCAATATAATTATAAGTTTTTCATTTATTTCTGTTATTACCTTTACTTTTTTGCATTATTTTTTTCTATGAAGAAATTCAACAGTTTGTACAAAAATAACTACATATTGTAAGTAACCGGAGAAAAAGTATTAAAAGGAAATCAGGTTCGAATCTATTATTAGAAGGAAATATCATATTTCGCTTTCACTTAGATGCTAGATTCTAGTCTACCTAGTTAAATTCTAGTCTAGATATTAGATACTAATCTCAGTTTCTCAAATTTAACCTATCCTGAAAAAACTTTCTGTATAAATACTTCTAAAAATATGTTAAATTATCAATTTAAAGATTATTTATTTTCAGGATAAAATTACTTTGTAAAAGAGTTTTGGTTCAAGCTTTTCAGTTAAATAGATGACAGATTCATTCTGAATAAGAAAAACTAAGGATATTTGAGAAGATTAGAGGAGAATTTTAAACAAAATAAATTTTTATTACTTTAAAATATTACTTTTAAAAGTTTACTTTCAGGGAGTTTGTTTACGTAATATAAACATCTAAAATTATTAAGATAATTTAATAGATACTTGCAACAATAAATGCAACATAAAATATTTGCCATGCATTTAATATTAGGAGCTTAACCTATAAACATTTTTTCTATGAAAATAAATATTTCATGATGTTTCACTTTAAAATTGGTAGATGAAAAATTATGAAACTTTCCTATCCATTTCATCTAAGGACATAAAGTTTCCTTTTAGATTCAAAATATCATACGGTTAGTAAGAGATAAAGTTTTAGTTCTTGGTTTTGTTTGTTTAAAGTTCATGAAATAGGAATGCTATAAAATTTCTTGGAAGACATTCAAAGGTAATACGGAGGGATATCTGTTACAGAATATACTTCAAAAGAACATTTTTATTTTTGTTGAGATGTTGCATTGTTTGAGCTTAAAATGGAATGTAGTTGAGTAAAATTAAGTTTACTTATCTGGCTATTACAGCAGTTGCAGGCCACTTTAAAAATTTTAATTCCCCTCAGTGATAGAAAATAGATTAAATGTGTTTCAAATACTGGTTTTCAAACTCTTTCTCTGAAAAAAATACTTATTTCGTGATTTTACAATCAATGGGCAAGATGGCATTACATGCACGGGTTGTTAACATTATATGGTGTGAAGTTTAACACACATATATTTGGCTGAGAGAGTTAACATGAGAAATTCCTCTTCCTATTAGCTACCAGTTTTTCATATTTGTGGGGGTTTTCTGAAACTTCTATACACGTAAAAGAGTCTATTATAATTACCTGATGAATAACTTTTTTAAACTTATTAAAAATAGTGTATATTTCACTCCATTTTATGAGCTAATGATCTTTACGATGCTTCATGACTCTACAATAGTAATAGTTATAAAAATCTTGCTTTATCCTTCAGAATTAAAAAGACATTCTAAACAAATGTTAACCCCATAAAAAAGTATATTTTATTTTCAGATAATTCATCATAGGAAAATATTTTATCTTATTTAAACAATCAAATTGACATTTAATAAATAGCATATATAATACTCAGCTTCTTACAATTTTAAAGTGTTATCCGTTTCCCTATTTTACATTAAAAAAACAAATTATATTACATTTCAAAATAACATCCACTTAAGTTTTCATTTTTTAATTAAAATTTCAAAGTGATATTAAGAGAAGATATTTTAGTTCTAGTGAAGAACTCTCATCGGTTACCCGTCAACATTTCAAGGTGTCAATTTTTTCATTATTTAAAGTGTAAAGTGAATCTTGCGTTTATTCTATTCACGGAAACATAGCCAATGGTATCGGAAATATTTACAGGATATACTAGAAAAAATTATTTTATAAATAAAGTAAATTCTACTCTGTCCATCGATAGTCTCAAACTTCACAATGTTATCGGTATTGTAAATAAAAACTATACGAGCTCAACAATAAACAATCGTCTAATAGAGGTTTATACACATAATGTGGACTATTTTAAAAATATTAACTACAAACAATTATAGAAAATAGAGCTGTGCTGGAGAAAATAAATATTAGAATAAACTCTTCAAGGGAAAAATAAACATATGTGTAGACTGGAAATCGCTATATGCAGGTAAATCTACACTTACTGAATATTCTCTGCTCATTGATATCAACTCTGGAATTTCACAATGTTATCGGTATTGTAAAAAAATACTAAAAGACCTCAACAATAAACAATCCTCTAATAGAGGTATATACACAAAATGTGGAATGTTTTAAAAATATTAACTACAAAAACTAATAAAAAATAGAGCTCAGCTCGAGAAAATAAATATTAGCATAAGGTCTTGAAGGGAGAAATAAACATACGTGTAGAGTTGAAATCGATTTATGCATATAAATCTATACTTACTGAATATTGTCTATCCATCAATAGCAAGTCTGGAATTTCACGATGTTATCGGTATTGTAAAAAAATAAGAAAAACTAAAAGACCTCAACAATAAACAATTCTCTAATAGAGGTTTATACACATAAATGGACTATTTTAAAAATATTAACTACAAAATCTTATAAAAAATAGAGTTGTGCTCGAGAAAAAATTTATTAGCATAAACTCTTTAAGGGAGAAATAAACATACATGTAGACTGGAAATCGCTATATGCAGGTAAATCTACACTTACTGAATATTCTCTATCCATCGTTAGTAAATATTGAACTTGACAGTGTTATCGGTATTGTAAATAAAAAATAAAAGACCTCAAAAATAAACAATTCTCTAATAGAGGTTTATGGACATAATGTGGATTATTTTAAAAATATTAACTACAAAACTTATAGAAAATAGAGCTGTGCTTGATAAAAGAAATATTAGCATAACCTCTTCAAGTTAGAAATAAACATACTTGTAGATTGGAAATCGCTTTATGCAGATAAATCTATACTTACTGAATATTCTCTGTCCATCAAAAGCGTGTCTGGAATTTCACACTGTTATCGATATTGTAAAAAACAAACAAACTAAAAGACCTCAACAGTAAACGATTCTCTAATAGAGGTTTTTACACATAATATGGACTATTTTAAAAATATTAAATACAAAACTTATAGAAAATAGAGCTGTGCTTGATAAAAGAAATATTAGCATAACCTCTTCAAGTTAGAAATAAACATACTTGTAGATTGGAAATCGCTTTATGCAGATAAATCTATACTTACTGAATATTCTCTGTCCATCAATAGCGTGTCTGGAATTTCACACTGTTATCGATATTGTAAAAAACAAACAAACTAAAAGACCTCAACAGTAAACGATTCTCTAATAGAGGTTTTTACACATAATATGGACTATTTTAAAAATATTAAATATAACAACTTATAGAAAATAGAGCTGTGCTAGAGGAAATAAATATTAGAATAAACTCTAGGGAGAAATAAACATACGTGTAGACTGAAAATCGCTATATGCAGATAAATCTGCACTTCATGAATATCCTCTGTTCATTGATAGCAAGTCTGGAATTTCACAATGTTAACGGTATTGTAAATAAAAACTATAAAAGCTCAACAATAAACAATCGTCTAATAGAGGTTTATACACGTAATGTGGACTCGAACTGAGCTCGAGAAAATAAATATTAGCATAAACTCTTCAAGGGAGAAAGAAACATAAGTGTAGACTGGAAATCGCTATATGCAGATAAATCTACACTTCATGAATAATTCTCTGTTCATTTATAGCAAGTCTGGAACTTCACAATGTTAACGGTATTGTAAATAAAAACTATAAAAGCTCAACAATAAACAATCGTCTAATAGAGGTTTATACACGTAATGTGGACTCGAACTTTTTTTAAACTCTTCAAGGGAGAAAGAAACATAAGTGTAGACTGGAAATCGCTATAAGCAGATAAATCTACATTTGCACTCAGTTGACGCCTGGTTTCTACAAATTTCTTCGAATTAACATGAATCACTTTAGCATAAATAAACTATTGAACATTTATGATTTTTTTTAAAATTTAAAACTGAAATGGGAAACGATAGATGCAGTAGGCTTTTATCACGCACTGTCACACGTAAACGCTTTGAGCCTTAAATATATAGATGTTAAAGAAGAAATTTCAAATGTATAGTATTTTATAGATGATATTCAGACACATTACGGAAGAAAAATCTCTAACAAAATACACTGAAAAGAATATTTCGATTGTTTCAGAAGATTTTCTATTCCTTGAGCTTAAAATAGAGTCTTGTCGGGTAAAACTGTTTTTGTAATTCATGTTGCAAGAGCACTTTGGGGCTTTTTTTAAAAGCCTTTTATTTTAAGCAAAAGTAAAACTAAGATCTGAAATGTGTTTGAAATGCTGGTTTTCAAACCCTTTCTTTTAAGAGAATATTTTTTTTCTTATTTAACACTCAATATGTAAGATAACACTCTATTCACGGGTAACAAATACTATTATAAAGTAAAGAATAACCCACAAACATCGTTCGGATATCGGACTCAGCTAGTGTTCATGAATAATTCCATTCCCTTTTTGTTGAGAGTTTATATTATTTCTTGTAACTTCTAGAATGTTTCATACATATGAAAGGTTGTACTGGAACCTTTTGATAAATACAAAATTTTAAAAAATATTACGCGAACAAACGTGTTTTTATGTTTGAACTGTGATGTATTGAACCTGATTGATGCTATTTCAAAAATGCAGTAATAATAAAAGATAAAGGTACTTTTTTTTCTTTAAAATGTCCTAAAACATTCCTAACCGATTGTTTACATCTTTGAAGGTGTGTTTCTATGTTTGTTATACATTCTTTGTACAATAAAGGTAGGGTCTTTAAGCAAAGAAAATTACTTAATTCTACCACAAGTACTAATTAATCTGAGAGCAATTATTAAAAGCTCATTCCAACGGGCTGAGTACATCACATTATCTATTCAGTCGTTGTTTGATCTGTAATTCGTATTTTATTTTAAACTTATTGTTAAACAAAAATTAAATCATATATTTAAATTGTTTTAGTATGCGAACAAAAAGTCGCAATTTTCTTTAATTGGTTGAAGTGTGAAAAGTAAGCATTGTTCACCATAAATACTCATTTCAGTTATTTAAATTTATTAGGTGGTTAAAGTGTAATGAACGATTAAAGTGTAAAAAGTAGGCGTTGTCCACCACATATACTCATTTTAGTTTTCTAAATGGATTAGGCAGTTAAAGTATGATGAATGGTTAAAGTGTGAAAAGTAAGCATTGTCCACCACAAATACTCATTTCAATTATCTAAACGGATTAGTCGAATAAAGTGTGATGAATGGTTAGAATGTGAAAAGTAAGCGTTGTCCACCACAAAACTCATTTCAGTTATCTAAATGAATTAGGCAGATAACGTGTGAAAAGTAAGCATTGTCTACCACAAATACTCATTTCAGTTATCTAAATGGATTTCAATGACAAATTTTGGAAATAAAATTTGATAATAAGTTATAAAAATAATTGATTTTCATCTACAAACTTGAAACTACATTGAACAAGTTATAGTTTTATGTGTAAAACAACTATCAAATGTTGACCTTATATAAGATTTTATTCTTAAAATATGCTTTTGTAAAATATGTTTTTGATTTGAATTTAAATTTCACATTATAGAAAATAGTTTTTTAAAAAGGGTACAAAAAGTTTGGAAAAAACTTTCTGCAGCAAATCTTTATATATATTTAACGAGAAACTGTTTTGGCGTTTTATTATTTAGAAAATGTGAGACAGAAAAAAAAATTATTTTATTATAAAAGTATGAAAATTATAATTGATAATTTTCGTGATGAGTTAAAAGTTTAATTGTTAAAACTTTTTTGGAAGATTAAAGCTGTTATAAATATAAAAATAAGTGAATTTTTTTAAAACAAAAGATGAAGTCTTACGCTAATATGGAACAACTTTTAAAACCTTTAAAATCGTTCTATAATGTAGTTTTATTACATTTTTGAAAATCTATATTACCCCCCCCCCAAATTTTTTACATCGATAAATTTAGTCTTAAATTTAGTCTTAGAGGTAAGTAAAATATAGCTGGATATATATATATATATATATATTATATATATATATATATATATATATATATATATATATATATATATATATATATATATATATATATATATATATATATATATATATATATATATATATATATATATATATATATATATATATATATATATATATATATATATATATATATATATATATATATATATATATATATATATATATATATATATATATATATATATATATATATATATATATATATATATATATATATATATATATATATATATATATATATATATATATATATATATATATATATATATATATATATATATATATGATAAATTCATATATTTTACATATTTTTATGATTTTGAATTTCCATATATTTTATAAGTACAAACGTTATAGGAATAATTACTAATTCATTAATTCTTCCTCTTTTTTAATATGGTTCTGTAACCTAGTCTAATACCTTAAAGTGTAGTGGCATTTAACATATTATTTCGTTTCATAACTAATATTTTGTTTCATAACTAATATTTCTATTGTTATTTGTGACTAACAAGTAATCTCGTGTGTCTAAAGATACTGATTTGAAAGACAATTTGTTCTATCTTATTCAAGTTTATGAAGGGGGAGCTTGAACAAAAATATACATGACGTATTGAAAAGGAAAAATACCTCATTTTCTAAAATATTTCTTTTTTTCAAAAAGTGTGTTATAAAATGCTGGGATTTAGGATTTTTTTCTTGAAAAATAAAACTTAACATTACATAAAATTAAAAAAAAAATAAGCATATGTTTTGGTAGTAAAAAATGTTTTTTTATTTAATAAAAAACTAGTTTACAGAAAGAATATTTGATAAAAGGAGTGCGTACTTTAAATGAAAATTATGACAACGAGAAAATATTATTGTTCTTTCCATTCTTAAATGAAATGTCGAGGAATTTTGTATTTTTCAGTCATTTTCAGTGCACTGAAATAGAAAAAGTATTAAAATTTTTCATTCAGTTCAGAACTAAGCTTTTAAATTAAAAGAAAGTTTTGATTTTCTTTTTCAATGGAATAAAAAAAAGGGAAACATTCAGTAAATCACATTTTTATTAATAAACAAAAAGAACGATTCAGTTGGGAATAACAATGAGACACTAGAAAATGTTTAAGAGGACATAAATGGGTCTTTTTTAATAGTAATCGTTATAAAAAATTTAAAAATATTCAACATTTGTAATAATATAAGTTTAATATTCGCATAAAAATAATGAACAACTACAGTTTTATGGTTTTCTTTGCGTCACTATGGTCTGATGCTTTTGCGACAAGAATGAAAGGTACAAGCCAGGAAACAACGGCTTAAAGTTGATTCCGAACGGCCTGGAACATCCATGTCATCAAGGACCTTAGGTTGTTTAGGACTTTGAGTAGCCCAAAGTCTTTTGTGCCTGGAAAGTATGATCATTTTCCTTCCCTTTTTGACTCATTGGGATAGCTGTCTCATTGAGTCATTGATCTCATTGGGTAATTCGTCTGTGATGTCATTTGTTTATCTCATTGTAATATGGCTTTTGAGGTCAGAGCAATAAAATACAAATAAAATGGTAAATGAAGTGGCATCCAAACTATAGGGCGTTCTTCCTTGGGGATGCGAGAGAATTGCAAGGGGGCAGTCTCGAGTCACGAGAATCGGCAAATTGATCTGAGTAAGAATAAAGCCTTTATCCATGTAGCAGGCCTTCGCAGCACACCCTGAAGTGGTCTTTGTTCAATTTGTTTTAGTTTCCCTGTTTTGGCTTCAATTCTCTTTCTTTTTAACTGTCGGATTAAGAGAGGACTTTTTACCTCTAAAGCTATTGCGAGCCTTCAGAGGGCTGTTTTTCGAGCAAGTGAAGTCACGGGGGTTCTGCAGAGTGAGCCAAAGTTTCGACACAATGACCATTGGAATGATGGTTTTAAGGTCCAGGTGTGACACTGTGTACTTTCAAAATTTCCTGTTCTCCTTATTTTGTTTTTCGGTTTTCAACATAACACAATTCAACATATTTCTTGTGCAGTTGCAAGCTCCATGGTATGTTTGTTGATACTGCCTGGGAGAACTCCGTTGTTGCAACCAGCTGATCTTTCTCTTTCGGTCCTCGTGGTTTATGTCACCCTCACTAAAAACTAGTTTACAGAATCAAACGTCAAGAGTCCCGCTAAGCATCCAGATGATTTCCAACTTCCCCACTTTCAGTGTCTCTGTACTGTTCTACTGCGTTCGCTCTTGGATTGAGCATACAGCTCGAACGGTATTCTCTGGGTACTTAACGTTGATCGGCAGAGCGGGGTGGCCTAATACTCATGTTCCCCCACCACTGAAGGGCCTCAAGGCCACATGGACCTGGTTCGGTTCTTGATTGTCTAGAGTCACACATTCAGCGTATGGTCTTGATTGTCAGCAGATGTCACAGATAACTGCGTTGTGATCAGATAAGTCAACAGAACACAACTGCGTTGCTAACAAATTTCTTGTGTAGTTGTAAGTGGACACGATCCATGCTATATTTATTAATAGTGCTTGCAAGAACGTCGTTGTTACAAAGAATGAAATCCTTTGTCTGGGTAGACTTATTAATGTTGAGGTTAATTTAAAAGTACAATAAAATATTTTTTAAGAATAGTAGAAATAAATTCGAATTTGACAAATGACAAAATTGTTAATTATTTCTTAAATTTTTACTGTTACTTAAATTTAATCTAATTTTTACTTAATTATGGCATGTATTCTAGTTTTCTTATTGTAAGATTTGTTTCTCTTCCATTTAAAATTATTATTACTATTACTATTAACAAATATTTTATGGATATTTATACATTATATGGCACATTACTTTATAACCCAGTAAATAATGTAAATTATCAGATGAGTATTTATAAACTTGATTGTCATGAGAATTATAAAGTCGCAAATTGTTTTTATTAAAACTACCAAGATACAAAAATTTGGAAATCGCTGTGTTAAGGGTTGTGAAACCCTTCATTGACGCTTAACTCTAAAAATACATTGACAGTGAAATGTCACACACGTCATTTTATATTTTAATTAATGATCGAATAATTCATAAATTAAATGCGAAAACATAATTTAATTGTTAACAGTCATTTTCCTGACTAAATCTCTTTATTCGTAAGTTCAAGTGTGCGTTAAGGATAAAATAGATAATTTAAATGATTGTACAATATTTTACACATATTTGCGTTAAACTGACAATAAGAGATTACTTCTCTAAGTCGTAATTAAAGGTGCTTAATTATATATGAGTATACACTTTAAAAACAATTAGTTTTAATACCTTTACAAAATATGAAAACAGAACGGTATAATATTTAATTTACATGAAATATCACCTAAATATAATAGAGATGCAATAAGAAAATTATACCTTTGTTACTTCTGTTAATCTTCGTTATACGTATATATTATGTCTCAAACCATACGAAACAAACACTCACCAACAATGATTTTTCTAATTTATGTACCTACAGATAACCATGTTACGTATAAATGAAAGAAGACAAATGCACAACATGTCTTAACTTTCTGTTTATTATCAACAGAACTAAGAATGTGATGTAGAAGGATTGTTTCGATACATCCTCATTAAATATCATAATACAGTTACCTTTATGTGATGAATCAAAAAATGAAATAATGAGTGTTCTTTTCAGCAAATTCAATTGTTCATTTTGCAGAAAAGCACAATACTAATTATGTAATATTTCTTCATATAGTTGTTTCCCATTATTTTCTCAAATAATGAAGATAAATTACAGAATTAACCTAAAACATATTACTAATTTGGATGTTTTGTTTGTATTAAAAATATTTTCTTTATAGTTGGTATGATTGTGTGTATGAGGCTCACATTTATAACATTTATATTATTCACTTTATAAATAAATAAATAAATAAATAAATATAATATATATATATATATATATATATATATATATATATATATATATATATATATATATTATATATATATATATATATATATATATATATATATATATATATATATATATATATATATATATATATATATATATATATATATATATATATATATATATATATATATATATATATATATTTATATATATATATATATATATATATATATATATATATATATATATATATATATATATATATATATATATATATATATATATATATATATATATATATATATATATATATATATTATATAAATATTATATATATATATACGTATATATATATATATATATATATAATATATATATATATATATATATGTATATATATAAATATATATACGTATATATATACGTATATATATATATATATATATATATATATATATATACATAAATATATATATATATACTTATATATATATATATATATATATGTATGTATATATATAAATATATATATACGTATATATATATATATATATATACGTATATATATATATAATATATATGATATATATATATTATATATATATATATATATATATATATAATATATATATATATATATATATAAATATATTATATATATATATATTATATATATATATATATATATATATACGTATATATATACGTATATATATATACGTATATATATATATAATATATATGATATATATACATATATACATATATATATACATATATATATATATATATATATATATATATATATATATATATATATATATAGATATATATATATGTATAGATATATGTATATATTGTAGCGAAAATTCCTTTGCAAATTATATAAAGTATTGAACATATTCAAATATTTAAAAATTGATTTTAACTTGGGTTTAATTTATGTTAATTTATTTCATTATGCAAATTTATGTAAATTTAGTTCCTAATATTCTGCGGGCCTTATAAGTCTGGAAGTTTCTAAAATATATATAAGCAATATCCTTCAGCTGCGAGGTAATAAAATCTTGAATCTTGAGCGTTTACATTCAATTACTCATCTACGCGACAATATACACACACATATATATATATATATATATATTATATATATATATATATATATATATATATATATATATATATATATATGTATATTTATATATATAATGTGTGTGTGTGTGTGCAGAATGCTCATAATTAAACTCCCCTACTTTAGTATTGTGTATAAGCAAAACTTACATTCAGAAAGTTATGAAATGTTTTGTAGGACATAATTAAGGTATGAAAATTTGTTTCCACGAATAAAATAAATTAATTGAAAATTTAATCATGAGATGAAATATTTTCATAATTAACGCATTAATCCAATATTTATTTTAATTAAAATATTATTACAAGAAAATATGTTCAACATGACGGACATCACTTTCAGCTACTACTTAAAATTGTAAGATAGCATGTTCTACAGTTATCCGCAGAGTGAAATTATGAGATCTTGTCGTGAAATGTCTTTCAGATCAAGTACATTTATTGACTTTTCAAGTCAGACTAAATGTTCCAAATGCCCTCAAATCCAAACGTCCCATTGGTTTCAGGTCTGGGGATTGGGGTGACAAGTCATTAGGAAAATGACAGCTTATGACACGGACTTTTAAAAAGGGATTTTTGAGAACGTTCTTAACAGGAAGTCTAATATGTAGAAGAGTTCCATCTTGCATAAAAATTGAACTTGAAAGACGCTCGCATGATTACAGATCCAGAAGTGTTTTATTTAGTGGCAAGGATGCATGCTTCTCCAAAGATGCATATGGTTTCATCGGCTGCCATTTTTTTAATCTGTGACCACTTCCTTCCTCATACCTCAATCCATATAACTTTTGGCTTGGGGACATTTGAATCCTCTAATCAGTCTTGATAAACCAAGAACTATACTTGATCTGAATTACAGCATTTTCAAGACATGCTCTCAGCATTTCCCTGACCCACTGCGGTTAACTGAAGACTAAGCTATTTTACGATTCCAAATGATAGCTGAAAATAAATATAATATTGAACATGTCTTGTAATAATTTTTAAACTAGCGTAAATATTCTCTAAAAGTGTAATTCATTATAAAATGCCCTCTGGTGGTGAAAGTTTCAATAAATTTTTATTCACTCAAACAGATACATATGGCTTCATTGTGTCGTACACAATATTATATAACTTTCTAATGATAGTTTCGATTTAGACAATTTGAGAGTAAGAAAGTTTAATTATGGTCACCCAGTGACAGAGTAAAGTCAAATAATCAATTACAGTTTCAGTCACATTCTAGAGCATTTTATGACGATTTCACAACTTAAATTACAACTTAATATTGCACCTCATTTCTAATTATCTCTTTCTAACAATTAAATCCCAAAAATATCGAAAAAAACAACAACAAGATATGCCCTTTTATCCCTCCAGTCTATAAATACTGTTAGTTTATTTCTTGCATCAACGTTTAAATTGATCAGTTATTAAGAGGCAGCGTCTGGATTTTCAAAACTTTTGATTTTATAACCTTAAAAGCTAATAATCGTCTCGGAGTCGTTTTGCAATTAACACAATAATCTGTTATAAGCTGGAAATATAAGTATAGTTAAGCTAAATCTGATGTTCGTATTTAACTTTTTTTTAAAACATCTGCATGTGTGATGACTTTATTGTCATCTCAACAGTTTCTCCATAATACCACTCATTCATTAACTAAATCTGATCTGTCCATTTGACAACTAAATTTTGGCAAATTTGCAAGCATAGTGCGTAGACAAATATATGCACTATCAACTCACCATTCGTAATTCAGAAACACTTTTTTTTTCTGCAATATTTATTTCAAATACAACCAAAGAAGCTACTGAATAACATAATGAATATATCATAGAGAAATTTCTTTGCATTATTAAAACCAGGCAGTAATTAATAATAATAATAATAATAATACAAAGCATTTCAATGATGTTCGTTACGCTACGCAGTATACGATTATACATTATATGATTTCATTATACGCCTCCATTTTTATCCTTTTATTATGCAATACAGTATGAGAAAACAATGGTAATATTACATACTCTGTTAGCATTAATAATTTTTTAGAGTCAAAAGTAAACTTTCACCACAATACAATAAATTTTAGTTTGCCCAATGATCCTGTTTTAGTGTAGAGTTTTATCAAATCTAAATCAGGTTACATCTAAAACTCTCTGTATGATAGTTATAATTTTTACATTTAAAAATTTATAAAGTCAGTTTAATTTACATTGTTTCGATATATTCAGGAATTCAATACCCTATAAATTTAAACAGTACAGACTCAGGATTGCTTCAGGGTACAAACCATCGATCTTATACGATAATAATTGGATTTTAGCCATTTATCAAATCCAGTTCGAATCGATGTGAATCAGCGTGGGATGGTTTCGGACATGTTTAATAGGATGCTCATACGCAATTAATGGATTATGCATAACTATATTCCTAACGATATGTACATCGGGCATACTAAAAGGAAAGGATATAGATAATGAAAAGATGCAAAATGTATCCAGAGATTGTTTTGTTGATTATTTTCATGAGAAAATGTAACTATATGCACATTTATATTGGGGAAACATAGTTATAAACATATTTTTCTCTCTCGAAGGACGTAAAAATTTAGAATACTAAGTATTATATAAAAACATAATCTGTCTTTTTATGTTCCAGTGTGAGGCTGTTTTACAATATAGGAGTTTTATAGAAATGAGAAAATCTTACCATTGATTAAGAAGGTTTCTTGCTTTTTGTTTATTTAATGCTGTTAGTCAATTATTACACGTTAGCCTACACGCATAAGAAAAACAACAAATACAACTCTAATTCCCATTCCTGATGAAGAATATATGTATTTGTCGTGTGAAAACGAAATATTTTCTACCAATTAATGCATCAGCTCACGTTACCTGAACCGATATGGATTGGTTAAAAAATTCCTGCTTTCGCATGAGACTTCCATGCATTGTTAAACGTGAAAAGAAAGCGTAAGTTGAACCTCCTGTGTTCTAGAGGTGTTCAGGTTTACGTCTGACAAAGTATTTACTCTCGCCTTTATTATTTTCCCTTCACAACATTCTATTTTTAAACTGACACACATTTATCAAATATTATAGTTACATAAATTTGTGCCTTATTGTCTAGATTACAGTAAATTTACAAATATCCCGTTGTCACATTACACTTCTGTGTATTGTTCAAGGGGAAAAGAAAGCGTAAGCCGAACTTTCTGTTTTCTAGAGGCATTCAGGTTTACGTCTGACAAGACATTTACTCACATGTTTACTTTCTTCCACTGACAAAACTGTTTTTTTAAACTGACACACATTTATCAAATAAACTGCTTATTATAGATACGTTATAAAAGTATATTTATGATTCCTTGTCTAGATTATAGTGAATTTTAACCCCCTGAGTGGAACACACCGATTAAAAAAAGTCTCCAAAAATACGCTAAAGGTTTATTTTGTCAATGGCCAAAGCGTACTATGATTTTTTACTTCACCCTTTGTCCACTAGAATGGAATACGAGAAACCCACCCTCGTCATTGTCTCTTTACTTCCGGTTATAAATAGGTATATAAATAAATATTACAGATTGTTAACTTTTAATACACATAAAGATCGTCAAGTCTCGAAGATTATCTCATAAGAAATAATGGATTCTAAAGTACAAATAAAAATATACTTTAAGAGAATTATATATATATATATATATATATATATATATATATATATATATATTATATATATATATATATATATATATATATATATATATATATATATATATAGCGGAAGTTATCCAAGATATTAAAGTGGTGCAATTAGAGATACATCTGTTACCGCAAACGAAATACTTCGAAATAGAGATTTACAAAGCCATAAAAAACTATAAGCGTCTTTGCCTCATTGAGTAGGGGTGCATCCCTCAATAAATGTCAAAGAGGGATACAGTTTATAAACAATTGACCTGACCCTCCTACCTCAAACACTGGCAGAAATGTACATTACATCCATTTTCGGAACATTTTTGGAGGTCGAAAATTGTACGTGACAACTGCTTTGAAGACATTGTTTGGCGGAATTGTACGTGCGAACCGCTTAGAGGGTTAAAAATATCCCGGTATCATATAAGACTTCCATGTATTGTTCAGGAGTAAAAGAAAGCGTAAGCAGAATTTTCTGTTTTCTAGAGGCATTCAGGCTTATGTCTGACAAGGCATTTCCTCTCGTGTTTATTTTCTTCCATTGACAAAATTGTATTTTAAAATTGAAACACATTTATCAAATAAACTGCTTATTATAGATACATTATAAAAGTACATTTATGATTCTTTGTCTAGATTATAGTGAATTTTAAAAATATCCCACTATCACATAAGACTTCTATGTATTGCACAGGAGTAAAAATAAAAAAGCGTAAGCAGAATTTTCTATTTTATAGATGTATTCAGGCTTACGCTTGACAATGCATTTACTCTCGCCTTTTTTCGCTTCCACTGACAAAATTGTATTTTTAAACTGACACACATTTATCCAATAAACTGCTTATTATATATACGTTAAAAAAGTACATTTGTGATGCCTTGTCTAGATTATAGGCCATTTTACAATTATCCTGCTGTCACGTACGACTTCCGTGTATCGTTCAAGGGAAAAAGAAAGCGTAAGCAGAATGTTCCTGTTTTATAGAGCATTCAGGCTTATCTGACAAGGCATTTACTCTCACCTTTATTTCGTTTCCATTGACAAAATTGTATTTTAAATTGATACACATTTATCCAATAAAGTGCTTATTATAGATATGTTAAAAAGTACATTTGTGATGTCTTGTCTAGATTATAGTCCATTTTAACAATTATCCGCTATCACATGAGACTTCCATGTATTGTTCAAGGAAAAAAGAAAGCTAACGCCGAACCTCCTGTTTCTAGAAACGTTCAGGTTTACGTCTGACAAAGTATTTACTTTCGCCTATATTCTTTTCCCCTTCACAACATTGTAATTTAAAATTGACACACATTTATCAAATAAACAGCTTATTATAGATACGTAAATTTGTGCCTTATTGTCTAGATTACAGTAAATTTACAAATATCCCGCTGTCACATGACACTTCCATGTATTGTTCAAGGGAAAAAGAAAGCGTAAACTGCACTTATTGTTTTCTAGAAGCATTCAGACTCACGTCTGACAAGGCATTTATTCTCGTGTTTATTTTCTTCCATTGACAAAATTGTATTTTGAAATTGAAATATATTTATCAAATAAACTGCTTATTATAGATACATTATAAAAGTACATTTATGATTCTTTGTCTAGATTATAGTGAATTTTAAAAATATCCCACTATCACATAAGACTTCTATGTATTGCACAGGAGTAAAGAAAGCGTAAGCAGAATTTCCTTTTTTTTAGGGACATTCAGTTACTCCTGACAAGGCATTTCCTCTCGTGTTTATTTTCTTCCATTGACAAAATTGTATTTTAAAATTGAAACACATTTATCAAATAAACTGCTTATTATAGATACATTATAAAAGTACATTTATGATTCCTTGTGTAGATTATAGTGAATTTTAAAAATATTCCGCTATCACATAAGACTTCCATGTATTGTTCAGGAGTAAAAAAAACGTAAGCAGAATTTCTTGATTTTTAGATGCATTCAGGCTTACGCCTGACAAAGCATTTACTTTCGCTTTTTTTCGTTTCCACTGACAAAATTGTATTTTTAAACTGACACACATTTATCAAATAAACTGCTTATTATAGATACGTTAAAAAGTACATTAGTGACGCCTTGTCTAGATTATAGTCCATTTTACATTTATCCTGCTATCACATACTACTTCCATGTATTGTCGAAGGGAAAAAGAAAGCGTTAGCCGAACCTCTTGTTTCCTAGAAGCGTTCACGTTTACGACTGATAAGGCATTTACTCTCACCTTTATTCATTTCCATTGACAAAATTTTAATTTAAAATTAAGACATATTTTTGATATAAACATCTTATTATAGATATGGTAAAAATGTACATTTGTGCCTTATTGTCTAAATTACAATTCATTTTAATATATCCCCCTATCACATGAAACTTCCATGCATTGTTGAAGGGAAAAATAAAGCGTAAACGGAAACCACCTGTTTCCAAGAGGCGTTAATGTTAGGTAAAATATATTTTCTCAAGCTTCGTATATATACGAAAATTAGAAATTAATGAATACTATACACACGTTAATATAATAAATGCAGTAAGCCATTTTTAAATACATATTCATAATAAAACCAGGAAAAAATTTATGCAAACCTTTGTAAAATTATTTTTGAAATAAAATTGTTTACTTATTTTTATCTGATGATAAAATGTATGCATCAACTTCAGCATCAACTGTTTGAAGAAAGATCTCTCGGATAAAATGTGACCAAATGTAATGTGAAAAATTATGACAAAATGGGGGTAAGTTTTTTGCAAAAAAAAATGTTCATAGAAAACTTTTGTATTGTTGTAGTCTACATAGCTAAAAAATAACAGAACATCCAAGAAAATTTTGAGCATGCAAATGCACGGTTAAGTCAGCAACAGAAGCCCAAATTCAGAAAAAAAAACCCTAAGAAGTTTTGTTTAACTCAGTTTCACACTGCCGTTCATAACATATAAGATTTACAACATGTAAGACGTTCTATGTATGTGGCCTTATTCTTGTTAATATATCGAATATAACTTATACCTCCTTTTCAGAAGTTTTAGGTTAATTTTTTCCAGCTATAAAATTTTTTATTTACTACAAACCTCTTTTTTCTTTTCACCGGAAGCCTCATTAATGCTTTTACCGAGCAAAGTTACAAACTATATATTTGTAGAAGAAGTGTATAAAAATGAAGGAATACAGTTATAATCCCAGACGGGAGAAAAGAAAAGTTAGAAGAAAAAAAGAAAAAGTGTAAGAGAATAAAAGAATAAATATAAAAGAATAAAAGTTATTAAATGTTTATAATAAAACATTATTTTTTAATAAACGATTCAAGAATACTTATAAAGAAATATATTAATGCAAATTACTATAATGATATATAATTTCTAGCTTTCTCGGGTCTATGTATCTATCCTCTCGTGTTTGTCTTTAAATTTAAAAGAATTTGATATAATTTTAAATAAAGTTAATTCTTTAGATGTTTTGAAAATAAGCATTCTAAATAAGCATTGAAAATAAGCATTCATAAATGTATTTGTTAAAATATAATAACACTAGAAAATAGAGCTAGCTTTAAGTCTAGAAGAACATAAATAAAGTTTAAAAAATGAATTATTTCTAGATTGAAACATTTTTATTTAATGTATTTTTCTTATCTTCCATTTTTAAACTTTTTCCTGCTTAAGAAAATTTAATTTCCTGGTCCCTTATAAAGCATCTTAAGAAGGTTATTTTCTATTTCAATCTATGAAAATACAAGAAAATATCCCTCACTTTACCGTAGGGTTATAACGTATACAATCATTTTATTAGAACAATTAATCTTTTTACTCTCATTTATTGAACAATTTATATACTGCCATTCTATTTCCAGACTTTTAAAGTTTAGAAGATTTATATTGAAAGTGGCATTCTCCAAGTTAGGCGTCTGTTAAAATCTAGTTTATTGTAGTTATATTTTAGTTCCTAGGTTTACATCGTATGAAGATGCCGTAAACCTTAATTAGACCAACTCGTCTTTCGGAGACAGAAGGTTACGAATAAAAACTTAATCTTAGCTGTGTGGAAATTTATTACTTTCTGTGAGTCAGCAGGCTTTTGTTTAGCTGTGCTAGTTTTACTGATCTAGCTAGGATATATTTTATCGGGGATAAATTACTAATCTCAGCGTTTGTATGATAAAGTACTATCAAAAAAGGAAGTATATGGATAGAATACATGAAACTACTCGTGACACAAATTTAAATTAAATAGAAAAAATCCTGAAAAAGTGAAAAAGTGAGGATTAAGTAACAAATATCCTTATTAAACAAAAACTGAACAATTATATGATACTTTACTTCAATAAAATATTATTATTTCATACACCTTAATTGTAAACTATATAAATCGTAATTGTTACTATATAATCGCTAAACACATAGTAGAAAAATAAACCAATCAATTGAAATGCTGTGTACTAATAAGGTTTGGTAAAGGTTTTTGAACAATTTTCAATATTGATAAAATTTTTGAAATTTTTGTCACAAATCCTTATCTAAGAGATTTATTTCTTTAACATATGTTATCTACTACCATTATTTTTGTTTAACAAAACATCCACAAAAAAATTGAATATTTTGAAAAAATGAATTTGAATGTGAATTATTCTACTAACAGTCAGATGGCCCCGAGATGCGAAGCGGAGTGAACGTGAGCGGAACTATGTTGAACGTAGCTGAGGGATATTAATGAAAAATGTAAAAGGAATGCATGTTGAAGTCAACTTGACTGAGATTTTTATAGACTGTGTTTTATAGGGGATTGGTTAGAGTAAGGATCAGTGGATCAGTTGAATATAATTTGAATGAGATTTATACAACGAAATTGTGTCCTAGTGAAAGATGAGCAGTACAGTATGCAGCCATTAATTTCCGGTTGTTGAGATACAAAGGGTTGAGGTATTGAATTATTCAAATTCCTGATCATTTATTTCCTTTAAAAAGTTTCTATTGAATATTGTTTTTAAAGCTTTTATTTCGTTGTTTTTTTAAATATTGTCATCATTTTGCATGTATTTCCTAACATAATAGTTTGTTATTCAAAATTTATATGTTGAGCTTAGCTACTCTACCACTTATGCCTACACTACACCTATATAGAAAGTTAAACTTACATTCATTTTAAAACCATTGAAAAAATGTTTCACTTGTCGTATCCTAATTATATTTTTTATTCACATTTCATGAACGAAATTGGCAAGTATATCAACTAATTCAGAGAAATCGGGTCGAACATGAAACATGGAACTGTCATGTTATGTCCTTATATGACTAATGGACTACAGTAAAGTTTGAAGTAAAAGTCCTGTAAAGTTAACTAAAATGCTATTAATATATCTAAGAGGATTAGTAGCGCAATCTACTTTATTTTAGCCGAAATGTATTAATATAGAGAATTAGTTAATTGGTTATACACTTTATTGTGAAAGAAAATATGTGTTAACCATGTATCTTGGATAATAATAAACATTTCTTTTTCTTTAGAAGGTACTGCAAAAATGTATTATTTTTCCTATTTTATATTTACTCCAATCTAATCCATAAAACTGGTAAATGAATTTGTTGATTAGCAAATACTGAAATAAAAAATGAAACATCAAAGTTCTGAAATATTACAATGCTTCCTTACACCATAAACTAATAAAAGTTAAGAAACAGTAAAAAAAATATGATAAATTATGAAAATATTTAAATCCTCTGAGATACAAAATACTAAAAATAAACCCGATTTTTTACTTTTAAAGAACTAAAAGCTTAGGAACTAAATACATTCTCTAAGGGATTTAGATTTCAATATGTAAAACTAGTACTTCAAGTAGTAACCCTATTTCGGAACCATAATATTTGGTACAACAGTCCGTCTTGGAGACTAAAGACCCTAGGATGTGTAGCATATGTCCCTTTTAAGTTGTCAACCTTACGTGAAACTACCTTCATTCACGCAAGCTTGGTTTTTAATTTATCCAGCTAAAAAGTAAAGAAATGTTGAGTCAAGTTGGTGTCACTTTCCGCTTTCTAGACCAAAGACCCTCCCCTGCAGTCTATATTCCTCGTTTAACTGCTCAAACTTACGGGAAACTGCTACTATTTACTTTTCAAGATTCTTTAGTCCTTATTCATCTAACCAGAAAAATATGAAAAGTTAAGTGAAGCTAGTGTATCCCGTGGACTTATCATCCGATATGTGCCTTGAGAGTGCTTAAAGCAATCCAAACGCCACCGGCGTTATCTACAATGACTATATTAGCAGTTGTTAGTTTCTCATGTTCCTAAATATGCAGTATACCACTTCCAAGAGCTATATTGCAAACGAGGGATTTTTTTCTGAAAAAAAATGACCAAATAAAATAAATATTCAAAATAATATCAAATTTTTTAGGGGTATGTTAGCAAAAAATATTTAAGATGTGTTGTATAATCCTCTTTAAATTGAGATTAGGAGTTTTATTGTGAAAAAAAATGAATATTTGAATGCAGCAAAAACTTAAACATCGTATAGTTTACATTAAATAAGTATTAAAACTAATAAAACCATATTTAAACAAACAATGAAGGGGAATTAATTTTTCACTTAAAAAAAAAGTGACGATGATATCAAAACGCCTATCGGTTCCAGAGTATAATAAAATTTATATCACTTAGATTGTTTTTTAAAATAAAATCTTGAAAATTTTATATTCGTATCATCTACTGTAAAATTTTCAACCACGTGCATTTAAGCATCGATAAGTATAAAACAGTAAATTTATTAAAAATAAATTTTATATACCGGAATCCTTTTTTAAGGATTATGAAAAGCAATATATTTTTTTGTTAAGCCACATATTTATAAAAAAAATAAATCATTAAAATTTTAAGATGAAATGATGGAAATTGTCATTGACATTTTTTCAATCATTATTATTTTATTCATGCATTATGGTCAATTTCATTGTAAGTACACCATTTAGAACTTAGTATGAAACTTAGTGCTTATAAATTCGGAAAATATCCTGAATTGTGATAATAAGTTAATTTCCCGGTTTAATTCTTTGATTAACAGAATTGAAACATTTTGCGGTTTGAAACATATTAATTTTAATTAATTCTCATGTTATAAAATACATTGTAAATATAAAGAGATAATTAAGAAATTCGTAATGTATGTTACTGATAAAGCCCAAATATATGTAAATATTAAAAAGTGGAATAGGTATTATATACATGGTTATTATAAAAAAATAACACTT
>CM063505.1:109524907-109559907 GCA_032207245.1 Pardosa pseudoannulata | reverse complement strand
ACATACAACCCAGCACTGCACAAAAGAGAATAATTTTACGTAATAAAATAAAACAATAGTAACAGAAAAATAAATTTTAGCGTACAAAAACATTTTAAAACAAAACTTAAACATTTTAACAAAATATATAGTAAAAATTATTAGATTTTATTTGTCTTAAAATTTTATTTGTATAGCTATATTTGTATGCAATTTTGCAGAATACTTTATAACTCTTCATTTATTGTTTTTCTAAATCCTATTTTATGTCCACTGTTCCATTAAGGACTCTACAGATGCTACAAAGCACTTTTGTAAGTTAAGAACTTTTACACTGAAATATAACTATATTAACCCTCCGAGTGGAACACACCGAGGAAAAAATGTCTCCAAAAAATACGCTAAAGTTTTATTGTGTCAGTGACCAAAGCGTTCTATGATTTTTTACTTCACCCTTTGTCGACTAGATTGGAATTCGGGAAACCCACCCTCGTAATTGTCCCTTTACTTCCGGTTATAAATAGATATATAAATAGACATTATAGATTGTTAATTTTTAATACATATAAAGCTCGTCGAGTCTCGAATGTTATCCCATAAAAAATAATGGATTCTAAAAGTACAAATAAAGATATTCTTTGAAATACTTATCTATATTTTTACGAAAGTTCTCCAAGATAACTAAGTGATGCAATTAAAGATACATCTGTTACCGCAAACGAAATACTTCGAAATAGAGATTTACAATGCCTAGAAAAGCTATCAGAGTCTTTGTACCTCAGGGAGTAAGGGTGCAGTTCCTAAACAATCGACCTGACCATCCTACCCCAAAACTCCATGATGGAAAACACTGGCAGAAATGTACAATACATCCATTTTCGGAACATTTTTGGAGGTCGAAAATTGTACGTCACAACCGCTTTGAAGACATCATCGGTTTGGCGGAATTGTACGTGCGTACCGCTTAGAGGGTTAATAAATTAATTTTTTAATATAGTTATTTTGTACACCAAAGAGATCATATGTATTTTGTACACCATAGAGTATGTGTTTATAAAATATTAAAAACTTTTCTTTTCTAAGGTTATACATTTTTTCTGAGAAAAAAAAATTATCATTTCGTTGGCTGATTCTAAACAGAATAATCAACTACTTAATTTACAATAATTTAAAAGTATGGTATCTACTGTTTGAAATCAACACTAAAATTCTGTAAACCTGTAATAAAAGATACATTTAGGAGTACCCTGTGCTAATATTTATTTTCTATTGTTTTCTCTCCACAAACTTTATATTTCGAGAGCTTAAATATTACTATGAAAAATATTTTACAGCTGTGCTTAATTACTTACTTCCTTTTTATTTAAACGTCATGGAAGGATTATATGATATATTTATGTACCACAAAGTGGTCTAACTTTGTAATGACTTCATTCATAATATTCCTAATCACTTTCAGTTTCTTGTCTTATAAACGTCCTTAGAAGAAACATTACCATTTGGTTAGTTGATTCTAAACACTGTAGATAACTCTTCAATTTACTAAATGTTATAAAGTAATGTAACCTACTGATTGAAGTCAATTCTAAAATATATGACACCTATAGTAATGAGATAAAAAGAAAAGCATTCTGTAATAAAATTTATTACCATGGCTGCGTCAGTTTTTATTGCTTAATGAGAAATAAATGCCGTTGAGTGCAATATCGCTACGTCATGGGTTATTAGATGAATGAAGTTAAAAATGATTTTTATCAACTTGTAAATAATTTAAGGTCAACATGAAAAATTTAAATAAGAGAAAAATAAAACAATACTTTTCTTAAATGTTCCATTAAAGTCTCTGCAATACACTCTTTATTTTATACATAATTTAGTTTTTATTTTTATACACACATTTGCATAATTTTTTGCATTGAGAAACCTACCCGAAGACGTTTAATGGGATGTTGTCAGATTTTTAAATTTGAAAGTAGCTTTCTACCAATATCAATTAAGAAGACTCTAGTACAAATTCTTTGAATAAACTCTGGCCTTGTATGTACCACATATTAGACTAAGTACCTAACCAATGACAACAAATGATCATGTGAAAAATAATTCCATAATATGATCAATATTATCATATAATGGGATGATACATAATACTAAGTATCTAACAAATTACAGCAGATGGCCTTATAAAATACAATTAAATAATATGATCGCTATTATCATATCATGGGAATATACATTATGCTAAGTATCTAACCAGTGACAGATGAAAAATAATTCCATAATATGATCAATACTATCATATTATGGGATGATACATAATACTAACTATCTAACCAGTGACAGCAGATGACCATATGAAACATAATTCCATAATATGATCAACACTATCATATTATGGGATGATCTATTATACAATCAATTAAAATTTAACTCACGACTTAATACCAAAATAAATGAAGGGTACTGCCATCTCTCGGTGATCTTAAACCCTTGATGTTCGAACGTTATAATATAACCAATAATCTTTAGCGTGCTCTCAAGCAATATATTGGAAAGATTCTCTTGCATTGATCCAATCTTCAAAAACCTAGTATTATAGAAATGTTTGACGAAATACATAAATTTTATAATTAAATCTAGCTCTTAGATGGTTAGTTATAATTCCTATTATATTTTATCGTATTACTTCATTAACTGCTAGTAATTTTAATGGAATTAATAGCAATACATATTTTAAATTGATCAATAAATCCAATTAAAATTGAAAAAAACTCCGAGTTTGAAGTATTTTTTAGCATGAAAAATTTATTATTAAACATATTATATAACAACATAATTGACATAATTAAAAATTATACCAGTATAATTATAAGAAGGAAAACCACACCTATAACTTTTTTAAATGTGTTATATCTACAACAGTTTTGCAGAATAAATTTATGAAAATATTTAGTTACTTCTTATTATTTACTAACCTCTATTAGTAAAGATTATTTTATATCGAAAACGATAAATTACAGACTAAGAAAAATAATTGATTATAGCTAATTAACTACAAGATAAAAATCAAGGGACATTAATAAGGAATAAATTTATAAATTCATAGGATTAGAAAAGTTCTTTGTGAAATTGACATTTATAAACCTAGTTTGGAGAATATTAAAAAATCAGTATTTTGTTAGTCAAAGAGAAAAGAAAACTACTTCTTTCCAAACTTACATAATATTTATGGCTAAGTAATAAACTAATAATAGTTTATTTTAATGACAGCGTAATTAATAAGATCTCTAAGAAAAATATTATTTTGAAACTTGAAGGACATAAAAATATTTATGCTTAGTATAAAAGCAATATTTTCAGATTTTATTTAAAGATCATAGACACTCAAAAACTCTCTGATTGCATATATATATATATATATATATATATATGTGTGTGTGTGTGTGTGTGTGTGTACGATTATATATCTATAAGTAAAATGCATTATTTACAACCAGTATTCTTATACATACATGAACTGTTGAGTATATATATATATATATATATATATATATATATATATATAATTATAAAATTGAGATTTCTTAATCTAAATTAGAATTTAACCTTGTGTAAAAATGTATTATATTAAATATATTATAAGGTTTATTGAACACCAAATCAATATTATTTTCTAAAATATGCTTAATAAAAGAAAATCCAATTGATAAAAAGTCTTGATTATACACAGTTTTATAAAACATTTTATGTTATAAGATATTGAAAACTGTTGAAATAACCTTAGCCTTGTTTAATATTTATAAAATTAAATCTGATTAAAAATATTGTCTTTTTTCCTTAGTTTATTTTTTCGAAATTTTGAAAAGGATTCAAAAATGTAAAAGTTGCATTTAGATTTCCCGTAATCGTTCAAGTACTTTTTAAAGTTTGTTAAAACATGTTAAGTGTCACTTGACAAGTTAATATTTATGTAACAGGTGAAAAAAACGCAAGTTTTAATATTACAAACATTGAATTCTAAGGAAAAATATATATCAACATAAAAAATACTATTTTTCTGAAATTATATTTGTATAAAATTTAGAGGAAGGATATTTTTGATTAGAAAATCAAAATATTGTTAAAAATTATCTAATATTATTCTAACTGCATTCTATATTAATAAGTTAATTTATATTTCTTTAGTATATGTTAAAATTACTCAAACATAAGTGACTGTTGATTTTGAGTTTTATTAAGTGCATTTTTATAAAACAAATCTTAATTTAAACTTTTTCAAAAATATTTTTATTTGTTTAGCTATTTTTAAACATTTTTTACTTGACAATCAACTTAATGCTCGAAGAAAGCTACTTAGGTTTAGACTAAAGCACATTAACAAGCAATATCGGAAAATTTGGGAGAAAAAATTTAAAGATAAATACATCTAGAATATTTTGACGTTACTCATCGATGCTGTTAAAGAAAAGAAATTAAATATAAAATTTATCGTTTAAGATTTTAACGAAGAAAATACACAAAAGATTTATTAAAGTAAAATAATTACTCTTTCGATAATAACCATAAATTTTGGTTCTGGGATTTAATAACTAAAATACAGTTTTTAGTTGAAAGCAGCAATTTTGAAGGCCATTTACTCCCCTTAAAAATAAATTGTATAGAGACATTAAAGAATTTATTGAACAGATGTATAAAATAATATACTTGAAATATATTACAAAAATCTTTAATTTTCTCATAAAACTATAGTTTTTAAATTTGAGAACTTTAATAATTGTCAAGTTACCAAGAAGGCTGTAATAAATAAATCAGTATATTTCACGATTACAGTAAAATATCAGATTGGGACTGGAGAGATACTTTATTTAAATGTAAACAATATAATTATAGGATATTTGGAATAGTATCGGTAACCTTGTATTTTAAAATTTTTATCTAATATATTTTATATATGGAACGACAAATTTTACATTATATATTCTAATATTTTTAAATATTGTATAATCGTTTTGTAATAGGTTCTAAAATTTCAATATCGTTGCTACTTAATAAAGAAAATTAATATAACAGTTTTAATAAAACTGCAAGAAAAAAATAATTTTAATTGATATTTGTTTACATTAAATTTTAAGACGTTACATTAATTTTAATTAAATGTTTTCTCGTGTTAAATTTGCATATATCGTATTAAATACATTATTCTCTAAAATTCTGAATACGAAATAAAATCAAGTAACTATAAGCTCTTATATATAAGTATAATACAAATCATAAAAAATGTTTTAAGTTTAAATGTTTAAATGTTTTAAGTGTTTTATGTTAAGGTAAAGTAATAGTAAATAAAGGCAAACAGCTGGATAGAGGTATAACTATAATCAAATAATAAATTTTCAAACGCATCCACTACCCTTTTGTTTTCATTTTTAATATACGAAAGTTTTAATATACGAAAAATAATATTACATTTTTAATAAAACTACAAGGAAAAACAAATTTTAATTGATGTTTGTTTACATTAAATTTTAAGACATTACATTAATTTTAATTAAATGTTTCTTTGAGATAAATTTCCATATTTTTTATTAAATACGTTTTTCTCTAAATTTTTGAATACGAAATAAAATCAAGTACCTATACGCTCTTATATATAAGTATAATACAAATCATAAAAAAATGTTTTAAGTTTAAATGTTTAAATGTTTTAAGTGTTTTATGTTCAGGTAAAGTAATAGTAAATAAAAGCAAACAGCTGGATAGAAATATAACTATAATCAAATAAAAATTTTCAAACGCATCAAATTCCCTTTTGTTTTCATTTTTAATATTTGTTTACATTAAATTTTAGGACATTACATTAATTTTAATTAAATGTTTCTTTAAGCTAAATTTGGATATTTTTTATTAAATACGTTTCTCTCTAAATTTCTGAATACGAAATAAAATCAAGTACCTATACGCTCTTATATATAAGTTTAAAAGAAAACATAAAAAAACGTTGTTAAGGTAAATTAATAGTGAAATTAAAGTAAGCAGCTGAAATAGAGGTTTAACTAAAATCAAGTAATAAATTTTCAATCTCATCCACTACCCTTTTGTTTTCATTTTTAATATACGAAAGTTCTCCTAATATGTGCGAAAAAAGTGATTTTGTACAAATTAATGAATTTATTACTTTTATTTTGTCTAATTGAACATGTTTGGTTAAGAATAAAGTTAAGTGAACATTTGGAATAATATCGGTTACCTTATATTTTAATATGTTATCTAATATATTTTATATATGGAACGACAAATTTTACATTATAAATTCTAATATTTTTAAATATTGTATAATTGTTTGCAATTGGTTCTAAAATTTCAATATCGTTGCTATTCAATAATGAAAAATACTATAATATTTTTAATAAAATGACAATGATAATCTAATTTTAATTGATATTTGTTTACATTAAATTTTAAGACGTTACATTAATTTTAATTAAATGTTTAATTAAGTTAAATTTTCGTGTTTTATTATTAAATACATTCCTCTATGAATTTCTGAATACGAAATAAAATCAAGTAACTATACGCTCTTATATATAAGTTTAAAAGAAAACATAAAAAATGTTAAGGTAAATTAATAGTAAATGAAGGTAAACAGCTAAAATAGAGGTTTAACTAAAATCAAATAATAAATTTTCAAACTCATCCACTACCCTTTTGTTTTCATTTTTAATATACAAAAATTCTCCTAATATGTGCGAAAAAAGTGGGATTAATGAATTTATTTCTGTTATTTTGTCTAATTAACCATGTTTGGTTAATCATAAAGTTAAGTCAGCCTTTACCTTAAATATTTAATTATTATATAATGAAATAATTATTAAAAGATATGTGTAGTTAAGTAATTATATATATTGTAAGGAGCAATCTCATATAACTTCAAAATTTTCAAATTACATGTCTTCTATAAAAAGCACATAGAACAAACTTACCAACTTTTTCCCACTCAAGACGCTGGATAAGTCCAGTTCTTGACATTCATCCAACTCCTTGTGCTCCACTTTGAGCTTCTGTATCTCTGAAACTACAAAACTGACCAACTTTTGTGACTCCGTCTCTTCGATATCTTGCCACTCCGTGGAAACTTGAGGCTGTTCTGTCGTAGTAGTTGTTGATGTAGATGAGGGTTTGGAAGTTGTAGATGTAGTTGTAGATGTGGTCTTCGGGGTGGTAGATGGTGGGGCGGAAGTTGTCGAAGTGGTAGTCTCTCTGTCAGTAGTCGTCGTGAACGCCTCACTAGTCGTGATTTTCTCACTTGTGGTTACAGTAGATGACTCAGTTGTAGTTAATGCGAGGGATGTTGGGAGGATTAACAAGCAAATTGTCACTATCGTGAGTGATTGTAGATCGGCCATGATGATTCAGCTTATGCAACCACGTGGTATATAAAATGCCTTAGGCAACCTTAACTAAATGGAACTTCTCTCTTTCGATGCTGGAGCCTCGAAATCTTCTTTAGATCTGACTCCGAAAGGATGCAGAAGAGCATCTTTGAGGGGAGAGTAGTGAGCCGTGCGTTGATTGGTGTTGGAGAAAAGCGCCATCTGCAGAGAACATTTTATCGAATTGATTTCGCCGCCTGTAGTCTGAGAGTGACGGCCGTCTTTGCTGCACAGTGCTGCCCTATCTCCCGACGATTCATTTTACTGGTGGCAGCAGGAAAGTTTGTTGGGGAAATTAATTTTCTGCTTTCTTAGAACTAGGGGTTGTAATGGAGAAAATTTCGATTGGTTCAAAAGTTAATAGAACCAAAATTTTAATGCTTCTGACTTTTCTAAATTATTTGAAACCAGAATATTTAAACATATTGGAACAAATTTGATTTTTCGAAAGATTAAAATAATTTGTTTTACAGGAAATAAAATTTTTGCAGTAAGAATACATAACTTATAAAAACTTGGTTATGAAAATTAACACCTCTTAAATACTGAAAGGGTTACTTATAACATACGTTAACATAAATATGATGTATACTTTAAATATGAGTAAAAAAATTATTTTATGTAAAAAATGAGAAACATTCTTAAAATGAATAATTAATAGTCTTAATAAATAAATATATGAGAAATACAAACATTTTTTCTTTTTATAGAAATATTATGCATAATACTTAAAAAACTTTTTGTGCAAATATTTAGATCACATATGTGGTCATATAAATCATTAAACATAATCATATGTAAAGCCATATTTTTTTTTCAGTTTTAGGCGTATTCAGTTGCAAAAATTTTAAATTTTAAACTACTTTGAATAGAAAAAACATTTTATTTTAATCACACGTCCATGCACTTTTGTTTTAAAAATATAATGTGTTTATATAAGTTTTATAGAAGTTACAAAGGCTGTCAGGGAAAATGTCTCAAAAACCTTTTTCTGTGTGTGCCTGTATATACACACATACATAACACACAGACACACACACACACACACACACACACACACACACACATATATATATATATATATATACATATATATATATATATATATATATATATATATATATAAAGAGAGAGAGAGAGAGAGAAGGTGATAAATTGTAGAAATTGATGAATATTAACAAACACATATGAATATATCAATATATGCATACATATATATGTATAAATGTGAGTAAATGTGCATGGTAAAATGGAAGAATTATAAAGAGTCATCAATATAAGGAGTAGCTGGAAGAAACGAAATGACTGATTGTTGCAATATTTTTTATTCATTTTCTGTGTCATTCGAATTCGGAGAAAAATCGTGTACTAAGCAATTCTTTTTTTCAACTTTTAGAATGTATTTTATAGATTTGTCTTGGCTGTCTGTCAAACAGATTCATCGAGAAAATCCTTTTTGAAATATGTCTCTTAAGATATCTATTTTGTTCCTACTTGACTGATTTTTTATGAAACTATTGGACATAAATAAATGTATAAGTGTATATGTAATTTAAGTGAAAAAAACATTCAACAAAATATTTATATTTGCAGTTTGTTGAAGTTTCCTGGATTTTGTTAACAGATATCAAAGTATAATGTTTATATATAATGTAATATAAGTATAACACTTAAAACTGAAGTATTGTAAAAATTAATTCTAAATCCGTACTTTAAATAAATATTTCGTGTTAACAACGTAGTTGGATGCCTCTAAAAAAGAATATTAACCATGTTAAAATTTTAATGTTGAATAAATGTTTATAGTTTAAAAAAATACATTCATATTTTCAAGAATTATTTGAAAATGAATATTAGTATTTTTAATTCTGTTTTTTACGTTGTATTCTTTCACACTACTATCCATAGCATGTTCATCGTTCTGGCTTTATATTTGACGTATTCTTATGCTAAACATCTCATTTTAAATTATCTGAAGTATTAAATGTTACTATTAATTACATCTTAAACATATAATTTTAAGGGATTATTATAATCCCGTCAGAAAAATTTGTAACCATACCTGATTGCCTTTGTTTGGATCTCTACGGTCTACTTTTTGCAACGTGAGGGATAATGAGGTCGTGACCTACTGCTTATAGCTGATTCCGAACGACTACGAACATCCATGCCACAGTGGGATTCGAACCCATGAACTTAGGTTCCGAATTCCAGCACCCTAACCATTCGGAGATCGTTCGGCTAACCCTACCTAAATTCTCTGTAAGAATGATTCTACATATTCATAGTTAGAAATTGTGAATGAATTCAGGCAAGAGTTGTATTTTCTACAAAATAAGAAACATAATACAAAGTAGTAACTATTTATAAACTTTACTTAATTTATCCTTTTAATTTTAATCAAATTTATACAAATTCTTATGTTAAGCATAGCATGCCATAATTAACAAATGCACTTAATTGTTACCACTTGGAATGTAGACATCCTTGATTTTAGTACCCTATTCCTAAGCATACCTTTGTTAATTTTCCCCTTACACATGATTTCAAAAGTTCCTGTTCAGGTAAGTTTCAGTTCAATTTCTATTTGTAGGTTTCAGTTTTTAATATCGGTTATTATAACATTGGGAATTTTTGAACAACGTTTTCTCGTTTTTGTATTATATGGTGATACTACGGAACTCATGAAGGTATTATTTTGTTTAGAAAATTAATTATAGTTTAGCTGCAATTCACTCCTAAGTTATGAATCTACATTAATAATTACTATGTATAAAAAAATTTAGAATAAGTAATTAGTATGAAATGGCCTGCAAAATATTAAAATATGTTTTTATCATTACAAAAAATAATTCTTTTCAATAAACCTTTTTTCTTTGGGCGATTTTCTTTTTCTAACTCAGCTGACAATACAGATACATCTACCTTTTATTCCAATACATGGCTACGAGGCTGTTACCCATTTAGCATCACTCGAGGGGCACATGTAGCACCGACCACCCTCCCCACCTTTTTCCCGTTCAAAACAGTCACCCTTTTCTTAAATTCCAGACGGAACTTACCGTATCATACTAGAGTTGCCGGTTTAAAAGTTGTCAAGCTACTTTAAAGTTATTTTCCCTGCAATGTAAAGGAGTTCCGTTACGCAAAATTAGTTTCTTTCATTTATTATCTCTTTGCAATATTTTTTTTCCTCAAAAGTGTGTTATACGAGTACGAACGAGAAGGGGTCGACAGGTTCGTTTTCGAACAGGAATTCGCTGTCGAACCCCCGTCGACGCGTCCGTTCAGTGGGTTAAGGAAAGCTACGGAAGTTTCTAACATTACTCCCGATGAGTTCTAGTAATATAGAAGCAAATTCCAAGCAGAAGACCCCTGAGCTAGACCTGCCATTCCCACACACAGTCACCATGACCCAGCCATCATGACCCAGTCAAATTTAACAAACACGGTGGACCTTAGGTCAGCCCGAGCCCGGAAAATCCGATCTTTAATTAACAAGATCGTTGCCTTTGCCGAGCGATCTACTGCTACTTTAAGACGATTTTGTCGTTTTGTATATTTTATGCAACATAATCATTTACTAAATTTTAAATCTGATAATTTTTTAAAAGAGATTGCATTGTTTCCTTAGGTTCGCCTTTTAAAGGTAGAAATTTGGAAAATATAACATCATGAATATTATATTTTCCTTACATTATTTTTTGATTTAATGAATTGTTATGACACTAATATATCACGACATGAAAGACATATTAGTTATTTCTGCAATACGACATGGAACAAAATAATAATTAGTATAAAAAAATTTAAAAAGAATTTTCTTTGAAAAGTGCTTCCGTTCATATCTTAATAATAACATGTTTAGGGCGTTTAGTTCTTATTTTCGACTTTGCAAAAGTAAAGTGCAAAAATTCTTACGATTATTCACTAAATTTCCTATCTGAAAAATATTACGGTTTTTGCATTATTAAATACATAACTATTGGTTAGGTGCAGATTATATATATTTACACTACTTATAATAAAATAAATGGAGTTGATATCATGAATAAATTAATATTTATGTTCTTGGTACTAGACTCCTTTAATTACGATTCTGAAAATATAGGATGAATCAATAACATAATTTATATGTCAGTTATGAATAAAACTATGCACTTTTACGCATCTATACTCTCTCAAAAGAAACTGCTTAAATTTTTTTCTAAAATCGTCTATGACTAGTTAAGCAATACTTTTTTAAAATGTAACAGTTATTATACGGAATAATAACTGTCAGATAATTGGTCATTTCAAATGCAATATATTTCACTCTATTTTTATTGTTGGTCTATGTTGGTTCTACAATAACATCTGGAATAGTCAAATCTAATATCATTTTAATAACCTAATGCGTTTTGTTTCTTTTACAGTACTGTTTAAAGAACTGTGCATGTAAAATTAGAAGCAGTATCGCATTTAACTGCATGTGAAGCAGTTGAACTTTAGAAAGGAAAATGAACAGATGAACTTTAGAAGAAAGATGAACTTTAGAAGGATTACAAAAATAAAGATCTTGAAGAATGATGGCTTACCAGTATTATGAAATTTAAAAAATTGTGAACCAAATTTAAAAACTTAATATGACACATATATATAATTGTAATACGCATGCTAGTCACAGGTTAAAATAACGAAGTTTGACAGTATTTTGCTCTCTTATTATCTCTATGCTAAAAGTAAGATTCATTTCCCCGATTAAACGAAAGTAATCAGCTATGAATTCAGGAGTTGATCTCGTTAATATTATCAGTGTAATATATATCGTGAGCGGTATAATTGTTGAGCTGGAAAATATATTGAAAGGATAAGTTGAAGTTGATCCGAATAAATCAAAACTATGTACTTTTTTTAAAAATACGATATATTTTCTCATACATAACCTACATTTTAACCCAGATTTTAAAATGTTCCTTCTGCATTAATTTTCAGGAGTTTTTTTGTAATCATGCTTTGTTTCTTCCTTATACATACATTTTGGACATCGTTTGGATTACGTTGACGATAGATGAAATAATTAATTCCTAAAAAATATATATATTTATACCTATTATTTAAAATTATGAAAATTCCTTTTTTTCTAAATTGAAATTGAGTTTTAGTAATGTAAATGATGTGTACATTATTTTCCTTGTACATTAGGGAGTGTTTAATAAGTGATTTAGAAAAATCTTTAAAAAGTAGAAAAATCTTAAAAAATAAATAAATGATGAGTCACATGTGAATAATTTTCTTATACATCAATACATATGATTGAATTTTCTTATACATACCTTTGTTTGCAAAATATTGAGCTTCAAGTAAACAAATTAATAGTTTTACATATCATAACTTAACTAGACAAATGAGTTATATTATAAAGATGTTCTATTAAAAGTATCTAATATGAAAGGAATGGAAGTAAAAACAAAATGTCATAATTATGGTGTAGAAAGTATTTGTTATGTAAGTATTTTTCAAGAGAGTTTAGTAATTAGCAGGTTATCAGGTATTAATGCAATATCTTCTTGTTTACGTATAATATAAGGAAATAATATGTTATAGCTTTCTGTAATATACATAACAGGAATTTGAATGTTCATAAAATATAGATAAAAAATTGTTTTGCTACTTATTACAAATCTTATTACGAATAGTTCTTCCTCAAAACACCCAATTAGTCTTAAGTTAATTATAAAATATTATATCGTATAATATCTCTTAATAAAACTTTCTGTAATATACATCTTAAGAATTTGAATTCATAAAATATAGTAATTTGTCTTATTATATTATAGTTTTAAAACACCCAATTAGTCTTAAGTTAATATTATTCATGAAATCTCTTAAAAAACTTATGAATCTACTCTTAAGAATTTGTATCAAAAACACTTAATTTGTAACATTCAAGTTTATTTGAAAAGGTGCTTGTAATTATCAAGAGATTGCTAATTAAAGCAAAATATTTTCAAAACTATGCTAATGAGTAGGATCATGAATAAAACCATTGATGTTAAAATTACAGCATAACGGATTAAGTGATACATTGCAATAATTATTTAATTTATAGTACTCGGTATTTTTAAATTCCATTCATTGAAAATTTAATTAAAATAACTAATTCTTGGGAAAAGTGTCTGAAACTAACACAACTTTTAAAACTATAATAAAAAATATATAAATTTGCAATATCAAAATTTCTTAAAACTAAAAAGGTACATTTTCGGTTCAAGTAAATATAATATATAAAACCATGTAAGAAAAATCAATTAATTCTTAAATTAGTGAAGAACCCTTATTTTAATCTCTTCAGAATGTGATGCAAGTTTGAAGTAAAATCCTATTAAAAGTACTTTATTTTAATAGGGTTTTTAATCGAAAAAGTTTTGTTTTGCGTAATTTAAAATTCGTTAACTTTTTATTTTCTTGTACGTTTACTTGCTCACAAGAATATATCAGAGAAAATTATTATACTAATCTAACAAAATTTTCACATTTTGAATATTGATAAAGCGTTATAAATGTAGGAATATAGAAAAAGATTGTGAAAAACGAAAAAAAAAATATAAATTTTTAAATTTAATTTTTTAATTTTCTGTAATAAATGTATAAGATAATGTTGCCGTGTGTTATTTTGCTTTGGCTTGTAAAGTGTTTTGTGATAAGAATTCCTAATCATTATTTTATTTTTCTGATAAAAAACCTTATGCTAAAAGTGTTTATATACTTTGAAATTATGAGCCAAAATTGTTATGGTGATTTAAATTTACACAGTAAAAAAATTACATTTTTAGTTAATTGGCTATTTTGCTGTTGTTATTAAAATAGCATTAAAAATTATAAAAGAGTACGCTAGTGAATATAAAACTAGTTTTAATTAGTTCGGGACTTCTAGGCCCGAGCGTTATAAAAACATTCCGCACAAAATCATCCAATAGACATAAATTCCTAAATTTTCACTAGTTGTCTTATAGGTCTTTTAGACACAAATGACATGAATTTCTACAATTTTCCCTGATTATGTTTCTCATCAAGAGATACTTTTAATTTATTCTAAATCCAGATTTATGCACGAGCTTATTAACATTTTTATTTAGTGTTTGTGGTCAGAGAAAGATATGCTGTCAAAAATACATCTTTTATTAGATTCAAATAAAAGAATATAAGATGTGATTTAAGTTTTCAATTGTCTCCGTATTACGTTTATGTTTTCTGAATAAAAAAAAAATATGTACAGAAAAATAATTAAAAAATATATTTCAATAATGAATAACATTTTAACTTTAAATAAAGTATTTTGAAAACAAATTTTCTGTTAATTCTTAAGGAATTGTTATATTGCTCAGAAATGTTGAATCTGTGACAGGCATTCTCTTAACTCCAGGAAATGTGCGTCCTCACAGATTAATTAAAGAAATAAAATCCAAAGTAAAACTTTTCTTACAAAATATTTACTTATCTTAATCCAATCTATACTTTAAGAACAGAAAAGTACTTATTTCACTATAATTTATCCTTCAAACAATGTACTAAAACAAGTGACGTAATTCTGGGTTTTTCGAATCTATCACAAAAATGCCCTTCATGGAATTAAAGTAGATTATTTAAAGACATCAACTCATATTTAACATCGATTACAACATGGGTGCTGTAAAACAAATTAATTTGTGTATAATGATTACAAATTGAAATTTTAGTAGTAGTTCAATGCGTTATCGATAAATTACGGTAAGATAATATGCTTGATAGTCATCTAGCTTAACTTAAATAAAAGGGTTAAAATAAAAAAATATTACAATGGTATAAAGTAAACAAGTTGTCCGAATGGTTTAAGGACATGAAGGAGCAGTCGAAGAAACCGAATTATGTATGATAAAACTGTAAAACGTTGAATTTACAAGACCTAATTTTTTACAATTTACCGCACAATGTTTGATACATTTGTGACTTCCCCAATAAATATTTCTTGAAAGGAATTACAGATTTATCTACGATAAATTAGCATTCCATTCAAATATCCTAAGTTAATTAATCTAGAAACAATTAACCCTTACGATATTATAAACAATGAAGTTGATTTAGCCCAAGTTAATAATTTTACATGGAAATATTAATTGTAAATGAAATTCATTTTCAGTGATATTACTTAAAATAAAACTTAAATTTTGCTTTCCTCTTATAAACTTTAAAAAGTGTATGTAAGTAAAGAGAAATTTTATACATGTTTTTTAGTTGCATAGAAAAATTTGGAAATAGTTCAATTAGATAATGAAATTAAGGTATAAATATTTATGAATTAAATCTATACTGAGTGATATTGAATTAATATATAATAAATTTAACGATTATTTAATATAAAGTAACATTAATACAATATTTATATTGCAATGATAAAGATAATGTAATGAATATTTTCTTAACTTGTACGTCCTACCAATTGCATTGACAATCCTGTAATAATATTTTTATGAAATAATGATTCAATGAACCTGAATGATATACATTAAAACACTGAAGTGATTAAGATTCACACAATAATACATATTTTAATGACAAAAAGTATATCGAAAAGTAATGCATAATTCATTTTAATATTTATATATATTATATATAAATATATAAATATATATATATATAATATATATTATTTATTTTATTTATATATATGTTTTATATATGATATTATGTATTTATATATATGTATATATATAATATATATATAAATATATATATATAAAATATATTATTTATATATTATATGTATATATATATGTTTATATATGTATAATATATGTATATTATGTATATATATATATAAATATTTATATTATATATAATATATATATATATATATATATAAATATATAATATATATATATAAATATATATATATAAATATATATATTATAATATATATATATATAAAGTATATATATATAATATATATATGTGTGTGTGTGTGATGTGTGTGTGTGTGTGTATAAAACTGTAAAAAATATATTTTATACGAAATTGACTTTAAAAAAATTTATTGTTTTAGCAGATTTACTTTGAATAGTTTCATTTAATTTAAAAATATAATTATGTTAAAGTGGTAAAACTAAAAAGTAAAATTCATTTTTTCAGCTATGAATATTTCTTCTTACTAAATTCTTTGATAAAGCTACATATACATTTTTTATACATACAAAGTATTCATTCTATTTCAATGATATACTCATTATTACACGTAAAAGTATAAATGATAAATAACAATAATCACAAATTTACCTAATATTTTATACATTCTGTAGATGTTCTATGTGTGCTCCCTGAGTGATACGTCACACTTCTGTTCAGTTAAACTCGTCCATGCATTTTGAAAGACATCAATCAATTCAGCACTACAGTATCGATCATTTCGTACATAATAGGGTACTCAAATCTATGCTTACAGTGCTATATTAAATTGATAGTTTCATTTTTTTTTCGAATTCTATAAAAATTACATTTTTTTATTCTTTATGAAAATGCACAAGTTTACCTTTAGTATCATCGATATCCAAGTTAGTTTTTGGAATTCCAGTGAAAGCAAATCTAGGACATAAGGATTATCACAATTAATTTTAAAAATTGACTTGTGACAGATTTACCTGTTTTACTATCAGAGTCACTACTATCCAGGTCATCTAGTAAATTCGCTAATATCATTTTCAGATAATTCATTTTTGATTCCGAGTCACAGTTCGAATCACAAGAAATTAGCTAGCTCTACACGCTCTGAATTATCCATTATTAAAATAAAAATTATATTTCCATTACATGAATAAGATTATAAAAAAGATATACACGAAGATAAGAACTTGACTCTGATACAAAACATGCGAGCGCTTTTGAACCAGATAGAAAATACAATAAATTGCAAACTATCATTTACTGGACATCTACACGAATAATTTGTTACTAAAATTGAAAATAATAATGTGTCAGTGCAAGCATAGAAATTAAATTGCCCGTACGCCGTACGGCAAATCAGTAAAGGCCAAAAGTGTGCCCGTAGGTACGCAAGACAAGTTAAGACCTACTTAAGGAACTCATTTTAAATTTTTATGCGGATATATTCTTAGATATGCTTAGATGAATATATTTTCTTTTCAGCAAGTGTGGATGAAAATTTATAAACAATCTCGCAAATTTTTCAGCATCAATTTCTGTACAATAACTATTTCTTCTATTAATTTAATTACTATTTAAATGGACATCTGGACTCACATGTATGTTTTCCATCAACAGAAATCATACAAATATATTTATTATAAAGCGCCATTTAAAATACTGCTTTTCCATGTGATGACAAATCTCATTCATAAAGTTTAATCATTTTATATGAATGATACTATGATGCTAACAAACAAGATTAGACCAAAATATTGAAAGTTATATAAGTGTTTCCTTCTTGAATATCATAATAATTTGCATTTACATCCTGTATTAACCTACATTGGGGAGAAATGGCTAGGGAATTAACTGTTAATGTTTCGCTAATGGAAGCCATTACAAGGTGTTGAGTTAGGTGACCTGGTGGGGCAAGGAGCACAGCGAGGTTACCCTCACCAAAACCCTCATTACTTTGATGCGGAAGTTCATCTTTCATGCAGTGGTGAGTATAGAACATTTAAAATGGCTAATATAGAACACTGGAAGATAAACTAAATTTGATAATGTTGTGTCTGTTCCATAATTTACATGTAAATTCTTTTCTTGCTTATCGTTTAAAAAAATAATATTTTTAGAAGACTCGTATGGACGTTTTTATTTATAACATACTTTAAAGCTCAAACGTAAAGTTTATTTGACCCATAAACGGTTAAAAAATATATAAAGATAAACGATGTAAATATACTGACCATATCTATTTTGTTTATAAAATATGTGCAACATTAATTACCAAATTCGTCTGAAAATAAACTTTTATTTCATACTATTGGGTAAATATTTAATATATTAAAATCAATATGACATATAGATTTAAGATAACTTAATGTTTACAAAACATCTGGGAAATATAAGTTTAAATAAAATGTTAAAGTAAAAGAAAAATCAATTAAAACCAAGAAAAATATATTTTATGAACTTTTACAGTGAATTTTCAATGGATTATTCCGTTAGATCTAAAATATCACATAGATATAATGGTGTTTAAGACATGTTTTCGGTATATTTAGTAACTCTTAAAACATTCAGTAATCAATAAAAAATTTAAAATTATGAACTGTATCGTATTCTTTACATTCACCGATAAATCAGTAAATTAACGAAATAACCAATTTTTTTTTACACTGTAGTTAAAAATAATAAATTCGTAGCGAGATATTCATATTTTTAGTTTTCTGGCGATGTTTGGCGACAAAATAATATAATGAGGCTAAGAGTGAAATATTTTTATGACAAAAAAGCCACAAGTCAGAGTTCGTGGATAGAATCCGATCTCGGGTTCGAGCATTAAGAGCTTTGATATTTCTCAGATAACTCTATGGGTCTAAATGCACTTTCGATGAGGAGTTGGCATGCAAGAGATAGTAGGTAATCAGAATACAACTTAATGCATACATTTGATGAAAGAAGATGGTGGAGATAAATTGATGGAATCTCCAGTAGATTCACCAATGGCCTTCACATATCAGGGTAAATTCACTTGCAAATTAAAAAAAAAATACTGATAAAGTAATTTCAAATATATATATATATATATATATATATATATATATATATATATATATATATATATATATATATATATAAATATATATATAATATATATATATATATATATATATTTTTATATATATATATATATATAAAATTTTGAATTATAAACATATTCACGATTAGCGAATCGTAATGCGATGTCCACAACAATTTCATAGATAAGTAATTTAAGAACTTACCAAAAATAAATTAGCTATGTAAAGAAGAGAAAGTGGTGCATAACGTTATATATTTTACACTAATACAGGAATCTCCGCAAAACTCTTAAATATTTCTAAATTTAGAATATTTATTATGGGATATTACAGATGGGAAAGTGACAATCAGTGCAGATATTTATAGTCGAGAAATTTAAATGGATATACTGCCTTTAATAGGTTATGAAGACATTGAATTCTTCCAGAAGAAATCAGGATTTCTAGAATGTGATTATTATAATTATTTGATATAGACTTCAGAAGTCACAAATTTATAATACATTCCAGCATCTTACTATATAAAATTTACATTTGTAGCTGTCATAATTAGATTCAGGGTTCAAAAGAAATTGATTTATTGCTTGCTTGAATATAAGGAGTTTCACAATTGAACAAAGATAAATTACCTTAAAGTTACAAAACACATAAGATGTATTTAATAGTATTGCAGAAATCATCTCAAATATTCATAAATTTGGAATTTATTGATAGCAAATAGGCAAGGGAGAATCCGTATTACTATAGATGGTGAAGGAATTTAAATGGGTTTCCCGTCTTTAATAGGTAGAGAATTCCTCTAGAACAAATCAGCATTTATGAAATTTGATTAAGATAAAGGTTTAATATAGACTTGAGAAATCACTATTTTATGATTCTTACAAGCATCTGAATATATAATAATAACAACATATATAATAGTCATACTAGTTTATGTTTCTTAAAAAATATATTCATCTTTCGATTGAAAATAAAATTGATATTTTTCAAGCCGAAAGTTCCATATGGTACGTTAATAATATGAAATGTGTAGAACCTTAATACTTTTCTACTTAATTATATTCTTAAATATTCAAAGTAGATTTAAATCAAGTAGTTAAACTGCATACTAAATCTAGAACACACATAACCTTAAAGAACTTGAATGCACAAATCAAGGAATTATAATCGGTCCGTGCATTCAAATGCTATCTGTGTCAGTCAATGATATTCATCTATTTTAACAATACCACCAACCTGAGGAGTATGTTCTTATTATGAGTATTGAGGAATTCTGAATTTTCAAAGGATGAAAGTTCTGTTTACAGGATAAAAGTTCTGTAAGTTTGTTATTTCTCTTTTTTTTCTTTTTCCTTTTAACATTTTACCATAATTTGCTATTTTTATGAGACTTATTTGAGTCCAGATTTTAAAGTATAGCAATTTTTATAAAGCACTAAATACATATAGATTGATCAAATTATTAACTGTGAATGTATATTAGTTTTTTTTTTCGTTGTGAATATTTGTTATCCCGAAAAATGTCTTACTAAATTTTAATTCCAAAGTTTCTCAATTTCTATAAATATTTTGTGTTTGGTTATATGAAAAGTATAATAGAAATTGTAATTTTTGTAATAAAAAGAAGGTATTAAAATACTGTAATGCATTTTTAGAATAAATAGTATAAATGAATGAATAATATAATGACAATTTAATTATATACCCTTTGAATTTGATTACTTCCAATATAATAAGTCTATGAAGGATAGAAATTTTATATACCGATTTTCTACCAAACGGGTTTGACTAGTTTAATTTTAATTACAGTTTTTACTTACAGATCAAGATAAGGTGACGAATAAAAGGTAACACTTCAGCAAGAAATTAGTGAGTATTCAGTAAGAAATCTTTACTATTCATAAAGAAACCAGTAGGTTGTATAAAATAAATAATTTAAAAATAATTAATTTATAATGAGAAACTAAAATAAAAAGTACACCGAAGAAGAAAATATGCTATTCCTAACATTTCAATTCGATCCAAGAATTAAATTTATAAAATTGATTGTCTTTAAGTTACCATATAATATTTTCATTCATTTCATATCATTTTCTACGATAAGATTTTTAAATGGTTAATTTATTTGGAGCTCAGTTTTAATTAGGGATTAATTTATCTTCTCCACTAACTGAGTTTTCATAAAGTTTCCATTTTATTATCCTCAAAGATGCTATACATTTATTCTCGAAGCTGTAGCTCGTGTGACATTATTCATTTTAATTAGCAGTAATTTCTGAATTCTCATTAGAAAATAATAGGTGCATGAAAAGAATGATATATTCCTATTTCAGTATTTACCCCTTTTCTCTAAAGAATCTAATCATAGACAGTGTATCATATTCTTTAAAATTCGATCCGTTCTTTCATTTAATTTTGATAAATAACCCCAATCGAAATACTCGAAGTCTGATATTGTAAGTGTATTTTAAGAGTTTGATAAATTTCTGTATGTTCCTTGCCTCGGGTCACCTAGACTCATCTGAGATTCTTTGTGTATCTTTGAAGATCATGTTATGTGAATATTTTTCCATGAAGGAGTTGAGAAAGAATAAATTTTTTACCTTTATGTACATTCATGCATGGCTTAAAGATATACTCATATTCTATGCTATTCTAGACTTATTATTGATGCTAAACTCATTATTGATTAAAGAGGTACATCAACGAAATAATAAATTTTCCTTCCAATCTGCCTGTTTTTGTAAAGAAAAGTAGCACAGTAGATTAAATATACATTTTTTAAAATACCCTCTATTTTTCGATTACGGTTTGATACCTTTCTTAAGATATGATGTTTGAAAGTTTCAATTTTTCTTTGAAGCTCAGTTTAAATGTCGATCTAATTAACGCTATCCATCAAGATGTAACATTTCATTTTCATCAAGATTTTTTTTCTTTGCTATTAAATATTATCGGTCTAAAAGAGTTGAGATTTTTAGATAAAAAATTCGGCCTTAATTCGTTATTAAAGTAATGGTTACTACATAAAAAGTTTTAGTCTTAGTCTGTAACTGAGGAGATCTGCACTTAATTTCTCTAGTATTCTCAATTTTTAAATTTCTTTTTGTGCCTGGGATAGTTTAAATGTCCCTTAGTCTCTACGACATGTAAAAAAATTCTTTTCAGAAACAAGAATGCATAATGTGTGTGACACAGTTCTCGTAAATGGTAGTAATAAATAAATTATTTTTCATTGTCATAGAAGTGTCGATATTATATATGTTAGTTACAGAAATTTTAAAGCATGTTTCTATCATTAACGTATATGTTTTCAATCTCTTTGCTAAAATTACATTTTTTTTATTGATTAATAACTTGAAATGTTATTAGAAGTTATTTTCTCTAATATTACTGACATAATGTTAATGAAAATATAGTTTGTATTAATTATATATGTGTCAGAAACATATACTCTAGAACGTACGATTTTATCGTCCTATATTTAAAAGTAGGAAGCAAATAACTAGAAAACCTTTGTAATATATACCTTTACAAGAATTTAACATAAAAGTATTCAACATAACATACATTAAAATCCTTTAGCCAATATATTAAATCTCCAATACTGTTTGAAGATACAGTATGATTTATTGGGTTTAAAATCTCTTCTGTCTAAAGATCATATTTTAAAATATTTCAAGTTTCGGAACTAGCAGAATTTTTTGTTATTATATCTATTATATTTATCTTATTTTTTATCTTTATTAACAAGTCAAGGTATTTGAATATAACTTTACCAGTTAAATTATTGTATTTTTGTCCTTACAAAATTATATTTTGTCTGAAAATCCTACCGAATATTTCATTCTTAAAAATTATGCATACTATGGAGAGCAATACGGATACTACAATATTTTCAGGAAATGTTTTGCAAGATCATTTCAAAAAGTTATTCGTTAAGGTACCTAAATTATTTTATATTATTTGTATTTCAAGTTTAATTTAACATATAAGCATTATTTAGTTTAAAATTTTAAAAAAAACTTTATAGTATTTAGATTAAGTTTACCTAATAAAATATTAATAAAAATTTACAAAAATAAATAAGTTCAGTTAAATTTTAACTGTAAATTTTTCAGGTATTTTAATAAACGAAACTAAATATAAAACATTTTGTACAAAGATTAAGTAGGTATCAAATACTGACAATTAAAACTGTGTCTTTTACTGAAAGCTTAATAATTTCAAACATATCACATATTGATGCATTTAAAAAAATGAATTATAAGTTAAACTTTATAATTCTTATTTAAATTATTCAAAATTCTTCACAATTTACATTATATATTGATTTATTCATTTTAGAACAATTACATACTTAAATAATGAAAGTTTCAGAGATATTTGATTAATTACATTTATAAATCTTATAAATTATAGTGATTATTATAGTTTTAAGGAAAAAACCCATAAAAGGTAGGAAAAAATAAAGGGCACATACACTTTGATTATCTTGTAATACTTCACAGAATTTTTAGGTGGGAATTTTTTAATATAGTAGAATTTAATTAGTAACAAATGCGTTGTAAAATTATATTTCAACTTTCATCAGTGAAATTTCCTAAACCTATAAAAAATATTTATCCGTGGTTTCCAATATAGCTAGCAAAAAATAGCGTTAAACAGTTGACATGTGCTAACCTCTATTCAGAATCTCGTTCGAATGTTACAACTTTTAATAAAATGCATCAATGCCTTTGAAATTTTTAAAAACAGAAATTTTTCAGTTCTAAATAATAATGCTAATATATTCATTATAGATATTCACTGTCAATATTTCGACCTTTTTGTAAATTATTAAAAAAATCAAATTTATATTAAAAAAACATTTGAATTATAATACTAAAATAACTTTTAATTGCTTTTCTTCAATAGTAAATTCATAGTTGGGAAAAGTCTTCAAAGACATTTGTGAGAGAATTTTATTCACATAATCTAACATCTGTTAGATATAAAGAAATTTGTCATTTAAAAATCCATTTCTATTCCTTGATTTATTATCTCGCTTCAAATGCAGCACATTTGTAGAGAGTAGAAATTTTCTTTTAAATTTAATCCAAAAGAATCCAGTCGGACTTATATTTTAAGTATTATCCTAAATAAAATAGAATATGGATGTAAATGTATTTTTTTTAATATATTTTGTTGTTAATGTTCATTTATGTGTTTTCAAAATTATGAAATAATAATACTTCTAAAGTACATAATGTTGTTAAACATTTTAGATTATTAATAATAAAATAATCAGAAATCAATCTATTTTTTCTTACAGAGATTTAACAAGTATTTTTAAATAAAAAATATGTAAAGTCTGTTAAAAATATTCAACTAATATCTGTACAGAGCATGTAATATAGAGAGAAGCACTATTTACGCAGTGACCAAAATTTTGTACTTATTTTTTAAATACTAATATTTATATTTTAATTTTTTGTTATTTAGAAATATGTACACCCATTCCATGATCAAAGCTTAAACATTTACATATGCACTTGTCTGGCCAGTGTAAGTGACGAAACAAATCTTCTACTCATCAGTAACACTGTAAAATCACGGTGCAGCAGTTTCTCCCATCAGCAATCTCCTTCTACATGCAAATGTACCTTTACCTCAAGTAGTTCTACACGAATCGAGGGTGAAGCACTCTTCTCTCTCGTCCATCACATTTCATTGCAATGTCAATAAATTTAAAAACTGAATCCAGTAAGCTATCTTTATCTAGTCTTTTTTTGACATCGTCCTAGACCTACGAACTAATGTTTGACGTGGACAGTCTCATACCTCTATCTTTTAGTATATTAATTTGTTGGATAATATTTATTTTAAATTGTTTTTAAAAATAAAATAATGTACTTGTTACGCTTATTTCTTGTTTATACCGTCACCTGCGCAAATAATTTTCTAGGATGTTTCAGTTTCCCACCACTACATTTATGTATGGAAGCATTATCGATAACAGATATACCATCTCAAAGTTTTCTTTCCGATATTTCTGCAGAAAGTGTGCTAGGATTAGATAACAATGATTTACTGGCTGAAATTCACAGGCTACCCTTCCAACATGAGAGAGATTTTAAACTATATGCCATTTAATGTTTACGATTTCGGACCGAAGACTAGTAGTGTAAAATAAGATATTCACTACTTTATCATAATATTATACAATAAAACTTTCTCCTTAAGATATTGCACACTTCCATTTTGTGAATATCATCAAACAACATATCACCACGATTGCTGAAATCCACAAAACTGTAGATATTTTTGAACAATTTTGGAATGATATTCAAAGACGTTGCTATATCTGCATTACTACTAAGATATTCTCACTAAATGAGAATACTTAATTTCTCAATACAATTTTCCCCTTTCATTTTCATAATTACCAGTAGAAGTAAAGTACGTAGACGTAGAATCTACATGCTACTGAATGCTCTCTCACTTAAAATATTGGTTGCTTGAGGTTTCCCGCTTCATGTTACTCGTTATTACGCTGTTTCCCTATCTGTATACTTTTACTATCTGTTGGTGCTCCATGTACGTTGGCTGTTAATTTCATGATATATTCTGCACGAGGTTTGAGTAAAATGTGTGCTTTAATCACTCAGAAACCAATAAGCCAATGAATATTATTTCATTACATACACAGTATCAAGTGAAATGCACCGAACAATGAGCGAATAATATAGTTCTGTGATTTGATACTAGTCAACGGTCTCCACTGCTGTCGCTGGTTCGATATTCGTAGCCAATAGGAATATGACTCTACATTCCATCGAAGACATAGTAATGTAGATTTACGATACTGAGCAACATATATTCTGCAGAAATGACTCGTACATTAATGGTTTAAACATAATTTTTTTTATTACGATTAAATGTTAATTTATCAGAACTATCTTTTCACATTTTCTTTAATGTACAGAGCTGCATTTCTCAATAAAAATGTTTTGTCCCCTTCGAGCTCATGTAATAATATCTAAACGCAAATACCAAATTTAATATCAAATTTTATGTTACATAAAATGAGGACAGCCAACAATGAAATGGTGCACACCTGTCTTTATTAAAGTTCTAAAATGCAAAATCTCAATATTCTAAAAGTAGTATGAGTTAATTATGGGAGATAAATAAGTACGCACATAACATTTTGACATAAACATATCAAAATCAATTGAAATTGATCTGGTTGAAATGAATAATTCAGTAGAAAATCTAAAAGCAAAAAATCCTCTTGATTACAATGTCTCCTACATTTAAAGCATGGAATTAGAAATGATTTTATATATGAGAAAATTAAGCAAGTGTTACTTTAAAGAGAAATATTTCGGTTTGATTGCAATAAAAATAAATTTATGAAAGGAACTGAATTAAACTAGCCAAAATTAATTTAGTGCTTGATTTATAAAACACCTTGTAATAATTCAGACTATGAAAACGGAAATGAAACATCCACTTAATAAAAGACACACAATAAAGTTCATAGAAAATAAAAATATAAAGTTTATGACAATTGTAGAGTAGTTTGAAATAAACTTTACTTTCAAATAAACCAGCTGCTGAGATTCTAGTGACTGAACAGAATATGTTTACTTCAAGTTGTACTATTTGAACATAAACTTTTAAACTGTCTTACTGTGCAAAATCGTATTTAAGATGCTGACTTTTGTCAATAACATGTAAGAATTCTTTAAAAGCACGTGTAATATTATATGAATATAACAAGAGAATCTTCTAGTAATTAAACCACATGTATCGAGTGAGCAGTTCAGTGTTTTAACTCGAATGTGTGCCTGATTTTTTTTATTTATAATAAAACAGAAAAAAACCATAATAGAAAATGTTTATTTATCCCACACGTATCTGATATTGAAGATGTTTTTTCTTACTTAGTCCAATGCCAGTATACTGTATATTTTATATACTCATAAATAAAATCATATATAGATAGCCTACCATGGACTTTATAACTATATTTTAACTTAAATTATAACTATATAGTTATATTCAAAATATCAAAAACTCTACAGTGGTGTTACACATAAAAGTTGAATTCAATAATTTATATTGTACGATTTTTAGTCAGTAATAGTCTAATATAAACAATGATAATGCACGTTTTATATACTTATCAATATCTTTATAGTAAACTTTAGACGCATATGTTTTTAATGTACATATCAGCATTCTTTTAGCTAAGGCTTAGTATCATAAATTACTGGTCTAATCTAATCTAAGTTAAAGTTTATTCTTCAAGATATGCAATTAGTGTTTTGTATTTTAATTTCACACACACACACACACACACACACATATATATATATATATATATATATATATATATATATATATATATATATATATATATATATATATATATATATATATATATATATGTGTGTGTGTGTGTGTGTGTGTGTGTGTGCAAAAATAGTTATAGTGGAGAAACATTTGTGCAAGCAAAAGTGAAATATGACTACTATTTCTTCTGTCAATACAAGAATGTATTTTGCAAAATCTAACATTCCATTTGTATGTCAGATGATAAACTGGTATGCAGTCACTGCTTTACATTTCTCCAAAAAGAAAAGAAACTAGAATTACACCTACTACCATATGTAATACATCTCTATTTAGAAAATGTCCTTATGTACAAAGTATTGGCAAATGCATTATTTTTCCCCTATAAAGTGTGAGGGAACATAAATTTGTGTGCTTATTACCCTCGGAGTCTTTGAAATTTCTTTACTTATTCAAGTGAAACGAGACTAGTATATTAAACTGTCTTATCTTATGACATTTTACGACCCAGAGAGATTCCTTGGCGCCACTTTGTCTTTTGTAATATCAAGGTTTTCTTATCGTAATTTTATGGAATGTACTTTAACAAAAGAACTTAAATGCAACCAGTTAAAGTTGAGTAGATACCTCTATTTTTAGTATGAGTGAGAGTTTCACAATAGTAAACCGTATTACAGGAATCTCAGGATAAGTGCATTTGTAAAAGGATTATATGCTATGTTGTTAGTTTTAATGTAATATAATATATCTCAGTCTCTTCTCTCTCTGTGGCGCGCGCTTCTTTGCTTTACCATTCATAGTTTTAGAAGTCTAGTGGATGGAGTTGAGTTCTATTCGTGCTGCGCCTTGACATTCGGCCATCCTCGAATGGAGATGTCCTCGGCGACCACGGAAATTGTACGCCGTCGTTGCCATCGTCATCAATACGTCGTCAGCGTGGAAACATCAAGGAACCTAGAAAAAATAAGAGAAAAAAAAAGGAAAGAGGTTGTACTCGTAGACTTAATTACGTCGTTAGTCTGTGAATGATCGTCGTTGCCTTTCAGTCATTCGTCGTATACAGACATCGTTGCACTTAGTACGCGTCGTTAAATATATATATATATATAAATGAAGAATGATATTGAAAATGAAAATTATCCGTCATGTAGGAAAAGTCACAGTCTTGGTTTTAAAGTCACAGTCGGGGAAAAAGTCTTAGTCGTATAGAAATTAAAGATGTTGCGTCCACCTCTTCATTTGGTCTGCCGCAGTGGAGGTAACGTCGGGTCCTTCGTGTCTGCCAATTTTCTATACGTTATATCTGTCGTTTTGTTTTATTTTAGTCACTTTATAATGACCGAAGAACTTGGGTCTTAGTTTTAGTCCAGTACCAAACTGCGTTCTTTTTATTGCGACAAGATCACCAATTTTGTAATGGTTGGGTGTTTTTTGTTTCTTTTATCATATTAAGCTTTCGTAATTTCTCGAAATTTTTGAATGTTTCGTCTCGCGTTTTCTCGCATTTGGTCATGTTCGTGCATAAGGCTTGCTGTATATTCATCCTTTAAAATTTCGATTATTTTTGCGTCATCTTTGGTTTTCATTTTAAAACCTATCAATAATTCAAAGGGTGAAACTTTTGTCGTTGAACTTACGGTATTGTTCAATATTCGTTGGAGGTTAGTGACATGTTTGTACCATTTTTCCGGTTCATTAATTGAAAGTTTTGACAACACTGGAATTAATGTGGCATGAATTCGTTCAACTTGACAGTTACTGCGGGGTATGCCAGTGGTGATTTTTACATGTTCAATAGATTCATTTTTACAATAATTTTCAAAATCATGAGATGTAAAAGCTGTTCCTCTGTCCGAAATTATACGCGATGGGTTGCCGAATACACTTTTCTGTAGTTCTAAACAATTTACAACATCTGATGTAGAAGTTGATTTAATAGGATAAATCCAAGTGAATTTAGTAAATGCATCTATCACAGTAAATATATATTCATAGTTTTTATTAGTTGATGGTAGGGGACCTAAAAAATCAATGTGGTACGTTTGTAATGGAGTGTCACCTTTAGGTATAGGATTTAGAAAACCTTCGCCTTTACCACGTTTCCTGTTGACAAGGATACAGTGAATGCAATTTGCTAACACGTCTTGTACTTTACTTCTTAAATTTGGAAAATAATATTCAAGTTGCAGTATCTGTTCAGTCTTTGCGACTGCAAAATGACCTTCTTCATGTGCTTTCTTAATTATCTCAGTTTGCATCGAAGCGGGTACTACTAACAGTTCCTTTCCGTCTTTGGTTTTGAAAAGAATATCGTTTCGAACTGTAAAATCGTTAGCTGATCCATTTTCTAAAAATTTCTTAATCGATGTGATATATTCGTCTTTAGCTTGGGCATTCTTAATTTTCAAAGTAATTTCATCGTATGTGACTGCCATTACCGGTTGTCGGCTTAAAGCATCCACGTGTTTCATTTTGTTACCTGGCCTGTGAACGATTTCATAATCGAATTCTGACAATAAAATAGCCATCTTGCGAATTTAGGAGTTATGTCTTTTTTATTAATGGTTTGTTGAAATGCTGAACAGTCAGTAAATATTTTAAAATGGGTACCTTGTAAGAAATGGCGGAATTGTTTGAGGGATTCAGTCACGGCTAACATTTCTAATTCATAGCTAGAATACCTTTCTTGATGTGAAAGTGTTTTTTTACTCATATAGTAAATTGGATGGTATTGTCCGTTGTCCGATTCTTGCAATAATATGGCACCATAACCATATTTACTAGCATCCGTGTGTAATTGTAAGTTAGCAAAATGATTAAAAATATGTAGCACAGGATCAGATAAGAGGGCATCTTTTAATTGTTTAAAAGCAATACGTTGTTCTTCACAAAAGGAAAAGTCATGATCATTACGCAATAAGTCACTGAGAAGTTTAGCAATAATTGAATAAGAAATAATGAACTTTCGAAAATATCCGGTTAGACCTAAAAATTGTTGTATGTTTTTAATTGATTTTGGTTCCGGAAAGTTCTTCACGGCTTTAATTTTATCCGGAGAAGGTTTAATTGTTCCACTTTCAATCAAATATCCAAGGAATTCAATTTTAGATTTTAAAAATTGGCATTTGTTAAAATTTATCTCGAGACCGAATTTTGATGCAGTATTCAGAACGCATTGCAATTTATCAATACCTTCTTGAATATTTTCGGATGGAATGGTTGTGTCGTCCATGTATATCAGAATAGTGCCGTCATGTAATAAATCTCTTAAAACATAATTAACATAGCGTTGAAAAACAGCAGGAGATAGACAAAGTCCAAACGATGCAAAATTAAACTCAAAAAGGCCTTGATCAGTAATAACTGCTGTATATTTCTTACTGGTGTCAACAATGGGAACATGAAAAAACCCATTCTTCAGATCAAGTGTCGTAAATACTTTAGCTGAATGAAGCTTATCAATGACATCTTCAACAAGAGGAAGAGGGAATCTATCTTTTATAATTTTCTTGTTTAATTTACGGTAGTCTATACACAGACGGGTCGAACCGTTTTTCTTTTTAACCAAAACAATGGGTGAAGCATAATCAGAGCAACTGGGTTGAATAATTTTTTTGTTTAGCCTTTCTTGAATTTGTTTACTAATTTCCATTTTTTCAGCATGTGAAAATCGACTTGATTTATTTACTACAGGTATATTATCAGTGAAATCAATTTTTAATTTAATATCAGAAGTTTCGGTTTTGTGTGGCTGGTAATTATGCAAAACTTAAGCATTTGAGCGCGAAATTCATCTGGAATATGTTGTAACTCAAAGGGGTCATCCGATACAGGAATATCAATTAAATTTATAAAGTTATCTTCAGGTTGTGAAATCAAGTCAATATCATTAGCAGTTATTTTAAATTCACCTTGCTTTAAAATATCAATCCCTATGATTAGATCTAAGCTCATGTTTGAATTATCAATAACCCATATATTTGACTGGAAAATGTGATCGTCAATTTCAACTGTGGCCGGAAAAGAGCCAAGGGTCTGAATTTGACCGTTACCAAATGCTGTTAATTTTATTTTTGTTTGATTCAACAATGGGCCATTAAGAATATCATAAACACTTTTACGCACTAAAGTTACAGAACTACCAGTATCAATAAGAGAATCGAAAGTGTGACCATTTATTTTAAGAAGTTTATGCATTTCTGGTTTTGAATGGATAGTAGCGAGCTCGTTTATAGCTTCAGATTTTACTTCGGGTTTCAGTATGACACATTCAGAACTTTTATGTCCAACATTATTACACCGAAAGCATTTTATACCTTTGTTTTTATGAAATCAATCACTTGACTTATGGTTAAATAACCCACAATTATAGCACCGAATTCGTGCATCATTTTTTTCTAACTTACTTTTGTATTCACTTGTGGTATTGAATTTGTTGTCACTATTCATACCATTTCTATAATTTGACGGTACATTACCTTGCCGTACATTTGTACGTTTATTATTACGAAAACTGGGGAAATGAGATAATGAATCATTTTGAACATTAAACACTTTTTCATATATTTTTAACTTTTCTTTAAACTCAGAAATATTTTTACATAGATATAATATAAGCTTATTACTATTAGAATCAGGAATACCATTTATACAATGTGCAATTATCGATTGGTCATCCATTAGAAATCTACTCTTCGAAGCAATCTCACGCATTGCTAAAAAATATTCGAATAGAGTTTCATTAGGTTTCATTCGTCTTTTCTCCATTTCTTTATGGATATCAAAAGAACTATAGTGATCTGAAAATTCTTCGATTAATGCATTTTTCAAAGTCGCGTATTTCAAAATTTTATGTAAAGTTTGCATGAAAATCTGAGCTGAACCTTGAAGCAATCGCTTGACAAAAATGATTTTTTGAGTCTCAGTAATCGTTGGAATAAAATTAAAGTTGTCTTCAACATCTCGAAAAAAAGAATGAATGGAATAATTATCAGTGCCATTAAACGGGCGCATAGTCAAAAGAATCTCACGTAACAGGAAACAGCTGTCGTAGTTGTGTATAGTCAGCATTGCTTTCGAAAACGGAACGTTATGAGAAGAGCCAAGGTCATGCACATCTGCCGAACTAGTCGATTGTGAATTTGAATCTAATTCTGTAACAGAGGAATTCGTTTCGGTTACCGATGCTTCTTCGTCATCCGTTGTTATCGTAGGAATTTTCTGCGGGGTGACCATTGTGAAAACGGAGTAAAATGAAAACAGACTCACCGTTCGTAGTAGTAATCGAAAATCCTCAGGTAATCCACACGGTATCCGTCAACGTCATAAATTTTCTTAAAGTTCACAAGTCCCTAGTCCTATAATATGGTGTGGCCGAACCCCCAGATGTGATAAAACAACATCACTTCCATTGCACAACACATGACATTTAATTTGAAAAACACAAAAACATAACAAACGATTAACATAATATTGGCATTAATAAAGTCGTCATTGTCCTTTTACTTTGATGCACACACACGCTCTGTCTCAGTCTCTTCTCTGTGGCGCGCGCTTCTTTGCGTTGCCATTCATAGTTTTAGAAGTCTAGTGGATGGAGTTGAGTTCTAATCGTGCTGCTCCTTGACATATATATATATATATATATATATATATATATATATATGTGTGTGTGTGTGTGTGTGTGTGTGTGTGTGTGTGTGTTTGTAAAGAATCCTTAGTAGTGAAGAAACATTCGAGTAAGCAAAAGTGAAATACGACTATGATTTCTTTTGTCAATACACAGATGTATTTTGCAAAACTAACATTCCATTTGTATATCAGATGATATACTGGTATGGAGTAACTGCTTTACATTTCTCCAGAAAGAAAAGAAGAAAGGATACTAGAACAGCATCTACTACCATATGTAATACATCTCTATTTATAAAATGTCCTTATGTACAAAGTATTGGCAAATGCATTATTTTTTTTCCTATAAAGTGTGAGGGAACATAAATTTGTGTCCTTATTGCCCTCGGAGTCTTTGAAATTTCTCTACTTATTCAAGTGAAACGAGACTAGTATATTAAACTGTCTTATCTTATGACATTTTACGACCCAGAGAGCTTCCTTGGCGCCACTTTGTCTTTTGTAATATCAAGTTCTTCTTATCGTAATTTTATGGAATGTACTTTGACAAAAGAACTTAAATGCAACTAGTTAAAGTTGAGTAAATACTTCTATTTTTAGTCTGATGGGTTGTTTCACAATATTAAAACGTATTACAGGAATCTCAAGATAAGTGCATTTGTAAAAGGATTATATGCTATTCTATTGGTATTAATCAAATACTTTGATCAATCTATCAGCGCTTTGAAGAGAGAATTGTTACCGTCGGATTTAGATTTAAACCGATTAATTTAAACCATTACAGACGGAGTCATTTCTGCCGATTATACATTGATCAATATTTTAAATCTAAGTTTTTTTGGACATCTCAGTGTAAAATGAATAGAAAAATTAAACTAATTTCAATATTGAAACTTATTTTCGTTTATTATCAGCTGTTATTTTAATTGCTGTAGGAAAACTGATAAGAGATTTGTTTTATATCAAGCAAAACAGGACATATTACAATATAGATATAGCTATTTGTCATGATTTCCTTCGAAGTACTTGATGAAAACATAAATTGCTATACGAGTCTAAAATAATCGAAATATACCGATCTAAATTGCAAAATGAAAAACAATAACAGGTAATATAATAGCAAAAAAATTGAAGACTATTTAGAACACTGTGATGTACTTTCACTGAAATAAAAAAAATTTAAAGAAAATCAATTTTTTTAAATAACTTTTAACGGTAGTTAAAAGATTCGTTACTCATTTATGGGCTAAGAGAATTAAAAAAAACCTAAGAAAAAAATTGCTATTTTTTATTTAAATGATTAATTTCTTCTTTTTTAATAAAAATAAAAAAATGTGTTTAATGGGTTTAATGGGTAATATTTATCTTTTAATATAAAAATTTACTGAAATTATAACATAGAATATATATTATGAGATATTGTGTGTCGAAATTCGTTTAATGGTAAATACGTAATAACAAATGAAGAAACTAACTATAAAAAATGACTGGTAGAAATAAAAAATCATTTTAAAATTCATTAACTTACAGATATGAAATTTTGTTCAGATATAAATGGAAGAATAAGTAAATAAATCGAATCAAATTTTTAAAATTATTATCAATTAATATTTTGAATAATTCCTTTATTATGAAAATTTACATTCATTTTTAATCTGTTCGTTCGCACTCAATTTTCAATTTTCACGTTAATTTCAAAATGTTTCCTACGTTTTAATTGTTTATATTTTCAACAAAATAGTATTTAAATGCGTTTAAGATATCTTTACGTAGCATTAAGGAAAAAGGGATGTAACGGAGAACTAGTTAACAAAGAACATTTGAGATATCAACAAAATATTTTTATTAATTGATTAAAGATAAAACCTTTAACTGATTT
>CM063505.1:109499907-109519907 GCA_032207245.1 Pardosa pseudoannulata | reverse complement strand
AATAGAAACATACTTAGAAATGGAAGCAGGAAACAACAATACTGATGAGTAATGTGGTATTATTATCAATTACATAATGTTATTCCCGAGAAAGATAAAATGCTGTAGATTCACCAATAAGATAGTTCAAAATCAATATTTAATCTTATAGTTAGTACCAATGTGAGATATTTTGTCACATGCACAGTCGTAGAAGAATTAGGAGTCTGGAGTATCAAGAACTCAAAGCTATTTAATAGTCAAAAGGTGGTTGACATAGCGGAAAAATTACATACTGAGATGCTTGTTCTTTTATACAGTAGGGAAATATTCTGGAACAGTGTCCAGAAAAGCATGTTATAGCAATTATTAAATGTACCAGAAATATAAACCTAAATTAAAATCAAATTTAAATTTCTTCCATACTTTTGTGGGGTTTTTAGCAAAGCCCCTATCAAACATAAAGCATGTGCGTTAAACAAGTCAATTCAGAGGCGCTGACAGAAGAGTGTTTTAAGCTGAAACATTTTAAAAGCTTAATGCAGAAGATTTAGGTTATTTCCTTATGCATTGTAAAAGGAAAGATTATGTAGTTTAAAACTAAGTCCTTAAATGCTAGTTCATATTAGAAAAATGAATAATTTGCAGTTTCTCCCTTTATTCTGAAACTTTAAAGAAAATAGCTTACTCATTTATGTTTTAATAATTGCATTTTTGTTACAGTATTAAGCATTTCAAAAAATAGCTGGAATACACTTTGGAGATTTAAACTCATCCATTAGACATAATAGCCATAAAAGCATAAAAGCATATCCAAAGTTTAAAACACAAAAATATATAGTTAGTTAAAAAAAATATTCTAGAGAAAGGGAAAAAAATTGATTGTGGACTTATTAGACTTTTTTTAAACATAAATATCATATTTATCGGTAAAATCTGGCATTTTGTACGAATTTGTCCTTATGTACAAAGTATTGGAAATTGCATTATTTTTTTCCTATAAAGTGTAAGGAAACATAAATTTGAGTCCTTATTGCCCTCGAAGTCATTGAAATTTCTCTACTTATTCAAGTGAAAAGAGACTAGTATATTAAACTGTCTTATCTTATGACATTTTACGACCTAGAGAGCTTACTTGGCGCCACTTTGTCTTTTGTAATATCAATTTCTTATTATTGAAATTTTATGGAATGTGCTTTAACAAAATAACTTAAATGCAACTAGTTAAAGTGTAGTAAATACTTCTATTTTTAGTCTGATTGATTGTTTCACAATATTAAAACGTATTACAGGAATCTCAAGATAAGTGCATTTGTAAAAGGATTATATGCTATTCTATTGGTATTAATCAAATACTTTGATCAATCTATCAGAGCTTTGATGAGAGAATTGTTACCGTCGGATTTAGATTTAAACCGATTAATTTAAACCATTACAGATGGAGTCATTTCTGCCGATTATACATTGATCAATATTTTAAATCTAAGTTTTTTTTGGACACCTCAGTGTAAAATGAATAGGAAAATTAAACTAATTTCAATATTGAAACTTATTTTCGTTTATTATCAACTGTTGTTTTCATTGCTGTAGGAAAACTGATAAGAGATTTGTTTTATATCAAGCGAAATAGGATATTTTTTGATATAGATATATCTATCTGTCATGATTTCCTTCGAAGTACTTGATGAAAACTTAAATTGCTAAATAATCAAAATATACCGATCTAAATTGCAAAATGAAAAACAATTTTAGGTAATATAATAGAACTATTAATATTAAAAGACTATTTAGAACACTGTCAGGTCACTGAAATAGAAAAAAAGTTGTAAGAAAATCGAATTTTTTTAAATAACTTTTAACGGTCCTTAAAAGAGGCGTTACTCATTTATGGGTTAAGAGATTTAACAAAACCTAAGAAAAAATAGCTATTTTTTATTTAAATGATTATTTTCTTCTTTTTTAATAAAAATAATAAAAATGTGTTTGATAGGTGTTTTAAAACTTATCTTTTAATATAAAAATGTACTGAAATCATAACATAGAATATATATATATATATATTTAAAAAAATAGCTGTAATACACTTTGGAGATTTAAACTCATCCATTAGACATAAAGGTCATAAAAGCAAAAAAGCATATGTAAAGTTTAAAACACAAAAATATATAGTTTGTTAAAAAAATCATTGTAGAGAAAGGGACAAATCTTGATTATGGACGTATTAGACTTTTGTTTTGAAATACAAATATCATATTTATCGATAAAATCTAGCAATTGAATTTCAATTATAATCATAATTGCATGTGTTGATTTAAGTATATTTTTTACTATTTAAGATGAAATATATATTTATAAAAAATCTTTTCGAAAATATGAGATTCTCTGATGTTTTTACAATGTGCACATAATTTATGTTTCTTTTCAAAAGTTTTTAATAAATAAATATACCGCTTTCTTCACTTTTATAATATAAAAAAGGTATTGTGAACGTGAAAATCTTTGGAATTAAATTTCAACGGTAATACACATTTCGACCATTCCTAAATTTATTTTTCTTAGTTTAAGGATTAAATCTGTACTTACCGACAAGAAAACTGTAACCAGAAAGCTAAATCAATCTAGAAAAAATCAAATTGACAATCTCTGAATTCATTTGGTCTGGTTTATTTATGATGTCTATTCATGTGTCCATCCATATCTTGCAAAACTAAAAATACATTGCAAGTTGAAAGTTTGTTTTTTGAACTACTGTAACATCCAATTGTGCAAGTCTATTATTAATTAAGGTCTACCTATCTAAGGAGAAATCCTAATTCAAAAAACTTCCAAACATTGGTAAACAGAATGCAGTATTTAAATTTACTCATGCTTTCATTAACTATACTGTTATTTTATAACCCTCTGAGTGGAACACATCGGGGGGAAATTCTCCAAAAAATACACTAGTGTTCTACTGTTCTAGTAGCCAAAGCGTTCGGTGAATTTTTCTACCCCTTTATCGGGTAGGATAGTAGAAAGGAAACACCCTCCTTATTGTCTCTTTACCTTCTGTGTAACTCCCAGACAGACTTCCTCCAGGGGCTTCAATAATTAACCAGTATATTATAGTTTTATGTATAGTGTCACCGGTTTGATCCAAATGGCTGCTATCTGTGAAGCTCTGGGCTATTTCATGCCGATCAGTAAAAAACTGTTTTGGTTCATCTTGTTTTTTACAGCAGTTTTTAGGTTAAATGTGAACAAATGCCTATGCTGCAGAGGATAGGGTTGTATCCCTCAATAAGTGTCAGCCAAAGAGGGGTGCAGTTCCGAAACAATCGACTGGACCCTTCTACTGCAAAATTCCACGGAGGAAAGCACTGGCAGAAATGTACGTTACATTAATTTTCGGATCGTTTTTGGAGGTCAAAAATTGTACCTGACCACCACTTTGAAGACATCCTAGGCTAGGCTAAATTATACGTGCGTACCGCTTAGAGGGTGAAATACGTTTATACTCATTGCTGAATTGTTACTAAACAATTACTAATATTATTAATATTTAATATCATATCAGTTGGGTAGATGCCAGATTTATTAAAAAAATGAAATGCATCTTACAAGCGAAAGTTTAATTTTAAATGAAATGCAGCAGAAAGTATTATTTACAAGGTATACAACAGGGATATGTGTTGTCAGTAGCATATATTTTTTAAAAAATTAACATTAATTTTAAACACGTATATAATGTTTGATTTTCATTTTTTATATATAAAGTAATTTCTTGTGATCTCTAAATGACTAAGCAGCAGAAAATTCTTTCTAGAATAAAACTCAAGAGATGTGTTAACAGCATGTTTATCGCTTTTTTTATATATTTACTTTTAAAAGTGAGTCCAATAAATGTCACTTTATACAAAAAGGCAACTAGAAAGCATATTTATCCAAGCTTCTAATAAAATATTTACTGAAATGAAAGAGTATAAATATTGACTGCCGAATAAATGAAATTCTGGAGCTACTAGAGGAAATTCAGTCTTTTTTATTTAAGTAAACGAGGGTACAGAAACTTGGAAAGTTTCATTTATTTCAGATAACTTACGAATTTGCTTCAAAATGGTTGTCAATATCTTTGCAAGAAAAAGTTTTGTAAAAAAAATATTTGTTGCGTTTAAAAACTAGATTTGAAATAAGGAACTTTTGTAATATCAATCGATAAAATAAACAGATTTTTATGATAAATATTTTCTAGCAACGAGATTTGCAATGGTAATTTTTTTCTATTTTTCTGTTGTTAAGAAAACTGTATGCTAAAATATCTATTGCTATAAAATAAGATATGACAAGTATGCCTTTATTTTAAATTCGTTAAATATGATTCAATAACAATATCTAATAAAATATTCACAAGTTACTTGTGCATGTGTCTACATATGAGTATGCCAAATGCTATAAAAGGTAAACGAATAAATTTAATTTTGGGGTCTCAAATGTTTTAACTAAAATCTTGCATTTTCCTGATAACTTCTTTACTCTTATAGTGTGTCAAACGTAGTACAGATTCATGTATTATTTAAGCTACTTTATTGACATAAAATTTATTAAAAGATATAAAGCCACTTTTTGCGAAAGTTGTTAATTCTTAAAAGTGTTATTATCAATCTGGGAAAAATTTTCTCAACACTGTTCACCATTTTTAAACTGTAAACTAATTCTAATTCTTTTAGCTTATAAATCGTTTATAATTAATAATGCACTTTTAAATCATTGAAAAAATAGATGACATTTATGTAAAAGTGAATATTTCAAAATATACAAAATAAATTAACTAGATATAGATTATTATGGTATTAAAAAAAAGGATTACATAATTAATAAGAGGAAAACTTATAGTAGAAATCATTGAAAAGCTTAATGAAAAGTATACACCTGTAAATATCACGTATTTTGACTACTAGTAAGTAAATGTAAATGGACAATTTAATAGGATTGATATATGATTGGTGTCAATCTAATTTCATGATTTGTTTGGGCTGTACTGTGTTCTATGTCCAATGTTTTAAGTTACGTTTACTGTTTAGTAGTAGTGTTAAAGTTGAAAAAATTGTGGTTGGCATCTTCAAATCGGTGTTCCATTTTATTACCTGACATTTCACATTTAATTGGTTGAATATCATCTATACTGGATATCTTTAATATACTGTGTACCTTATCTAATTTAAAGATTATGTGTAACCAACTGTATCATGCAACATAATAGAAAATTCTTTAATAAAATGGAAAAATATTCATTTTTTCAAGAAAAAAAATAATGCTAGTAGGTTTTCCGTTCTGTAACATGTAAAATATTTTAAAGGCATTTTTAAAAGCAGCAGATATATCAGAAGAAAAAAGTAAATAAATTTATACTTATAACCATATCAGGGAAATAAATATGATATTAGAACAAGACTTATGTAATATAAAAATTTAATATTGTCTGTTTTCTTAAAACTTCTTCTAAAAATAAAAGTTTGGGGGCCACAAGTTTTGGAGAAACGTGCTTACAATATTATTTTGTATCTGTAATGAGATATAAAAGCAATGTACTAGTGTAAAATATCTACTGAATAAAGTTTGTTTACTTTTTTATCTGTAATATTGAAATATATTTGTCGTCTATGAAGAACAAATGCAAGTCTTTGAGGTATATTTAGAATCAAGATTGTCTTTAAATCTGTACCACGCGGTAGAGATAGCTTTAATGATGTTACAGCCTCATACCCAAGCTATAACAAAGGTTATGTAAAACTTACACATTGTATTTTCAATTGGTCAGAGGACAATTTCTCTTACAAATAAATTATTTTTTTGGAATAATCTAAATTATGCACTTGAGCATTTTCTCACAGTTTTACATTCATTGTATTAATTCAAAATGCTTCTCTCCTTTGAAGATGCAAAATGATTGATATAAAATATAAATTTCCAAGGAAAATAGACATAACCAGAGCATATAAATTAAGAACAAATAGTCATATAAGGATTCGTTTTAAATGAAAATAAGATATTATTATATAAATGTTAAATCATTTGCAAGTGATTGAAATAAAATAGATAATAATTTCCCTTGAAAATAGACCTAGTCAGAGCATATTAATTTAGAGAAAATCAGTATATCATTATTATTCTCCAGATTTGCTTTGTATTGCTGCGGTCTACCTTTGGAAATACGAGGGCTAATGAGATGGAGACCTACTTCTTAAAGCCGATTCCGAACGGCTACGAACATCCATGACAAAATGGGATTCTAACCCACAAACTCCAGAATCGAAGGCTAGCACTCTAACCATTCGGCAATCGTTCGTCTAATTATTCAGGAATACTGTATTTTATTAGATAGATATCAAATCATATGCAAATGATTTTTATAAAAAAAAACGACATTTTCTTGGAAAATAGACCTAACCAGAGCATATCAATTTAGATCAAAAAGGCATACAATCATTTACTTTCTAATAATAAGTCTAGATGACTTCTGCCGGGACAGAGTGCAACACACTTATTTTAAAGGAATATTATATTTTACTATATATATATATATATATATATATATATATATATATATATATATATATATATATATATATATATATATATATATATATATATATATATATATATATATATATATATATATATATTTATATATATATAAAGCCACTACACTCTTTGTAAAAGTTGTTAATTCTTAAAAGTGTTATTATTATTCCGGGACAAATTTTCTCAACACTATTTCTATTTTTAAATTGTAAACTCTTTTTATTTCGATTAACTTATAATTCACTTCATTAATAATATACTTTTAAAACATTGACTTTCTTATTGAAACATTGAATTCTTATTGGAAGTTATCACAATACACGGCAAAAATGAGTATATATTGCCCTAAATTACAATCACTTATACTTAATTAAGAAATAGTCTGTTTTATATACTAGAAATAATCTTTTAAGTTAATTAAAAACCTTTTTTCTGTTCTCCAATAAAAGGGTGAAAATTACATTTTCACCCTTTAGATACGTGAATCACATTTTTAAAAATGCAAATCATTTAATAATTGTTTGAGTCAAACATTTCATACCTTGATGTTCAGCTAGCATGTATGAGTCGTTAAGCATCACGAATCTCATAATATGTAAGGAACTCACAATTGAAATATATCAGACAACAGTACTACAGTATACTTAGCATTTCATTTATGTTTGCAATATGCATTTTTTATTTTACCATGATATATTCTATACATGTAAAAAACTTTTATAGCACGTTTTATAAATTTTATTTTTTTACAGCTTATATAACTTTGAATCCCTAAAAAATTCTTTTCATACTTTATACTGCATATGCACGATATCTTTAAAATTTGCACCCCATAGGTAAAAGGTAGGTCTCTCCTAGTATTCATCATCGTCATCTGCTGCCAATATATCACTTTGTATCTATAGTGTAAAGATATTCATATATGTTTTTTATTCTCAATATGAAGGCTGCTTAGTCATTCCTCATAGCAGATATGTTGGTCATTTTATTGTACTTTCTGCATTTAGACATGATATATCACTTCCTGTGATATAATTCAAAGCTTATTTGGTATTCCAATCCAGAGAAGGAAGCATTTGGAGATGACTACTATGTATTTTGGGCAGTTGCAACTATTTATCACCAAATAATGATCGGTAAGTTATGTGTGTATGTGTATGGGTGACTAATGAGAGTAATTTGTAGTACCATGACGCCCTTGTACCATTGAATCATGGCCTATGGGCTTAGGAGACTAGTAATGTTTACCCAGAAAACACATTTATGTGCGTATATATATATATATATATATATATATATATGTATATATATATATATATATATATTATATATATATATATATATACTATATATATATATATATATATATATATATATATATATATATATATATATATATATATATATATATATATATATATATATATATATATATATATATATATATATATATATATATGTATGTGTATATATATGTATATACATATATATATATATATATATATATATATATATATATATATATATATATATATATAATATATATATATATATATATATATATATATATATATATATATATATATATATATATATATATATATATATATATATATATATATATATATATATATATATATATATATATATATATATATATATATATATATATATATATATATATATATATATATATATATATATATATATATATATATATATATATATATATATATATATAGGGGAATCATTTAAAAAGATGACATGTTCCCCTGATTCTGTACTATTCATTTACGTGATGGAATTTTACAGTGGTCGTATCCTACATCAGAAACATTCGACTCATATTCTGGTTATATAGTCAAATTGTTTCCTCTAGTTATTATGATAATAATTTACGACATTTTACAAAATACTTTATGTGTTTGAAATTCATAGAAATTGAAAGCAAATTTTCATACCTGTGGATTAAAGAATTTTTTTTTATTACGTAAAGCAATTATTGGCTTACATCCTTATAGAACATCATTAAGTATCACTTTAAGAATATATTACTTTTTTGCTACAGTAAAATTAAAAACGTAGAAATAAATCAGATAAATAACTTTAGAAATCATGTTTTACTAAAGGAATTGAAAATCGACTGTTTTCAGACATGTTTTTTAATTAGTCTTAAAAGATCCTCATTATTTGATATTCCAATAACTATGGTCACCTTCACCGTCAATATTCTTGTGTATAATCTCAGGATGATAGAGATTTTAGTAAAATTAAAGAGTTTTTCTGATAACATATATGATTAATGGAACCTTCCATCTGCAATCCAACAAACGGATATTAATGTAATTTTTTTTCCATGCTTAAAAGTTTTCATTATAGAATCTGCATTGTGCTTCTGAAAAATTAATGCAAAAATGTAGTAAACAACGAAAAATATTAGTCGTAGATATATATATCTAATTATAAGTTCCTTCATTTATATTAATTTATTTTATAAAATTTTAAAATTTAATAACCTAATGTGGACACCACATACGCACTCTATATAACGCACAATTTCAATATAATGTGAATAAACAGTTATTGATATTTTGCATGTGGGAGTACTATAACATTTGTTTGTGAACCTCTTCTTTTGATTGCAATAGACACTGTAAGTAATAAAGATTTCCATTATAACGTATTATATCGCTGTACGTCATAACTGAAAGAAAAAAAAAATATTAGCTGTAAAGTATTGAAGTGATATTTGAGACTATTAAAATATCTAGTTTAACCCTTCCTCTTATGATTGCATCTACGCAATTACGCAATGCTGCATTCTATATAAAATAGTAATTTTGACTTTATTTAGAGTGTTCATTGCAATCAAACGGTATATACGTTTTAACAATATATAGGGGAGAGTGGGGCTCCTTGAAATATAGCCCACCTTGGGGCACCTTTATTTTCAGACTTTAATTTGCAACCAGGAATTAGTTCTCATGTGTATTGATAGATGGCCTTCCTCTTCAATTCTCAAAGAATTTTGATGAAAATAGTGCTTATAGGTAAGGAACAATTTCATTTTCTTTGTTTTGAATAACCCAAAATTACATCAATTTGCATTTTAAAAAGTAATTTTTTATGAAAAAAAAATTAAAATATTTAAAAAAAAGTGTATTGTTATGAAAGAAAATTCATTTATTATTATTTCTATGCTAACAAATAATTTGTATTGTTAAGCCTAGCTGTATAGTAGTTACCAAAATATACTATGTAAAATGGGGCAGGTTGGGAGACACATAGATGGGGCACCTTGGGACATTTTAAAAAGTGTAAACAAATATCAATTCAAGCAAAATAATTAATATTTTGGTGCCTTATTTTTAATTGATTTAACATGTCAAAATATTAGTTTATTAATTTTTTTTTCAGAAAAAAATGGTGAGAACAAGAAAAAGTGTTCTGCTGTAAATGCTATTATGCTTGAATGAGCTGCAAATATAAGATTTGTTAAAAAATGTAATAACTTGGACAATTTTCAGCTATTTCTCTTTTAAAACATGTAATAAAAATAATTTGAACAGTATTTTGTATTTTTTGTTTAGGGTCCCAACCTACCCCATACATTGGTGCAGGTTGGGACATTGGAAAGGTATTTTATTTCTTTTATTACTCTTTAACTGATGGAGATATTAAGTAGGTTTAATGTTTATAAGAAGCAGATATGAGGACAATATATGCATGCATACTTATTTTTTTAATTAGCTTTAAAAAAAGTTCATAAAAATGTTTTACTGAAAAAAAAAATGTTTAACTGAAAGTGTCCCAAGGTGCCCCGGTCTCCCCAACGTTAAGTTGAAACTTCATATTATAAACATTGCAGATTACAATAAAGAAAGGCAATGTACAACTAGATCATATAACAGTCATAATAAATACTTTAAACATTCTACTGCTTATTTGTTTAATAGATGCCCTCCAGCGTTAATATACTTTATATTAATATTTTTCAGATATATTAAGTTATAAAATGGAGATCAGAAAACAGTATGTTATAAGGATCCTAAATGCACGACTTAAACAGCTAAAGATAAAATTAAGGATCGTAGCGTCAATAACAATATATTAAAATGTTTTGTTAGATAGGGTATAAGGGGAGGTGCACAACTAAACGTAATAACAATGTAAAATATCGATATTCTATGGCTCACAATATTTTTAGTTATCAGTGACAGAATTCATGAGTAAACTAGTCATAAAATCTTCATGGTATTTGAAATTTACAGTTTTAAGTAATGAAGAAAAATTAAGTTTTCTTGTAGATACATAGAAAGGTTCAAACAAAAACTGGGGAAAATTAAGGCACGATATCCCTGATATTATGCAAAAGATTTTTTTCTAATTATCAAACTTCTTAAAGTTGTCTAAAAAATAAATACAATTTAAAATTTTATAATTACTCAAAGCTATATTTAAAACACATTTATTTCTCGATAAGAGAAAATAGAGAAAATTCTTAGACGTATAAGTTATATTTTTTCTGATGTAACATAACAAGGTACAAAATGGAATAATTCGAAAAAGAAATTATTTTGAATTACATCACAGATATCCGTTTAACGCTATTTACAATAACGAGTAGAATATCAAAAATAATAATTTAAGACAAATTTCTTAAAATCTACTCATGATAAATATAAAAAAATTCTAGTTACAGACATTCATCTGGGATTCTGAAGCATCTAAAAAATAAGAGTCTAATACTTATTTCATTGTTCGTACTCTAAAAAATAATTTGCCTGTTCAATAATGATTCAGCGTTGTGAAAAATATAGAAGAAAGTCTTTGTGACCTTTTAGGTTAATTCGAATCTCCTCACTCATTTTCATAAGACATAAACGAAACTAATTATAACATTTTTCCATTCGTAAAATCTGGTTATATAATATCAGAACATAGTGTCTCTGTAAAATAATGCATAAATGCAGTAAAGCCTTTGTAAATTGTGATGCGTTTATAATGTATACCATTGTAATAAACAATTAATTAGTTCTTTGTAAGGCTATTGTAATTAAATGAATGTGTCCAAATACAGTTAGTAGGAATACTTAATACAGAAAATATAGGTGAAAAATGTTAGTAATATATTGCAAAATCCTTGTCTCGAAACATATAGATTATATGTATCTGGAGTCTCAAAAGAAAAAAAAGAAGATTTGAAATCAGAAAACTGTTGTACTGATCGTATTAATTTATATTATGATTTATACCTGCAATAAAGGTAATAAAGCTTTTGAAAAGTGTTACGCCATTATACTATACATCATTGTTGTGAACACATAATGAGTTCTTTATAAGTATATAATACTCAAATAAATGTGATTGAATACAGATAAATGAACTTTGTCCTTTAGAGAATTGGTGGTAGAGGAGAAATTGTAATAACATAACGTAAAATATTTTTCTCTCATTGTTAATACAAATGTGTGAGTGATGTTGAAAGAAAAAAGGTATGAAATCTGGAAACTACTTTATGGGATGCTATCAAAGGCACATAAGAATATGACTGATAGCTATTTTCTCCGAAGAAAAATCAATATCCCGTGATATATTATTCCTGAAAAAGTATTCAAAAATATTCAACTAACTAGTTGAAATTTATTTATTCCTTTAAAACGAAGGATTTTGCTGAATTATTTCATTCTTGAATTGTATTTTTTCTCATTAAATTAAAAAGTGTAATATTAAAAATAAATATTTAACAGAAATTATCTTTAGTATTTCACGGTTTTGTAAAGAGATTTTTTAGCTCCTTTACAGGACATAACAGATATTTTTAGGACATAAAGAACCTAAATGTAGTGAATTACTCTAGATGTTGTGAATCGGTTTGCACGTTTGTTGTGATGTGCTTGGACGTCAACTTGATCGTTTGCTCTCTTAATGCCAGCGAGCGGACGTCAAAGTGAAGTCACAACGAACGTGCGAACCGACTCCAAATTCCAGAGTAAGTCTCGTAATATTTTATAGCCCTACGGCTTTTAACCGCTTGCCTGATCATCCCGAGTTATCTCGGGTTCATATATATTGCAGTTAATTTATTATCTCTAGAAAAATCAGGTGAAACAGAATTTGTCAATACCATTTGTTTTCTCACTGTTTTACTCGGCCTGGAAAAAAAGGAAAGGGAATAATTAGATTTCATTGGCAGTTTTGTTGGTTTCGCGGTTCTTTTGGCGGGATTGGTCACGTGTTTTCTCTACTGTATACTATATGTCGGTTTGTGGATTAGTAATGTATATAGAAAGATAGGTACAAAAAATCATCATGACAAGTTTTCTGCCATATCAGGAAGACCCAGCATTAGTCCTTCAACACTCTGGTTAACCTTATGGCATTTTTCAGGTGTTATGCCTTCTACTGCATTAAAATCAAATGCTACGAGACAGTGTACTCTGTTCTACCGTAAAAGAGATTACAGAGGTAAGATCAGACACCAGTGTACAGATTGTCGGGTATCACTTTGTGTTGTCTTTTGTTTCAGAAACTATCATATAGAGACTAATATTCAGCTTTTTTTCCGTTTACCGAGATAATTCGGGATAGAAAACTAATATTAAAATTAATGCTTTTACGTTTGTAAAAAATTTAAAATTCAACTTCAAACGTACACACTTTGTTTTGTTTCCTTTCCTCGTATTTATTAACCCTCCGAGTGGAACACATAGAGAAAACAGTCTCCAAAAATACGTTGAAGGTTTACTGCTGTGCTTATTCTTTCTATCCGGTGGTTCAGTGGTATTTTTCTGTCCGTTCACTTATGTTTCAGGATTTATTTTTGGGGTCAAAAATCACTTAGAACTCTAGTTGTTCGTACTTATGGAAAAATCTATTAACTGAAAAATTAATGAATTCCAAAGAACTCCATGTCATAAAAAGTTTAAATCAGTTGTATCTTTCACACACTTTTTAAAATAATGTTGGCAATGATTAGAAATTATAAATTTTGTACTTGTAAAATGATGCATACATAAATAACAACAGACAAATCTGGTTTAGTATCGTCACACTAATTTACAGCATAAATTTGTTATAACAAATATTAATCAGAATGGAGCTGTAATCGTTGTATGCAACAAAGTTAACATCAACATTATTTGTCGTAATTCTCCCATTAATTGATTTCAAATGTAAATTAATTTTGTAAATGTATTATTTTATATGTTGTTGGTAAACGCAATATATTTAATAAAAGATAAATATTTTGTCTTTCTAGATATTTCAAGTATGTTAAAACTTACAACATCTACATTTTTATACAAAAATTAAAAATAATTACACTCAATGAAATCTTAAAAAAAAGTTATAGTTTATGTAAATGTGCATTTCCTTCCTTTTGCCTGGAGCAAACAATAAAATAATGGACTAAAATAATAATTCTATCACTTTCAATTTAGCTGATGTTTACTTCATTAAGTGTTTTTGAGCTCCAGGGTGAGTTTTCTAGATACACTTCAATGTTGTGTTTTAAGTTCTCTTCAAATTTTCTCTTCTAGTAGCTGAAGTCGGATTGGCAGGAAGGCAGTAAACACAGTACAATATTTTACGACCGACGTCTAAGGGTATTTCCAAGTCAACTGTCGTTAAAAAGAAAGCTATAAAATGAAATAATTGCCTTCCAGGGCTGATTCAAACTTCGGAAGAAGAGACGATATGGTAAAAATGATTTTTCATCAAGGATAGGACAGGGGAGGTGTGAATAGTATAATTCTCTGAAAAATATTTTAATTTAATCATTTGTTTAGTCAATATTTAACGAATGAAATAATTGTTTCAGATTGAATGTTTAGTTATTTATTTATCCTATTGTAAAAAGTGTTTTTACCTTCGCAAGTTTTTTCTATCTTCTAAATTAAAACAATTAGTAACGGTAGACAGTTTTAACAAGAATGCAATTATTTTGTTTTGTATCATTTAACCTTTTTGATACCATTTTTTTTTCAGTTCCAACTCCTTATGAAAATACATATCTAATAACAGTGTACTTAACAAGACTCAAAAGATGCGCAGAATACAACTTTTCAAAACTTAATGTTTGGCATTTTTCAGTTATAAAAATGATTCATATTAAAGAGGTATAGAGTAACACCCCATAAGCATAGAATTACCTATGGTTATGCAATTTTAAAACTACTTTAATAAAGGATTTTTAGGTTTTTTTTTAATGCTATGTTTATCTATTTATATAACATGGTGTACTTCGAACTCCAGTATGAATCATACCTTTCAAAATAGATTTTTTTGTTATGCAGTTTAAAATAAAAAAAACAACTTGTATATAATGACTGTATCAGAATAATTAAGATTAGATTAAAGCTTGGCTTTGTTTGGAGCACTACGGTCTATTGTTTTGCAACACGATAATGAGACCGGGATTTAGTGCTTAAAGCCTATTCCGAACGGCTACGAACATCCACAGTGGGTTTCGAACCCACGAACTCCGGTTTCGAAAGCCAGCACCCTAACCTTTCGGCCATCGTTCGGCTTAGATTAAAGTGATAAAATTACTCTAAAATAAAGTTATCGGTAACTTCTGCAATAGTTATTAAACGAGTAAGGGATAAGGAAATTTTGTATCATGTAATATATTTGCGTGTGGTTTTTTTTGTGATCGCTATCTATTTTGTGAATTATAAATTTCTAATCTATCTAATTACCAAAAGTATGTTACACTTACAACATTCAATTTTGTGTATAAAGTATGAGTTGAGTTACTTTAAATTTAAATTTAAAAGGATGTAATTCAAAAATTAATTTATTTTCACTACTCTCGCCTGGAACAAACAATAAAATAAAGGAAAAAATAACAATTCTTATCCTAATACTTTCAATTGAACATATTTTTACTTTGTTAAATGCTTCCTCATTTAGATTGAGTTCTTATGATAAACTGAAATACTATGTTTTAAGGTCTCTCCACATTTCCATTGGTAGCAGATGAAGTCAGAAATCTTTAGAGAAATTTAATTTCCAACTGCTTATGAAAATACATATCGAATAACGAGATATAAAAGATGCGCAGAATAAAACTGTTCAGAACTTAGTGTTTCAATTTTTTTGTTTATAAAAATGATTCATAATGATGACGTATAGAGTAAATTATCTATACTTATGTAATTTTGCGATTACTTTAATAAAGAATTTTTTGATTTTTTAAGGCTATGTTTCTGTTTTTATATAACGTGTTGTACTTCAAACTCCAGTATGGACCATACGTATCAAGATAGATATTTTTGGTCTACAGTTTAAAATCAATAAATGTATATTATAAGTGAATCAGACTAAGTAAGATCAGATTAAAGTGATAAAATAACTCTTCTATAAAATAAAGTTATTCGTAACTTCTATTAGAGTTATTAATCGAGTGAGAAATAAGGAAATTTTATATCATGTAATATATTTGAGTGTGATTGTTTTGTGATCGCTATCTATTTTGTGAATTATAAATGTCTAATCTATCTTAGTACCAAAAGTATGTTACATTTATAATATTGAGTGTTCAGTATAAAATGTTAGATGCGTCAACTTAAATTTGAATTTTTAAGGTTGTAATTCAGGAAATAATTTGTTTTACTTCTCTCTCCTGGAACAAACATTAAGGTAAGTTGAAAAATAACAATTCTTATGCTACTACTTTCAATTGAACATTTTTTTACTTTGTGAAATGTTTACGCGTTTAGACTGAGTTCTTATGATAAAGTTAAATACTATGTTTTAAGATCTCTCCACACTTTCATTGGTAGCAGATGAAGACAGAAATCTATAGAGGAACATAAAGATATCTTAGAGGTTGGCAGGAAGGCAGTAAATATTGGGTAACCTTTTACGACCGATGTCTAAGGTCATTTTCGAATCAACTGTCCTTAAAAGGAAAGCAATAAAGTGAAATAATTAACTTTCAGCACTGATTCAAACTCTGAAAGTAAATATCACACTTAGAAAAGTTATTTTTATCTGATACATGGTAGAAACACAAGGAACAGTTAGTTAATGCACTACTTTGTTTAAATTTTTGTTTGTTTGTTAAAGATATAAAAAGAAGAAGGATTGTTTCAGTTTGAATATTTGATTGTTGATTTCTTCTTCTTTAAAATTTTATGTTCCATAATACTAATAACATTTTTAAATTTTTAAGGTAAAAGCAATTATATTTAGGTTTTAAAGAAAAAACAATACTATTTTGCTTAGGATGAATTTGCTATTTAAGAATACATTTTACTATTTTCATTGCTTATGTGTATACATCTCTTTTATTATATACTAATTAATGCACAAATTATGCACTGATTAAAACACTTCAAAAATTTGGAAACATTTTTCTAATGATAAAAATGATTCTTTAAGAAAAGGCTTAACTGTAAATAGTTTGTGTTAATGCCAATTTTGCAGTTGTTTTCCAGTAAAAATTTAAAAAAAAATTATCAGTTTTTATCTCCAATGACCTATGATTTCCAGTATGAATTATACCTTTTGAAAGAAAGTATTTTAAAAAACTGAGAAACTAAGAATTGTATTAGACTTAATAACACAGAGATTAAGAGTGAAAACAAAAGCTAAATATATCAGAATATCTCTAATATAAAATAAAGTTATCAGTAGTTCTGTGAGACATAATATGTGAGTGATAAGATATATAATATTTTGTGAAATGCAAATACCTTACTTGTCACGTCTATGTAAACATTAATAATATTAAATATTTTCTATGAACAGATAAGAAAAATAACCGCTAAATAAAATAAAATAGGTCATAAATCCGGGATTTTAGTTTCTTCACTTGCAGAAAACAATAAAAAAAGGCATAAATAATTACTCTGATTCTATTACTTTCAATTTGATTGAGTTTTACTTTGTTAAGCGTTTTTGGCCTTCAAGATGAGTTCTTAAGTTGTCCTTACACAATCTATCTTAACCCTTTTAAGTACAGTGGTTTCGGAACGAAACCACCTGTTAATCCTTTTTCCCTGTTTTAAATAGATTAATTTTTTTTGACACTTTAAACTGTAAATAGATGGTATCCCTACAATTAATTTATTTCTCTTTGAAATATACTTTTTTGAATTTGCTTTACGTGGAAGAATGAAGCATTCAATTTTCTTCATGATCTCATATGAAAATACTTACCCAAAACATTACTTATAAATTATTTGGCTATTTATTAATTACATTATTTTAAGGTTAATTATTCACTGGTCTCCAAATTTTATTAAAGTTTTAAGAAAGAAATATTTTTCTGCTCTACAAGGGGAGCGTTTCACAGTTAAATCAGTGTCTCTAAATCTCGCCCCCATCCCCCAAAGAATGTAAAAATATTTTTTTCATATATTTCAAATCTATAAAGCTCATAGATAAAATTTTTAACCTAATTCCATTAAATACAAAAGAATTTGTAATCATGATCTTCAAAGGGTTAAGGTCTCTACAAACTTTTACTGAAACCAGCTAGAATGAAAATTCTTTAGAGGAAGATTGGCAGGAAGGCCGTAAACATTGTGCAACTTTTTATGACCAACTTCTAAGGATATTTTTTAGCCGAGTGACGTTAAAATAAAAGCAATAAAATAAAATAATTTCCTTCCAACAGTGATTCACACTTTGGGAGAAGATACGATATGGAAGAAAACCATTTTTCATCAAGGTTAGAATAGGGAGCGAACATAGAGTTTGAAAAATAGATCACTGAAACATATTTTACTTTTCCTTATATAAACTGTAAACTGTGGTATAATTGTTTCAGTTTCAATATTGATGTTCGAGTTAAAAAAAAGTATAATCCCCGAAAAATACATATACCTAGCTATTGTCGTAATATTTTTAAAATCTAAATGTGGAAAAATTATGACAATAATTGGTTTTATTAAAGTAAATATATTTTATTTTACGTGGTAAAATTTCAGACTTCCAAAGTCATCATTTATGTCTCAACTGTTTATTTGCAAATATCCTGATACACAAAATGCTTAAATAATACTAAAAGTTGAACAAGATACAAGTCTTAAAGTCTACTAACCGTGATATATTCTAATTTAAACACTATTTAGGTTTTATTTATCTTTACAGTCTGTTCAAACTGTTATGATTTTAAATGTTTATAGTTTTAATAGAAACGTCAAAATCGTTAATGTTAATCTGCTTTTACATCTAGTACCAGGGATTCTGTATGTATTTGAACTGTATTTATTTAATTTAAATATTTCTCTATTTCTCAATAACATAAATTTATCCTACACTAATAAATTAAAACTCAAAGTGCATTTTCGTTTTTATAGACTAGATTATTTGGATCTGCAAAATCTACATTTTACCATGCGAAGGATAATGAGATCAGGGTGGATAGTAAATAACTTCAGGAAATCTGATAGCTTTTGGGCTCATACTCACAAAATTTGATACAAAAATGGAGCGTCCTATCCATTATCTTAGCCAATTAATATTATAATCTAAGAAATTATAAAAAAAATTATAAGATAGATTTCCTCATACTAAAAAACTGAATGAAAAAAGCATAATTAAGAGAATTAAAAGTGCTTTTAAAAGAATCAAAGATCTGTAAAAAGTATTTATACTGTAGAAAGTGATTTTTTCCAGATATATCATTATAAAAAACGATGTGAATCAATGACGAAATAAACTATATATTTTTATTAGAATAATTATGGTAAATATTTATTATAAATTAAGAAATACTGAAACGTATTTCTGCAAATATATTCTAATTTATCTTCATTAATATTTGTTCCTAAATATTGTAAATTTAATTTATCTTTATTCAAATAGGCAGAAAAACATATCGATATTTTTATAGGATATCATAAAATTATAAATTGCTAGATGTATTCTCCTAAGAATTTTTTTAATCAAGAAAATAATATTTTCCTAAAGTTTAAAAAGTAATACAAAATAAAATGTTAATTCAGTATTATTAATATCTCAAAGAAAATGCGATAGAAATATGTTTATGCTACCTATTTCTAAATCATAATTGTACATAAATAATAAAATAATTTATACAGCTTTTTTATTTAAGTTTACTATATATATCTATAATAAAATAAGAATTATTTAAGAAATTTTAGTAGAATCCTAAATGCTGTCTTAATAAATGTACTATAAACATATGGCCATAAACCTTCTTATAGATACATTTTAAGTTTTAAGATCACGAATAAAAATTCGACTTTATAAATTCTTTATGTAAATAATTCAAAATTCATTTATTTGAGTTTTATTACTAAATTTACATATTATGAAATTATTAGTAACATAAAAGAACGCAACGCAAGGCGTTAAAATCATGGTATAGAATCGTGAAATTTAAGTTATATTATTTATTCCATTGGATTACATGTTAATCAATTTAATCAAACTGAAAATTATATCTTTATGCAACACTATGTCAAAGCGTACTTTAAAAT
>CM063505.1:109494907-109497407 GCA_032207245.1 Pardosa pseudoannulata | reverse complement strand
TATATATATATATATATATATATATATATATATATATATATATATATATATATATATATATATATATATATATATATATATATATATATATATATATATATATATATATATATATATATATATATATATATATATATATATATATATATATATATATATATATATATATATATATATATATATATATATATATATATATATATATATATATATATATATTATATATATATATATATATATATATATATATATATATATATATATATATATATATATATATATATATATATATATATATATATATACATATATATATATATATATATATATATATATATATATATATATTATATATATATATATATATATATATATATATATATATATATATATATATATATATATATATATATATATATATATATATATATATATATATATATATATATATATATATAATATATATATATATATAATATATATATATATATATATATATATATATATATATACATAAATATATATATATATATATATATATATATATATATATATATATATATATATATATATATATATATATATATATATATATATATATATATATATATAATATATATATATATATATATATATATATATATATATATATATATATATATATATATATATATATATATATATATATATATATATATATATATATATATATATATATATATAATATATATATATATCTTTTATATATAAAATATTTTTCTGTCCGTATGTTTGTAATAGCACACCACCTGTACAGCTGGACTGATTTTAATAATATTTTGAGTGTGTAATTAAGTTGATTTTTGAATGGTTTACGTAATTTGTTCCGATAAAAAAAGATTTTTATTAAGAATTCAGAAATACCCGCTTACTCAGATTATTATAACGTCTCTTGAATCACTTCGCTGTCAACGTGTCAAAACGGACCAATTAAAAACATTTTTTTTACATATTTTGGTCTTACAGCGTTAAAACATACAGCAGATGTCCGGTCGTCTAGTATATATATATATATATATATATATATATATATATATATATATATATATATATATATATATATATATATATAAGAAACTTTGCTATTTAATCTTTAAAAATTTCTAAGATAAATATTAGTAAAAGCAGTGAAAATTATAGGTGTATAAAAATCGTGTTTCAGTAAACATATAGATAAAAACTTTTCGATGAAAGGCATTTGTGTTAATCTTGAGATGTCTTCTTTATTCTTATTTTACTATATTTGCAAAAGACATATCTCTATCGAATGTTAAACTTCTCGTATCTCTTTATATTTCTGTCAGTTCTACCAATAACCGTAACTTTAAATTAATGATATATATTTACATACATGTTTTACAATATATATATATATATACATATATATATATATATATATATATATATTTGAATTACATTCATACAATTTACTAACATCTTTGTAAAGCATGAAATATGTTAAATTACAAGAGAAAATTCAGCTACAGTTTGTATAACTAAATTTCATCCGAATAAATTAAAAGTTATATAAAAATAGTCTCTAGAACATCTCTAGATATTTTTCTAACCAGATAGCGATTTGAATTTATTGAATAAGAGCACCGTTTAATTTATACTTATACATTAACATCCATAAAAGTTATCACATCTTTCCGTTTAGAAATTGCATAGATGATAGCAGAATAGTCAGGGCATTGCAGTTTCAAACAAGAGTCTTTGATATCAAGTCCAGCTGTTGACTGGATGATTGTAGACGTCCATAATGAGCTTTAAGCAGTAGATCCTAGTATAATTACACTTCAAGTACCTAGACATTCTCCGTATCGCATTCAACCACTAAACCAATCGGGCATGACATTGGCATTTAGTATAGTACAGTGAGTTATTTTGATTCCCCTTGATATAAAAGGAAAAAAAAACTGTATAAAATATAACACTTTGATCTTGATATGTAGAATAAGTGCATATATTTTAGTAAATATTATTTATTTTTAAAAAATCTAATTAATATTTTAACATAATTTTAATTATCATGAAGTTAATCTATGTAAATTATCAATTGTAATTTTCTGAAAACTTTGAAATAATGGATATTGTAAAACATTTTGTAAAGTATTATTTCATTCTGTAAAGTTTTGCTTTGTAACGTTTTACCTAGCAGACTAATTATGCTTCATAAAAAATATGTAAGATTTTCGATTTATACTATTTGTATAATGATTATCTTTCGTTAATAATATGTGTAGTTCACCTTGGGTGAAAATACGTGAAGATAGTTTAAAAATTTAAAAATTAAAAGATCTTTAGATATATCTTTAACAAATATAAAAGACACATGTTTTTTCTTACTCGACACACATAGACTATTAAATAACTGGCTTGGAAATAGGCGGAAAAATAATGTTAAATTTCAAATTAAAGATTTCTTAAACCAGGAGCATCTGATTAAATTTGAGACTAG
>CM063505.1:109477407-109489907 GCA_032207245.1 Pardosa pseudoannulata | reverse complement strand
AGTCGAAATTTCGTTTTATACATTATCTTAGATCATTTCCTTTAATGTACATATCGCGAATACTTACAAATGAGTTTTAATTAAAGACTAGTCATATTTTTACTTTGAGTTACACTATTATAGATCTATTTGGAATGTTTAAAGTAAAAGCCTCTTAGTGCTGTCGGTATTACTATAAGTAACTAAACAGCTAGAAACTCTGAAACTAATAAAGAAAATTACTTCTATAGTTATAAAATATGTTTAAAAAACAAAATAATTGATGTTTTTAATTGCAGTAAATTATTTGTCCTTTCTGGGAGTACCCAGCATTGTAGATCGATTCACTGTATCTAGCCTTGTCATAAATTGATCGCTCTAGAATAATGTAGTTTGGTTCACTTTCACCAAAATAAAAGAAATAAGTAAGCCTTTGTGAGCATTAGTAATTTTAGGCCTTTAAATTTCAAAAGTTCTGTTTGTTAACTATTTGTAATTAAAGATATTGGAAAGATAAAAGAGACATATAGTAACAGGAAGTAATGTTTATATATGTTTTAATTAGAAGAAAATTTCTTACAACTACAATCTTTTGATAGTAAAATCTTTTTTGCCAAAATTTGCAAAATCAAATTTTCGCTTTTCTTTCGATTATAAAAAAATATAAGAAAATGTGATAATCTAACTTTTATTACTAAATGAGAAAAAATGTGGAAAAATCAATATATTGTTCTTTATTCATTAGAATTTTTAAAACTCGAAAAGCTTATTCTTATTAAATATCCCACTTTAAGCTATTCAAATTCTTTGATTTATATTTGTATATATATATATATATATATATATATATATATATATATATATATATATATTATATATATATATATATATATATATATAAATATATATATATAATATATATATATATATATATATATATATATATATATATTATATATATATATATATATTTATTTATATATATATATATATATATATATATATATATATATATATATATATATATATATATATATATATATATATATTTATATATATATATATATATATATATATATATATATATATATATTAATTTTAATATTTAATTTTTTAACTACTGGATTTTCTTGTACAAACTATCATGTTGTCTTTATATTATTTTCCTCTTTTGTACCACACGTGCAATTCAAATTTTTAAAAATTATTTTAATTAAGCTTAAATACAATATTGTTTGGTAAATTAGTTTAGTTAAAATTTTCAAAAAAAGTTTTTGTTCTTTACCAGTATACTGCGTTTTTATAAACTGTCATGTAATCTCTAGATTATTTTCCATTTTCTTACTATTTCTGTCTCACAATATCAGACTGAAAGGTTTATCGGAAACTAATTAAATTTAAAAAACACTTATGAAAAGCAACATAATCGTAATGTGTACAATTTTAAATTAAAACAATAGCAAAATAAACCTGAATGTTGGGATAGAAGCAGTTCATAAGAATTTAATTTTATCTAAATTCATCTAAACTCAAAATTTAAAATTTCCTTCACAGTGTTACTCACATATTTTCTGTCTCGAAAAATATTTATATAGTTAATCTAGAAACATAATGTAAAAATTATTAACACTTTTTTGCACTCAGACGTTTAAAATAAAATAAAGTTGCTTAAAGCCGATTCCGAACGGCTACGAACATCCATGCCATAGTGGGATTCGAACCCACGAACTCCGTAAACATATTGAGATCTCGTGAAGTGTTAAAATCTTCTAAGATCTAAAAACAATAACAAGGTATTATAATTATTCAATCTATTTCATATTTTACAGTTATAGTATAATGTATTTCCCTAAATCTGTTCTGTCGTATGAGTTTTAACAAAAATAACATTAATTTATCATAAACAAAGTTAATAAATTAGAAAAAGTAAAATATTAAATGCAAAATAAAGATATATATATATATATATATATATATATATATATATATGTGTGTGTGTGTGTGTGTGTGTGTGTGTATGTGTTAGAAATAACTATCTTAGGGAAATAAAAACTTTTATTATTCATAGTAATATGCATTTCAGTAGTTAATTTATTTATTTTATTGCTTCATTATCAAAATCACCTTTCTCGAAAACATATAAATTTTTTTTCCATGTTTAGAGAATTAGATAAATATGGTGGAGATAAGTACATGATGATTTTAATTAAAAACTGAAATAATGCAATAATATGTACAACTTTATATCTATTAAATTTCAGTGTAAGAAATAAAACATTTCTTAAAATTATATTAACGAAAACCAAAACATAATGGTGTTAATAAAGTTATGAACATCTAATGAACATTCTCAATATTATTTTTAATGAAATTTCATATCTTTAAGAATAATTTAAAATTATTTGTATAACCATATTTTGATTAGCCTTTGCCATCTCCAGAAATAACATAAAAAGACTTGACATATATTTCCAATGGTTAAGGAAATTTCTGACTTTCCCTAAATCCTTGTAAGTGTATCAACTGATTCTCCATGTGCACATCTGGATTTGTCATTAGCTCAATGCATTTCCTAGGAAAGGCTTTCGAAATACAGCTCCCAATTGCTCTCGAAATGTGATGGAAGAAAATTGTCTTTACTTCCGAATTCAATTTTCTCTACATATCAACATATTCCCAACAGATTGGGGATTCTATTTCTATCATCGGGATGATTGTTTTGTCCCAAGAAAGTGTCAAATTGGATCACTAATATTGAAATGGTTACATTGCAAGATATTACATTGCAAAAATGGAATATCTTTTTGAATTTAAAAGAAAAAATATCAAACTTCTTAGATAAAAATATAATCTATTTGTATAGTTCTTTCAGTGATTATATTTAAATTTTTGAAGCAATTAAAACTATTTGATAAACGTTTTCATTCTATAAAATGAAAATGTTATTTAAGATAACGAAATATCTGTGTATAAATTAAATAAATACGCTAAATACTCTTACAGCACATGTCTGAGGCATTAGAATGTATTAGAATTATGTAATATCTAATTTTATTATATTATTTTTATTTTATACATTAATATTTTTAGACAGTTATACATTAATGTTTTTAGATTAACAATGCATTATTAAAAGCATCACAAAATATTTCAAAATAAATTTTAATTTAGTGAAAACATTGTCCTTCATATCAATAAGAATTACATATTTTTTCCATCACAGAAAATACCTTCTGCAATGTGTTTAATGTATATCGGATTTTTTATTAAAAATCTTCTTATCTCTTTTATTCCTAATCAAAAATATACCTTTTGGGAAAACATCTTTTAAATAAAAAAATATGTAATTCTTTAATGTACACAAATGAAATATTCACATGATTATTTCAAAGAAAACCTGAGAAAATTGAAAACAATTATTTAAATTACTTTGTATTTATAAATTATTTCAATATCAACAATTAAATATTGCTCTGAAAAACCTAATTTCAAACTCAAATTTGTATTAGATACTTAAATTATAAATTTAATTAAATTAACATTCATTTCTTTTAACTCTAAAGTAATTTCATAATTTTTGCAATAATTTGAAATTATTTTTAATCACGTTCTGTCTGATTCGTATTTTCCATCTCAAGAAATAACATGAAGGGACTTCGCATGCATTTCCTACGGTTAAGGTAATCCACACTTTCCTAAATCGTTCTAACTGTATCAACAGATTCTCCATGTGCACATCTGGATTTGTCATTAACTCAATGCATTTCCGAGGAAAGGCTTTCGAAATACAACTCCCAATTGCTCTCGAAAGCTGATGGAAGAAAATTGTCTTGAATTCCGAATTCAATTTTCTTTACATATAAACATATTCCCAATAGATTCGGGATTCTATTTCTATGATAGGGATGATTGTTTTGTCCCAACAAAGTGTCAGATTGGATTACAAATATTGAGGTGGTAATTCTAGAGATTACATTGCCGAACGGATGAAAAAGTAATTTGTTTTAATTTCAAAGAAAAACTCAAACTTGTCAGATAAAATAGTAATCTATTTTTATCTTTCTATCAGTGATTTTCTTTAAATTTTCAAAGCGTTTATAACTATTTAATAAACGTTTTCATTCTGTTTAATGTAAATGATGATGCAGATTACGAAAAATTTGTGTATAAATTTTAAAAAAAAGGTAAATACTCTTAGCTCGTGTCTGATAAATTAGAATTTATTAGATTATATAATATCTCATTTTATTATACTATTTATACTTTATATTTTATTATCGTAATTATATATAAATATATTTTTAGATTAATATTATATTTTTAAAATGAATACAATATATTTGAAAATCTGAAAATAGTTTCCGTCATATCATAAATAATTACATAATTTTTCAATCCCAGACAATATCTCCTTCATTGCATCTAATGTATATCGATATTTTCATTAAACATATTCATATTTTTAATTCCTAATCAAAATTACACCTTTATAAAAAACATCATTTAAAAAAATTATGTAATTTGATATGAATGCAAGCGAAATATTCACTTAATTATTTCAGACAAAAACTGAGATAATGTAAGTTATAAAACAATTATTTAAATTAATTTTTATCTATGAATTATTTCAACATTAAACATTAAAATTCATTGGAAAATTAAATTCTTTGGAAATATCTAATTACAAACATTAACATAATTTTATTAAGTACTTAACTTAGAAAGTTAATTAAATTAACATTCATTTTACAACACTAAATTATTTTCATAAATTTATCAATGATTTAAAATTATTTTTAACCACTTTCTGTCTGATTAGTATTTTCCATCTCAAATAATATGTAGGGACTTCGCATCTATTTCCTAAGGATAAGGTAATCCACACTTTCCTAAATCCCTGTAACTGTATCAACTGATTCCCCATGTGCACATCTGGATTTGTCATTAACTCAATGCATTTCCGAGAAAAGGCTTTCGAAATACAACTCCCAATTACTCTCGAAAGCTGATGGAAGAAAATTGTCTTGAATTCCGAATTCAATTTTCTTTACATATGAACATATTCCCAATAGTTTCGGAATTCTATTTCTATGATAGGGATGATTGTTTTGTCTCAAGAAAGTGTCAGATAGGATTACTAATATTGAAGTGGTATTGCTAGAGATTACGTTACCGAACGGAAGAAAAAGTAATTTGCTTTAATTTAAAAGAAAAAAATTAAACTTGTTAGATAAAAGAGTTTATATTTTTAAATTTTAATTTTACATTTTTGAGAAATTATATTCATATTTTTTCAAAGCGTTTAAAACTATTTGAAAAACGTTTCTACTCTATATAATGAAAATTTTAATGCAGGCAATAAGATATTTGTGTGTAAATTAACTAAATATTATAAATAATCTTACAGCTTATGTCTGATACATTAGAGTATATTACGATTGTAATATCTAATTTTATTATATTATTTAAATTTTAAATTTTACTATCAAAATTATATATTAATGCATTCTTAGATTGAAAATTCATTATTAAAAGCATTACAATATATTTGAATATTTTTAGCAATGATTTATAATTACTTTTAACTACGATCTGTCTCATTAGTGTTTTCCATCTCAAGAAATTGCATGAACTTCGTATGTATTTCCTACTGTTAAGTTAATCCAGACTTTCCTAAATCCTTCTAACTGTATCAACTGATTCCCCATGTGCGCATCTTGATTCGTCTTAAACTCAATGCATTTCCGTGGAAAGGCTTTTGAAATACAACTCCCAATTGATCTTGAAAGCTGATGGGATTGTAACGTATCCGGTCTCTGTTTTAGGTGACACAACGAAGAATCAGGTGTATCTTGATTAATGAATTTATTTACACTTCTGCTATATACATCATTTCACAACTATATAAAAAAAAAACATTTTCGATCACAGGTAAGTGATTAGTACACGTAGGCCTAAGTAGAAACGTAACTACTATCAGTCCTTGCGGAAATATTGGTGATCCGAAGGAAAAAAAACAATTCGGTAGCTCTCGCGAAAGTTCACTGAAGTAATGGTAGAATATCAAAGCACAGTTAGAGTTCCGAAGGAAAATATGTAAACAATCCTGAAGAGGATTATATTAGAAAAGGAAACCCAATGTACAGTGTATCGTTTCAATCTCAGCAAGAGATATATCCTAAGACGAGAATTCGATAATTAAAACTCTCCGATGTAGAGACTGGTCGAGGATACCTCCAAGTTAGCCTATGCGGGCTACTCCTTAAAGAAAGGATCCCAAAGTGGGATTATAGCAAAAAACTCTCCGGTCGAGAGACTGGTCAAGGCGACCCCTGATTTAGCTGGTTGATAGATAAATAACTGCTCTAGATAACAAATCTTCTCTAATCTAGGCAAATCTTCTCTCGTCTAGGGGAGGGGCCTCTAAGAGAGGGGCCTCAGCTACAATTTTATTATTGGATCACCTAGCTATGACCCCACCTTCGAACAACTGGATTGGTCCGGGTTAAACAACATCGGCCGCCAACCCAGGGGTCCCTGGAATTCTTAGCAGCTACATTCAAGTGGCGGCTAATCCTTTGTCGTTCCAATGATCATATTTCTGGCTGTCAGTGAAGGCGCCGGGTTTTTTGGTATATTGTTCCTCTACTATAGGGCACAACAGTGTAGACATCGTGGTACCATTGGAAACAATACTTTTGTATCCCCTCAAGCGAAATCCACCTCTCAAAGCAAAGTTATTTGATGTCGACACACCGCTAAATCACGCCGTTACAGGAGAAAATGGTCTTTACTTCCAAATTAAATTTTCTCTACATATCAACATATTCCCAATAGACTGAGGATTCTATTTCCATCATAGGGATGATTGCTTTGTCCCCAAAAAGTGTCAGATTGTGTCATTGATGTTAAGGTGGTTACATTGCTAGAGATAACATTGCAGAACGGACAAAAACGCATTTTATTTTAATATAAAAGAAAAAAAATATTAAACTTAATAGACAAAAGAGTAATCTAATTTTATAGTTCTTTAACTGATTCTATTGAAATTTTTAAAGCATATAAAACTATTTAATAAACGTTTTCATTCTATATAATATAAATGTTAATGCAAATAACGAAATATTTGTGAATAAATTAAATAAATATGATAAATGCTCTTACACCTCATGTCTGATACATTAGAATGTATCAGAATTATATAATATCCGATTTTATTATATTATTTATATATTATATTTTATTACTACAATTATATATTAATATATTTTTAGATTAATAATGTATTATTAAAATGAATACAATATATTTGAAAATAAATTTTAACTTAGTGAAAAAGTATATGTCATTTTATTAAAAATTACATATTTTTTACATCAGAGCGAATGTGTCTAATGTATATTGGATACTTTTTTTTAAACATCTTATTTATTTTAATCCTAATGGAAATTATGCCTTTTTCTAAAACATCACTTAAAAAAATTATGTAATTTGATAATCTACATAAGCGAAAACATCACATGATTTGTTTTCAGACAAAAACTGAGATAATGCAAGTTATAAAACAATTATTTAAATTATTTTCTATTTATGAATTATTATAATATTAACAATTAAATATTCCTCTGAAATATTGAATTTCAAACCCGAACATAATTGTATTACTTACTTAACTTTGAAAGTTAATTAACTTAACATTAATTTTTATTTAACTCTAAAGTTTTTTCATAATTTTAGCAATGAATTAAAATTATTTTTAACCAAGTTCTGTCTGATTATTTTTTCCATCTAAAGACTTTACATGAGTGGATTTCGCATGTATTTCCCACTGTTATGGCAATCCAGACTTTCCTAAATCCTTCTAACTGTATCAAGTTATTCCCCATGTGCACATCTGGATTTGTCGTTACCTGAATGCATCTTCTCGGAAAGGCTTTCGAAATACAACTCCCAATTGCTCTCGAAAGCTGATGGAAGAATATTGTCTTTACTTCCGAATTCAATTTTCTGTACAAATCAACATATTCCCAATAGATTGGGGATTCTATTTCTATCATAGGGATGATTGTTTTGTCCCCAGAAAGTGTCAGATTGGATCACTAATATTAAGGTAGTTATATTTCTACAGATTACATTGCTGAACGGACGAAAACTCATTTTTTTAATTTAAAAGAAAAAACTCAAACTTGTCAGATAAAATTGTAATCTACTTTTATCGTCCTTTGAGTGATTTTCTTTAAATTTTTAAAGCGTTGAAAACTATTTGATAAACGTTTTCATTCTATGTAATGTAAATGTTAATGAAGAACGAAATATTTGTGTATAAATTAAATAAATGGGGTAAATACACCTACAGATCATGTCTAATAAATTAGAATGTATTAGAATTATATAAGATCTGATTTTATATTATTGATATTTTATATTTTACTATCACAATTATATATTAATATATTTTTATGTTAATAATCTATTAGTAAAATGAATAAAATATATTTGAAAGTAAATTTTAACTTAGTGAAAACAGTTTCCATTATATCATTTAGAATTACATAATTTTTCCATCACAGAAAATACCTCCATTTATGCGTCTAATATATATCAGATATTTTTATTAAATATCTTAGCATTTCTGTTACCCTTAATAAAAATTATATAATATGTAATTCTACAATGTACACAATTGATATTAATCGCATGATTTTTACCAACAACAACTGAGCTGATGCAAGTTATAAAACAATTATTTAAATTACTTTGCATTTATAAATTATTTTAATGTTAACAATTAAATATTTCTCTGAAATATCTAATTTCAAACCCAAAACATAATTTTATTAATTACTTAGTATAAAATGTTCATTAAATTAACATTCGTGTTTTTAACTCTAAAGTATTTTCATAATTTTAGCAATGAATTAAAATTAGTTTTAACCACGTTCTGTTTGATTAGTTTTTTCCATTTCAAGACTTTACATGAATGGAATTTGCATGTATTTCCCACGGTTAGGGCAATCCAGACTTTCCTAAATCCTTCTAACTGTATCAAGTTATTCCCAATGTGCATATCTGATTTTGTCGTTAACTGAATGCATCTAATCGGAAAGGCTTTCGAAATACAACTCCCAATTGCTCTCGAAAGCTGATGGAAGAATATTGTTTTTACTTCCGAATTTAATTTTCTTTACATATCAACATATTCCCAATAGATTGAGGATTCTATTTCTATAATAAGGTTGATTGTTTTGTCCCAAGAAAGTGTCAGATTGGATTGCTAATGTTGAGGCGTTTACATTTCGAGTGATTACATTGCTGAACAGACGAAAATGAAATTTCTTTTTGAATAAAAAAAATATCAAACTTGTTAGATAAAAGAGTAATTTTACAGTTCTTTCAGTGTTTTTATTTAAATTTTTAAAGCATTTAAAACTATTTGATAAACGTTTTCATTCTACATAATGTAAATGTTAATAAAGAATGAAATATTTGTGTATACATTAAATAAATGTGGTAAGTACACTTCCAGCTCATGTCTGAAACATTAGAATGTATTAGAATTATACAATATCAGATATTATTTTATTACTTATATTTTATATTTTATTATCACAATTATATATTAATAAATTTTAGATTAATATGGTATGATTAAAATGAATACAATACATTTGAAAATAAATTTTGATTTATTGAAAACAGTTTCCGCCATATCATTAAGAATTACGTAATTTTAACACTCCAGACAATAACTCCTTTAATGTCTAATGTATATCGGATATTTTTATTAAATATCTTCGTATTTCTTCTATCTCTAATCAAACTTATACCTTTGTCGAAAACAACATTTAAAAAAAATTATGTAATTCGATAATGTACACAATCGTAATAATCACGTGTTTCTTTCAAACAAAAACTGAGATATGCAATTTATAAAACAATAATATAAATATTAATATATGTTATAAATAATAAATGTTAAAATAATAGATGTTATTTCAATATTAACAGTTAAATATTCCTCGGAAATATCTATTTCTAAACACGAACATTATTTTATTAAATAAATAAACATTCCCTTTGTTTAACTCTAAACTATTTTCATACTTTTAGGAATGATTTAAAATTATATTTAAACACATTCTGTCTGATAAGTGTTTTCCATCTCAAGAAAGGACTTCACGTGTATTTCCAAATGTTAAGGTAATCCAGACTTCCCCAAAGCCCTATAAGTGTATCAACTGATTCCCGATGTGCACATCTGGATTTGTCGTTAACTGAATGCATCTTCTCGGAAAGGCTTTCGAAATACAACTCCCAATTACTCTCGAAAGCTGATGGAAGAATATTGTCTTTACTTCCGAATTCAATTTTCTATACAAATCAACATATTCCCAATAGATTGGGTATTCTATTTCAATCATAGGGATGATTGTTTTGTCCCCAGAAAGTGTCAGTTTGGATCACTAACATTGAGGTGGTTATATTTCTAGAGATTACATTGCCGAACGGACGAGAACGCATTTTTTTTATTTAAAAGAAAAAACTCAAACTTGTCAGATAAAAGCGTAATCTACTTTTATCGTTCTTTGAGTGATATTCTTTAAATTTTTAAAGCGTTTAAAACTATTTGATAAACGTTTTCATTTTATGTAAAGTAAATGTTAATGAAGAACGAAATGTTTGTGTATAAATTAAATAAATGTGTTAAATACTACTACAGTTCATGTCTAATAATTAGAATGTATAATATCTGATTTTATTATATTATTGATATTTTATATTTATTATTTTATTCATATATTAATATATTTTTATGTTAATAATCTATTAGTAAAATGAATACAATATATTTGAAAATAAATTTTAATTTAGTGAAAGCAGTTTCCATTATATCATTAAGAATTACATAATTTTTTTATCAAAGTTATACCTTTATCGAAAACATCATTTAAAAAAATGATGTAATTCTATAATGTACATAATCGAAAAAATCACATGATTATATCAAAAAAAATATAGATAATGCAAGTTATAAAACATTTATAAAATTAATTTTATGAATTACTTCAATATTAAAAATAAAATATTTTTTGGAAATATCTAATTTCAAACCTCAACATAATTTTATCAATTACTTAACTTAGAAAGTTTATTAAATAAACATGCATTTTTTTAATTCGAAAGTATTTTCATTTTTTTAGTAATGATTTAAATTTATTTTGAACCACGTTCGGTCTGATTATTATTTCCCATCTCAAGGTATAACATGAAGGGACTTGGTATCTATTTCCTAATGTTAAGTTAAACCATACTTTCCTAAATCCTACTAACTGTATCAACGGATTCCCCATGTGCACATCTAGATTTGTCGCTAACGCAATGCACCTCCCCGGAAAGGCTTTCGAAATACAACTCCCAATTGCTCTCGAAAGCTGATGGAAGAAAATTGTCTTTACTACCGAATTCAATTTTCTGTACAAATCAACATATTCCCAATAGATTGGGGATTCGATTTCTAAAATAGGGATGATTGTTTTGTCCCCAGAAAGTGTCAGATTGAATCACTAATGTTGAGGTGGTTACATCGTTAGAGATTAAATTTCCAAACGGGGGATAACGTAGTTTTTTAATTTAAAAGAAAAAAAATCAAACTTGTTAGATAAAAGAGTAATCTATTTTTATAATTCTTTCAGTGATTTTTTAAAAATTTTTAAAGTGTTTAAAATTATTTGATATACGTTTTCATTTTTTATAATCTAAATGTTAATGCAGATAAAGAAATTGTGGTGTATAAATTAAATAAATAGGGAAATATTACAGCTCATGTTTGATAAATTAGAATATATGAGAATTATATAATATCTCATTTTATTATATTATTTATATATTATATTTTATTATTACAATCATATATTAATATATTTTTAGATTAATAAAGTATTACTAAAATGATTACAATATATTTAAAAGTAAATTATAACTTAGTGAAAACAATTTCAGTCCTATCATAAAGAATTACATAATTTTTAATACCTTCTTCAATGCGCCTAATGTTTATTGGATATTTTTATTTAACACCTGAGAATTTCTTTTATCCTTAATCAAAGCTATACCTTTATCGAAAACATCATTTTAAGAAAATGACATAATTCTGTAATGTACACAATCGAAAAAATCACATGGTTATATCAAACAAAAATTTAGATAATGCAAGTTATAAAAAATAGCTTTATGAACTATTTCAATATTAAAAACAAAATATTCTTTGGAAATATCTAATTCCAAACCTTAACATAATTTTATTAATTACTTAATTTAGAAAGTTTTTTAAATTAACATTTATTTCTTTAATTCGAAAGTATTCTCATTTTTAGTAATGATTTAAATTTATTTTTAACCACTTTCTGTCTGATTATTATTTTCCATCTCAAGGTATAACATGAAGGGACTTGGCATCTATTTCCTAAGGTTAAGTTAAACCATGCTTTCCTAAATCCTACTAACTGTATCAACGGATTCCC
>CM063505.1:109459907-109469907 GCA_032207245.1 Pardosa pseudoannulata | reverse complement strand
AAATCGGAATTTAGAATGGTTAAGATAGATAAGACGAAACTTTTCTTAAACTATTTTTAGAATATTTTTTTTATAGCTTGATTAAAATGATGCTTTCATCAACATAAAATGAATGATAATACGAAATCTGTATATTCTCCAAAAGCACATATTCAAATATTTAGTATAATTTTATAAAATTAAATTAATTTTTAAAAAAATGAAAGCCCCGGTTTCTTATCCTGATATTGTAAAATAGGACATTAAAAATACAAATATAATTTGACAAAAATATGTTTTTATTTTAGCGTAATAATGACCGAATATAGAAAATTTGATTTCTTAATTATTTAGAAAATGCATTTTACGTTAACAATTTACAAAATTGTTGCGGTTTTAACAGAAGCATCTAAACTGCTTTGTAATTTATTTTACTTTAAAAATCGTAAACCTTTTCTTATGGTCTTAATTACTTTGTAGAAATTTCATTCTACTACGTAGGAAAAAAGGGTGTTAGTTGGCAAAGAGCTTAAATAATAGTCTTCAAGTAAAAGAATGATTTTCAGAGAAATAATTTCAGTGCATACTTTAATTATGAAAAGTAGCGCTAAACAAAACTTTAAATTATGTACCAGAGTAACCGTTGATAGATGAAGTAATAGTAATAAAAGCTATACTATAAATCTTTCTCGAAAACAGTTAGGCTCCATGATAATTTTCCATTTTGGATTCTTTTCCTAATTTCCTGGTAATAACACTGTCACTCTTGAATAGGTTAAAACACTTTTAAATAATGTTTTTGTTATTTCACGATGCTGAAGTAAATTACTTAGAGCTTATTTCTAATTCCTATTTATTAACTATTTAGTAAATAACGATAGTTTAAGATATAGTTTAGTAATAGTAAAAAAGTATTTTTGTATTTTCTAGTGGGTTTTAAATAAGATTTATCGCTTCGTCTACTTTTAAAAGTTTACAATTAAAACAAGGTTTTTTAAAATAAAGTTAAAACTATTGAAGAGCAATAGAAAATATCTTTTAAAATAGCATACCGGTTTGAACTATTTATTGAGTGGATAGGAGAGGAATAAATGAATAAACGAACTTATATTTACATAATTTTTGTAACAAATATATTTAATTTAATTTTACTGTTTTAAACAATGTTTTTAGCTCTTGATTCAGTACTCGAAACTTTTAATTAAAACTATTTATTGTATATATAATTAAAGTAGTTTAACTATTTATTGGATGGATAGGACAACAATAAATGAGCAAACACATAATCGTATAAATTTTGTAACAAATATATTTCATTTAATTATTATTGTAAAATAAAAAAAGATTTGTCACTTGTTTTTGAGAGTTTAAAACATTAAATTAAAAGTATTTTTTATGTGAGCCGAGGTAGCTCAGTAGTTAAAGGCAGCTATGTCGTAAATGAATGGCTGGGGATTCGAGGCTCGTGCCGGCTTAACATCGGCCGTGTTTGTTAAAGGTGACTGGACCACCTAAAATAGGTTCGTGGTTTAAGTTCTCAATCAATACATTTGGGAGTAGCAGGCTTAACTTAAGGGTCTTTTGCTTAGTCCCTGCTTCTAAATTAAGAGCTCAGCTGAGGAAATGTTACTCATGTAGCATACATTAAGATGCATGTTTCCTTCGGATGGAGTTAAATGGGAAAGTTTCGCAGCCTTGTATTTATATAAAGTGTCTGTATTGCCAGCTTCGTTCGAAAAAAATTAATACACTCAAGTGCCAAAATATTATGACTATCTGTCAATAACGAGTTGGCCCACCTTTGACGCTCAACACAGCTTCAACCCGTCTTGGCATGGATGCCACAAGTCCTTGGTAGATGGCCGGAGACAGATTCTACCAGATATTTAAGCAATGGCTGCGCAAATCCGAGATAATGCGAATTGGTGGTCTTTGAATTCTGAGCTACCCTCCCATGACATCACAAATGTGTTCTTTCGAATTGATATCCGATAAGTTAGGTGGCCAGGACATTAAATGGAATTTAGTATCATGTTCCTGGAACCACTCCAACACAATTTTAGTCTTGTGAAACGGGACGTTGTCCTGTTGGAGCATTCCACTTCCAGCTGGAAAAATAGAAGGCATGCAAGGGTGCAACTGGTCCGCAATGATGTTCAGATACCATGTAGTATTCATGGTCAGTTCATTGAATCAAGTCGTACATTGAAGAAGCAACTGTTGGCCTGGAAGACGGCGTATCCTGACACTGCCATCTGCTTGATGAATGACAAACTGTGATTCATCTGACCCAGGCAATTCTCTCCCACTATCCACGTACCAGTTGCGATGTTGCCGGGCCCAATGTAGGCGTAGTTGGAGATGACGCTTGGTCAGCAATGGCACACAAGGGGGACGTTTGCTGCTTAGCCCCATATCCAGCAGTGTCCGCTGAACAGTGTGCTCCGATACTATTCTACTTGGCCCGCCCGCATTGTATCGGATTGTCAGCTGAGCCACTGTCTGACTCCGGTTTTGCTTCACCATGCGAGACAGTCTCCAACAACCTTTTCCTTTGGTAACGTGTGGACGTCCAACACCATGTAGACTACTGTTGGTTTCACCGTCATTCATCCACTTTTCATAAGTACTAACAACTGTAGATCGCGGGCAACCCAAGAGTCGTGCAGTTGCGGAAATACTTGTTTCGAGACTTCGAGCCATTACAATTTGCCCTCTATCAAAATTGCTTAGATACGCAACCCTTCCCATCACATACAAAAGTAAGTGAAAAAATTATACTTCAGACACGCCAGCAGCAGTTAAATACCATTTCCACCTATTCACGTGTTTTCCACGTCATCCAAGCGAGTTGATTGCAAAATGTGGGGGTGCTTATAATGTTTTGGCGTTTGAGTGTATATTGTGTGAGTACTTAAAAAGTATTTTAAGTAATTATTGTGTGGGTAGGACAAGATTAAATGAATAAACATATAATACTATAAATTTTGTAGCAGATATATTTCATTTCATTATTATTGTAAAAAAATTAAAAATTAAAGATCTTCCAATTGTTGATTGAGGGTTTGAAAGTTTTAATTAAAAGTAACCGCTGTTGACTTAAAATGATTAATTTTTCTTGTACCTGAAAAAAGATTAAAAAGGAATTTTGTTTAAATCTGAAATTGAACTTTCATGAACATTCAGCACTAAAAAGTAGGGAAATTCAAACTACAGTACTGAAATTCAAACTGCAGTTGTGCAATTCGAACTTATGGAAACAAATTCTCTATTATTAAACTCTTCAGAAGAATAATTTTTTTATGCCTTCACATACTTCTTATTAATCACAGTGCACTAATTTCTATTTCAAAGGTTTAATAATACAAATATTTTGATTTGGTTCACTAAAGAAAAATATACACTAAAATTATATTTTGGGTATATATTAAAACTCATGCTCAGTTACAGATGAAGCAATATTAAGTAAACAGTTTTGTTGATTATTTTTACAAAAGTTATGTACGTGAAAATATCTTCATAATATCTTACAAATATATAATATATGTATTAATTAACATGCTTAATTGTATTTTAGCATTTTAAAGTTTACTCTTTTATAGGAAATTATCTGAACTATAAAATAGATGATTTGGTCTTAACCGAAAAAAAATTGTGTATAATTTTCACTTAATATTTACATATTTCTTATAATTTTTTTCATATTGTTATGTCTATTCCGTATATAAAACTGATTAGTTTGTTTAATTTTTGTACCATTTTGCAAAAAATTACGTTAAATTTTTCAGTATTAATGTTATTTTGCAAGTACCTAAATTGCATTCATGTAATTTATTTCCATTTAATATAATCGTAAATACTTCTTATAGTCTTATTACCTTTGTAGAAAATTTGTTCCAAAGAGAATTATTTTTGTTACTTTCAAAGAAAAACTCAAATATCTTCCAATATATATAGCATTTTAAATTCCAAATACCTTTAACGTTTGAGGCTATACAGTAAAACAGACATTTTATTTTAATATGTTTGCGAATGCATTTTACTTAATTATTATTAATGTTGCTCTTATTGTGTAAGTATCTAAATCGCAGTGTAATTTGTATATATTTAGAAGAGTCGTAAATGATTTTTTATAGTATTAATTGCCTTTGTAGCAAATTTTATCCAAAGAAAATTATTTTTGTTAGATCTCAAAGAAAAACCGGAATACGTTTCAAAATACAGTATATTTTTAATGTCAGATACTTTTAATGTTTGATCTTATGGAGTAAAACAGATATTTTATTTTAATAAGATTGCTAATGCATTATTAATTCATTTTTCTAATACATTTTACTTAATTATTTTTAATACTAATCTTGTTGTGTAAATATCTAAATTGCATTGTAATTTATTTTCATTTAGAAGAATCGTAAATACTTCTTGTAGTCTTATTACCTTTGTAGAAAATTTGTTCTAAAGACAATTAATTTTGTTACTTTCAAAGAAAAACTCGAATATCTTACAAAATATATGATATTTTAAATGACAGATAACTTTAAATTTTGAGCTTATAGACTAAAACAGACATTTTATTTTAATAAATTTACTAATGCATTCTTTAATCATTTTTCCAATACATTTTACTTAATTATTTTTAATCTTACACTTATTGTGTAAGTATCTAAATCGCATTGTAATTTATTTGTTATTTCGAAGAGTCGTAAATGTTTTTTTATAGTCTTTACCTTTGTAGCAAATTTGGTCCAAAGAGAATTATTTTTCTTAGATCACAAAGAAAAACCTGAATACCTTTCAAAATACAGAATATTTTTAATATCAGATACCTTTAATGTTAGAGCTTATGAAGTAAAACAGATATTTTATTTCAATAAGTTTGCCAATGTATTCTTTAATCATTTTTCCAATGAATTTTACTTAATTATTTTGAATGTTACTCTTATTTTTTAAGTATCTAAATAGCATTGTAATTTATTTTTTAGAAGAATCGTAATTTTTTTTTATAGTCTTTACCTTTGTAGCAAATTTGGTCCAAAGTGAATTCTTTTTGTTAGTTCACAAAGAAAAACCTTACTGATTTTCAAAATACAGAATATTTTTAATATCAGATATCTTTAATGTTAGAGCTTATGAAGTAAAAGACATATTTTATTTTAATAACTTTGCTAATGCATTCTTTAATCATTTTCGCAATTCATTTTACTTAATTATTTTTAATGTTACTCTTATTGTGTAAGTATCTAAATTGCAATGTAATTTATATTCATTTAGAAGAGTCGTAAATGCTTTTTTATAGTCTCAATTGCCTTTGTAGCAAATTTGATCCAAAGAGAATCATTTTTGTTAGATCTCAAAGAAAAAGTTGAATACATTTCAAAATACATTATATTTTTAATGTCAGATAAATTTAATGCTTGAGCCTATGGAATAAAACATACATCTTATTTTAATAACTTTGCTAATGCATTATTTAGTCATTTTTTAATGCATTTTACTTAATTATTTTTAATACTACTCTTCTTGTGTAAGTATCTAAATCGCATTGTAATTTATTTTTATTTAGAAGAGTAGTAATTTTTTTATAGTCTTTACCTTTGTAGCAAATTTGGTCGAAAAAGAATTATTTTTGTTAGGTCACAAAGATAAACCTGGATACCTTACAAAATACAGAATATTTTTAATATCAGATACTTTTAATGTTAGAGCTTTTGGAGTAAAACATATATTTTACTTTAATAAGTTTGGTAATACATTATTTAATCATTTCTCCAATGCATTTTATTTAATTATTTTTAATTTTACTCTTATTGTGTATCTAAATTGCAATGTAATTTATATTCATTTAGAAGAGCCGTAAATGCTTTTTTATAGCCTCAATTGCCTTTGTAGCAAATTTGATCCAAAGAGAATTATTTTTATTAGATAGCAAAGAAAAACCTGAATACGTTTTAAAATACATTATATTTTAATATCAGATAAATTTAATGTTTGAGCTTATGGAATAAAACAAACATCTTATTTTAATAACTTTGCTAAAGCATTATTTAGTCATTTTTTAATGTATTTTACTTAACTATTTTTAATACTACTGGTATTGTGTAAGTATCTAAATTGCATTGTAAATAATTTTTATTTAGAATAGTATTAAACCGTGTCTTATAGACTTAAATAACGTAATAGTAATTCCGTATAAACTCGAGGAAAAAAGAAAATAATATTTGTCTGTTGACTAACAGAAGACTAAATACCTGTCTGAATTAAAAAAAAAAACATCTTTTAAGCTTGGCCTTGCAGAATAAAATATTTTTTTTATTCGACATACATACTTCTTTAAAGCTATTTGGCTGGTGGATTTTGCTTAACTTTGGTTTATTGTGTGTATATTAATTAAAACATACAGTACTGCAAGTTAATAAATACACTAAACATTTTCTTTAAGTTTAAAATGCGATAAAAGTAATTTGTTTAAAAATAAGTAACATTTTTATGAAGAATCAAGAAACCGTAATGCCTTATAAACTAATACACGTTTAATTTAAATACCATCCGAATAATATTCTTAGAGTACTTTCTAATGGGTTTTAAGTATGTGTATCTCATAGCATACGGAACAATACTAAAGATCTTAACATAAAGATCGTAATTAAAATAAATTAAAACGTTTTAGAAAAATAGAATTTTTAAAAAATAATTCCGTATGGAGAAGTTTTTTTTATTATTTAAATACGAGTACAAAGTAAACTATTAAGTTTAAATACTAAACTAATACAATATATTTTTCAGTTTTAAGTATATTATTGAACTATTATTCTAAGATGATTGACCATTAAACCAATCAGTTTAAACTTTGTTCTCTTCTCTGAGGTAAAGTCATGGAAAGCAATGAGATATAATATCAAAACATGAAGAATCATTAAGTAGTTACACGATTGAAACTTGCATACCATTATTTTTAAATAAAGTTAAGGTAATGGTAGATTTTCAAATTGTTTAAAATCGACCGAAAATTTGAATTTTCGATTTTAGTAAATAGTGAAAGAATATATCATTAGGAATACGAATCAGAAAGAATTTTTTCATTCCCATCATTTTATCATTACTTATGGGTATAGCAATAATAACTTCAAATGCTGTTTACTCAGAAGTAAAATTTTCATGTATTACAAATATTTAAAGTACTCCAGGCGCATTGAAAATAGATCATTGTCTCTGAAATTCCAGTATTATTTACGTTAGAGTTTATAAAAAAAATCTAGTTGAAAAGGGTATGTTTTGAAGCATATAATATGTTAGTTATGCATTTTAATTAACTGCTATAGCTGTTTATTCTGAAAAATATGGGTATCATCATCATAATTATTTTTTTTCTCTTTATATTTTCTAGTAATGTGTATGGACACAACTACATTTTTTTGTAAAGTCCATAAGGTATACTTAAAATTTTTTATATTTTATGCAAAATTCATGCGCTTGGAGCATTTTTAATTAAGCTAATTATGTAACAATTAATAATTATAACTCCAAAACTAACTAATATTTTGCCTTCAAATTTGCCTTCAAATTTGCCTTCAAATTTTACACCAGTAGTATTAATAATAGCCAATCTTCAAGAAAATCCATTTAAAAGAAAAAAGGTTTGCTCTAAAGGTCCATTGTCGCCTTAAATTATAGTTTGATTAAATTTTATGCTTTTTCTACTTGTGTTTATCTTTTCATGACAAAGTAGGTGACAATAGTTATAACACTATACTAAATATTTGTCTACATTTTATAATTTATAGGTCTGCCATCTGAAACGTCATTTTGTGGTTTTACGAACCTCATGAATAAAATTATATTTTAAGCGAGTATCTCGAATTAAATCCTGATTAATACCTTTACCTATTCTAAACCTTCCGTATGCAGTACTAAATTTATATAAGATATCAAATATATCTCACATAAGAAGGTTTTACTATTATAGTGAAAAAACATTCATAGATATGTTAAATTCCAGCTGACAACTAATGACAACAGACTGTAAATTTTATAGTTATTTTACTTTATAAATTCTATAATAACTTAGATTTAAGATATCCATTACTTTATACTCGGTAGAATAAACTCGGGGTATTATAATATAAGTGTATGAAGAACAATATAAAAAACCCACAGACATTCATGCCATAAAGAAATTCATATCTATCAATATAATCCGTTCTTCTTTTAAAACAACATACTACCCAGATTTTGGTTTGTATAAAATTTCTATTGTTTTTTAGCAACAAGTATTGTTCCCATGTGTCATGAATTTTTATAAAAATGTATTACCGTGGAATGAAAAATACAATAATGTTGTACTTAAAAATAGAATATATAGCTGATAATTTATTCGCAACTTTGATAATTCTTATGGAAGAAAAACAAATAAGAAACAGCTACTGGTCTATTTACAAAAATATATGATATGTAAATATATTATAGAATATTATTTTAATGAATTTTCACAGCATAGATCAAATTACTTTTGTGAATATTGTAAGACATTAGGTATACCTTCTATTATTTTTATTATATAAATACAGTTTCTGGTGGTAACAATTAGATTATTTTTATTTTGAAGGATTTCAGATAATTCAAAAATGTATGTACATAATATTTTAAAATAGTTTAAAAATTTCGAACCGCTGGCTATTTTGATAAAAACTCCTGTTGATCATAAGCGTGTAAAAGAGATGACAAATAAATTTTTAAAGGCAAATTAAGTAACAAATTTTAAAGATAGAAGATGGCAATATGATACTCCTTAAGCAAATTATTATTTTTTCAGAGACAATTGTTCTTTTTAATACAAAAGTATATATGTATATATATATATATATTAGATTAGATTATAGTAAAATTTTATCATAATTAAAAATAAACACTTCTAAACTATCATATAATATTTTACGAATCTAAGAAAATAAGTTACTACGATTATTCTCTTTGTATATAACATGCAAATATCTTTTCAGGGGGTAAACACTAGAACTATTTTATTTCGTACTAAAGTAGGAAATTTAATAAAGGTACATTTTAATTCACATAACTATTTTTTTTACCACACAGATCTTTCATAAAACCCATGATGATTAAACACCTATAAAAGAGATAAGAAGTAAATATTTAAAAGGAACAGCCAGCAATAAAAATTTATTTATTTCAAACTTCTTTTATTACCACTTAAAATAATGTTACCAAAATAGAACAATTGTTAACTAAATTTTCAGTGCTTAAAATGAAGTATTTTATTTTGGAAGTCTCTACTGAATAATGTTTTATTCATGCATTATCTATAGGAACTAAAATGTCTGCACCCAAGACAAAACCATTCTTCTCCTCGAGAACCTAAATATTTAATTGAAAAAGGTTTAATTCAGGACTTATCTCAACCTTCCATTCAACGAAAAGTTGAGTAAAGTGATAGGCTTCAAATGCATAATTTTCTCTCCCTATTTAAACGAGTGGCGCTAAGCAGATATTTTAACTTATCTGACTTGCTAATCAACCGTAAACAACGAAACTTGATATCGAAATTCTTTACTCTTCCAAAGATAAAGCTGTTTCAGTGAAGTAATTGATTGCATGCTCGGGAATAATCAACAGACTAGTGTTAATTCTTTAACATTAATGGGGGTAGCATTTGTTGAATGGTAATAACGAAAATCTGTGGAAAAATTGAAGATATCCTGCTTACCTTTGTTCTATTTTTAACTTACGCATTTCGTTGTTTATATTTTAGAAAGTTCAGGTTTAAATAAGGAATAAGCGGTATGTAATTAATTCATTAAAGTTAAAATATGAAGAGAAAATAGAAATATGTATTGGTTGGCAGGAGCCAGCTGATTATTTGTTATCTGCATTACAAGTTATCAGTTATTTGTAAAATATTTTTCAATTAGTTTTATAACAATTGTAACTATATGATATACCATTTTATCTTTACTGTACATAGTATACAAGGGAATGTAGATTTACAGAAGTTACTTATAGTATTTAA
>CM063505.1:109449907-109454907 GCA_032207245.1 Pardosa pseudoannulata | reverse complement strand
AACATTTTAAAACAAAACTTTGTGTAATCTATCTCTCACGTCTGCATCGCGTGAATTAGTATGAAAAAAGTAAAGAAACCGGAGTATGTTGATTTTTAATCCAATCGGTATGGTTTTGAATACTTTCACGGGTAAAGTAACAATTTCTTATGTTTTCATAAGATTAATCAGCTTGTAATAACCATATACTTTTATAGTAATTAATTAATGGGTATTTTAAAAAGTATTTATAAGAAATTGTTTTTCATTCTGAAAAGTCGCCTAAGATTACCTTATAATTAACTATCCTGAAACTTTCTAGTACTTAATCAATGATTAACTGTAAGCAAAAAAGATGTATTGAGATTAGGTAGATATTTTACAAAAATACATTATTCACAAATTAAAATAGGCTGCAATGTTTGGTATACAATTTGCAGAAATAAACACATAGATTATTATCCCTATTGCAATACACAATTTAAATATTATTTAACAGAAATTTGTGCTAAAATGTATTTTAATGTCAATATTATAATAAAAAATAGTATATGGCTGCAAAACCAGCATTTCAAGGCTAAAGTAAGATACTATATTAAGGTCTTAAACTTTTGCTAAATTAAAAGATAACACATACACACGAATTAAAACAAATTAAATTTACATAATATAGGTAAGACACTTCCTAAGTAATTCGCATAACTAACAAAATTAAGAAAAAAATTATTATACTTTAGAAATTAGGACAAAGCTCTTCATTAGGAATGAAAGAAAAATTCCCTAGTGAAACAAAACTGATAAGTTTGTTTATTGTTTTCGAATACTTGTTATATTTTGTTACAATAAAATCAATCTGGTGTATCATATAATGACACATATTATACGGAAATACTTTATTTATTGCTTAAAATATAGAAAAAATACTGAAATTTTAAATTAATATTTTTTGTTCAGTTTATTTTTTTTTTCAAGAATTCATATCGCCTATTTGATTTGGTTTTTATTAAACATATAATAAAAATTAAGAAAAATATTATATTAACCTGAGGAAAACCATAATCTATTTCATTTATATTTACATCGTATGAATAATTATATCATATATTGAAGAATATACGGACAAGTACAATTTACTGATAAAACTTTCAATGTATTTCGTTATACATCTTTCAGTATTCTTTTATATTTTTACATACATTTATTATTTATCTTAAAATTTAAAATTAAAGATAAGTTTCACTTTGAATGAATTTTAAAAAAGTATACGAGAAGTTAGGATGCTTCCCTAAAATATGATCATAAAATTTTCAACTTAAAATTAAATGTTGGTCTCAAAAAAATCTTTGCAAAAGTTTTTTTCTAAACATGGGAAAAAGTCAGTTTTGAAAAACAAAGTAAACTCGAATGATTTTACAATTGTCGTGAAACAAACATTTAATATTTCGTTTCTGCACACAAATGAATACTGCTCACAAATTACACTGTGAGTCATTTGAAATATTGCAAGCAAAATGATTGTTTAATTACACAGTTCCTTCCGCTCATTTTATGCAGGAAATGATGTCGGAGTTTTGTGTTGTTTGGAATAAAATAACGCTGCTTGTTTCTGACCGACCAGGTGTTTCGTACACAAACTATCCCGAATTAATTACGAAAACTAAATATAGAGGAAAATATAACTTTGGGATCAAATACTTCATAATGACAGAACCAGAACTTTGATTCACTGCACTCGAAACAGTTTTTGCTATTTCATGTTTCAAAAATTTGTTCTTGCTTTATACAGTTCATTTTCGCTTTATTCTTACTCTTCTGTGTTCAGACAATGACAAACATTATGCATATTGGAAATTGTATGTATATACTTATTTTTCACTTTAATTAAATTAAGATGTAATGATATGTGTAATATAAAAAAACATCCAACTACTTAAATTAAGAAGCTATATTGTAGTTCTTTTACATATATTTTAACCTTTTCTAAAATAGTATATTTTATATTAAAGTACAGTCGAACTTCAATAACTCGAAGTCCCAGGGGACCCCAAAAAATATACGACTTATCCGAAGTTCGAGTTATCGAAGTTACCTACCAATCCTCTCAACTGGCAGTTTAGATGGATCGATATGGTTTAAATGGTTTGATATGTGCTATAATATTATAGTCGAATGCATTTACATTTTTAATAGCCTATGTAAACAACAAGAGAAGAATGGGTTTAAAAGTTTTATTAAAACTCAAGAAATTTCTCCTCATTATATATTAATTAGTATGCATACCATATAAATCTCATTTGAAAAAAGCAATTATTTTTAAGGTTGTTGGCATTTACAAAGTCATCTAATTTTTGAACACAGATAAATAGGATTTTGTCTATACCTTCGGTGGTTTTCAGGTATTGTTGTAAGATGTGAATACCGTCCTGTGCTTTCTCGAAGGTCACGACTGGACTGGCATTCGAAGTTTTGAACAGAATAGTGTTTTTTACCGGGGAAATCTATCACAAAAACTTCCCCTAAGAAGATGTTCACATCGAGTTATGGAAACAGTTTTTTAAAGAAAACTATAGAAATGATTCAGGATTGATTAAAAGTTCGAGTTAGCGGATTATTCGACTTATAGGAAGTCGAGTAACCGAAGTTCGACGGTATTAATTATTTAATATACGTTATAAACTGAGGCACATGTACATTAAAAACAAAAACAGAGTATATCTAAATTTATTAAAAACCATTCATATGTCTCTTCTAAACGTATAATATAATAAACACTATATTAACAATAAAAGAATCTAGAAATATAATATTGTCAAATATTTTTAATGATTGATATTTTAATATTTTTCATTTTTAAACATTACTTTAATGTTTCACAATGAATCTTAAGACTAATGAAAAAAACTTCACTTGGAAGAAGAAAAAAATAAAAGAATATACAATCTTTCTTTTTATCCTTTTCTAAAATAGTATATTTTTTATTAAAGAATTAGTTAATGTACGTCGGAAACTGAGACACATGATCATTAAAAATAAAAACATAGTATATGTAAATTTAGTAAAACATTCATATATCTATTCTAACTGTATAAAATAATAAAGAATATATTAACAATAAAAAATGTAGAAACATAACTTTGTCAAATATTTTAATGATTGATATTTTAATATTTTTCATTTTTATTGTAGTTCTTTTACATATATTTTACCGTTTTTCTAAAATACTATATTTTCTTTTTAAAGTATTAATTATTTAATGTACATCAGAAACAGAGGCCCATGAACATTAAAAATAAAAACAGAGTATATCTAAATTTATAAAAACATTCATATATCTGTTCTAATTGTATAATATAATAAAGATTATATCAACAATAAAAAATGTAAAAATGTAATATTGTCAAAAATTTTTAATGATTGATATTTTAATATTTTTCATTTTTAAACATTCCATTGAAGTTTTACAATCAATCTTAAGACTAATGAAAAAAATAACTTCACTTGGAAGGAGTAAAGAAAATAAAAGGATTTACCATCTTTCCAGAAAAAATAAAATTAAAAAATTGTGAGCAAGATTTGATTTATTCATCTTAAAGGAAATCTTGGAAAATGTTTAACATTTACATAGCTTTCACAAAAACACAGTTTCGAGAGAGAAGAACAACCAAAATGATTTCAAAAACGTTTTAAACTAATTCCCTTAATCTTTTGTTCCTGAAAACAAATGAATAATAGTGCAAGCAATTTGTAATATAACAAGTAAAATGGTTGTTTAATTACTGAGTTCCTCCAGCTCATTTTGTGTAGGAAATGAATTTGGCGTTTTGTGTTGTTTGGAATAAAATAAGGTTGCCTCTCTGTGACTAACCAGGTGTTTCGTACACAAACTATTATGAATTAATTAAGAACATAGGGAACATATGGCATTAAATATAATCTTTTTGGCAAATATTTAGTAATGGTTCTACCAGATTTTAGATTTGTATACTTGTAAAAGTTTAGGTTATTCTATGTTTTTAATTCTTTTTAGCTTGCAATATTTTTCTTTGAGATAACTGCCAAGTTTCTCCGTATACTGAATATTTCAGCTATCTACATTTTTAGAGAATCATAGCTATTTTCAGAAGTTTCACCAAACTTAAAGAACAAATTGAAGACCAACTTTTTTTTAGATTGTTATATCATAAAAACAATTTATTATATGCATACAAGTTACTTTATAAAACATAAAAAATATTTTCCAGCACCTGAAATAATTATTGAATTGATTTCACTGAATCATATATCAGATAAAAATAATAAACGAGAGCTTTTAGAATTCAAAATTTAGATTTGTATTTGCGTTCAAAATTGTAATCTTATTAAAAATTGCAAATGTAGACCCTGATAGCAATTTTAGTTTGAAGCAAATTTACAGCAGTCTTCCCTTGCAAGCCTGGAAACTTTTAGCAAGTTCAGCATGACAAGTCTGCAAGTTTCAAACAAGATTGTAGCAAGTGTAAGCAAATTTTGAAGTCATCGTACAACTTGCAGCAAACTTGTCCTGCAAGTTACAGTACACTTCTGCAAGTTTGCTGAAAACTTGTTATATGAAACTTGCAGGAAGTTCAATGCAAACCAGGGTTGAAAAAAAACAGAATATATTTTTGAAAAAAAAACTTTTTATTTGGTTTAATATCATATGTAAATGGATTGTTTTAGTTTTTTTAATATGCAAATATAAACCGAGATATCAAAGTTAGTTTGCAGCAAACTTGCAGCAGTCTGCAAACTTACAGCAAGTTCAGCATGACAAGTCTGTAAGTTTGAAACAAGATTGCAGCAAGTGTAAGCAGATTTCGAAGTTACCATACCTCCAATTTGCAGCAAACTTGTGATACAAGTTACAGTACACTTGTCGTTAAAGTTTGCCGCAAACTTGTGATATCAAACTTGTGACATGTTAATTGCAAACCAGGTTTGGAAAAAACCAGAATATGTTTAAAAAAATATTTGGTTTAAATAGCATATGTAAGGATATTTTT
>CM063505.1:109434907-109444907 GCA_032207245.1 Pardosa pseudoannulata | reverse complement strand
ACTTTGTAAAACAAATCTTCGTATAAAATCGTAATGAAATAGTTAAGCAACCTCAAACATATATAGTGAGAGTTATTTAATATTTAATAGTTTTGACTACTTAAAATATGTTGAGAAAAAATTAACTGCAAAAACTACTTTTACAATAATATAAAACAAACTTGAGTCTTATATCCAAACGTTCACAAAGAGTGTTGCTGTTTTTCAAAAAGATTTTTCTGTATGTCCGAATTCTAATACCGTCAAATTTTCATTATGGATAAAAATTTATTTTACTGAATTGATATCCAAATTTTCTAGATGTATATCTAATTGAAAACTCCTAAAGCACTGTAAAGAGACGTTGGTATAAACTAAACTGCTGAACCGAAATAAGAAAAAAGATTGGTAATGACACATGTTTCGTTTCATGATGACAACGTTCAAAGGTTTTTCGAGTGGATTTTATGCCTAAATGTGTACAGGATATCATTGAAGACAGCGAAGGACATACTTATACATGAGTTTAAGCCAATTCACCTAAGTGTGCAAAACCTTTTCAGCTATTCCTGATTAGTTTCCACAGAAATTTTAGTAGTGTGAAACATACAATTTTATTTGGGCTTTAGTAATACCACTAAGCTGTTTTGAATATTCATAAAATACAAATATTCCTGTTTAGAGACTACTAAATTTGTTACAAGAAATAATATAATCGCATTTTACAGAAACTAGTTACATTATCTTCAGAATTTTGAATATGAAAGGTTTCTATTATCTCCCATTCTTTATTATATTTTACCATTCAGTAAGTCTGATATATCAAATTTTCCGCAAATTTTGCACAGCTGGAAATATATTGTTGATTTAACAATTTATTTATTGTAGCCTAGAAATAGAGAATAAATATTGTACTTTTGACACTTTTGATACTACTTTTATGCTATGTTATGAAAAATAATATAATTTTTATTGCTATATTCAAATTGATTTTAAATGGTGAAAACAACAAACTTGTAAGAATATTAACTTAATAAATATATGCTACAATCTATTTATAGAGTAATAAAAATGTCATTTTATTTAAAGTTAGCTTTATATATTAATACATCTTTATATATTAATTCCAATTTCATACTAATTAAAATGGAAATAAGGTTTTATTTCAATTGACTTTGAAAAACACATGAAAGTTTTTACCTTTTAATCATATATCTAAAGAAACACACTAAATATAAATAATAATAACAATTCACAAAACATTGAATACTTATTTTTCAATCCAAACTTTACTAATTTACCACAGTCAGGTTTAAGAGAAAGGGCAAATTAAATTAATATAAATAGAACAGTATTGCATTAAAAATAAAGTAAATTTTTAATAAATGAAAAATCACATGAAACAAACAAACAAAAAAAAAACATGAAGTGGTATAAGAGTTATGATTAGTATATAGTCAAATCAGGAAAGTCCTTTTTTAAGAATAAAATGGAGCACGAATAAAACATTGTTGTGATAAATTTTATCAGAATTAAAATTTTCTTCCATTAAAGCATCTTTCTTAGTTGCATCTTCAAAGAAATGTATCCGAAATAGATTAACAAAACTATCAATGATGAAATTAACATTTCCCTTTCAATAAACTTTTCTAAACCAATTATCCTGAAACTCAGTTAATCCTCAATGAAATTATCCACATTGTATCCACCACTTAGTATTTTCTTACTATTTAATAAATCAGTATACTGATAATGAAATTTATCTGCAGCCATTAATCGTAAATGAAGTTAATGTACAATGATATTACTTTTAATGAAATTGAAATTTTGATCCTATCTAAAAGACTTTTCATGAAAATGACTAAGTATAGTATAATACAGTTTTGAATTATTACATATTGTATGACAGTAAATTAATAAATAATGAATTTTACTTATTTTTTACAAAATAAAGTAATTTTAATAGTTTTATATGGTGAATCAATAAAGATATTTTCAATTCATTTATATTTTTTATTTATATTGACACTAGGGCTAGCAATAACAGAAAAATATATTACTAATCATAAATCGGCTTCACTCTCAATTAATTTTGATTCTTCTTCTATATTTATTATGGACAAGTATGCAAGTTTTCTGACATAAGGCAACCTGTGGTTTTCTCCAAGTGCAATTGTGTATAAAATTTTTCTATACACTTTTAAGTATTTGAATACTAATAGTTTATACTTTTTGTTTCATTTTCATTCCTTTTATATGTATGTACCCATATTTTCTCGTAAATCTCCTTATAATTTAGATAATTTTAAAAGTTGTTCTGTTAATGATCTTACAATTTCTAAAAATAGGTACAATTAGTGTATAAATTTTATCTATAATATATTTTGTACTATTTTAATAAGTATAGTTTATGATTTTTATCGCCCTCATAGATGTTTATCACAGACATCTGAAATGGCAAATTGGCTCAAAAAAAATATCGCAAATAAAGCAAGGGGAACCCTAAGCTGTATTTTCATACATTAATCTTTAAATTTCGGGCTGTGTTGAATTTTGATGAAACTAAACAGATGAAATTTACTGCAACTGAATCAATCTTGATACATTTATTACAGTCGCTCTATATTTCCAACTGTAACGTGTAACATTTTAAGTGTAGATATAGGTAGTTTATTTATAGTTTTAATGTTAGGTAAATTTTATCGGATGGTAAAACTCATAAGTTGAACCAAGTTGCAGTTATTGAAAAATCAAGAACTTAAGATTCCTAATGTAGAAGGGTAATATTTTGGACTACCTTACCACTTTTCTGATAGCTTAGGAAACAGTTGTAGCTATGGTCATTGCATATAATCGGTTACAGCTCTAGTAACTGAACATAAATATCATAAAATGTAAATTCCCTTCTAAAATGAAACACACTCCAAGCAATATATCATCTTTTAGCATGTAAATAAATGGAAAATATTAAATTCCAGATGTCTTTCTTCCGAAATGTAATAACGAAGTTCATATTGAGTCGTAAATTCAACTTTTTTGTTATAAAGGTTTAATTACATTAGACATAATGTTGATTTCAAAAGTTCCAAATTAGATATCTCTAAAAGTTATATATATCCGTATCCACTTTTTCTAATAATCTATAAGATATGTAGATTTCTTAATAAGTACATATGTGTATGTAGTAGTCTATAAGATATGTATGATTTCTTATATAAAATAAAAACTAAATTATAAATTTAGTTTTTTATCTTATATAAGAAAATAGCATAATAAATAGCATCTAGTCATAATGAATATTGACAGTTATATACTTATCAAATGTTTTAGAATGAATATAAAGAACAAAAAACGTTTTTCGTACTAGTGTTAAAATATATAAAATGTAAAGATGATCAATTAAGGTATCTGTCTACGTTAAAAACGTCATTTTGGGTCCAAAATCATAATTTTTTTCTCTATTGCAAAATTTCCACTTTAGGCATCTAAATATGTTTATGTTTTGTCTCTACGGTATTTTAAAGAAAAATTACAGCTATTTAAGCATCAGTGACAGCTGTCAAAACAAAACGGAAGTAGCGACATAGAAAACGGAAATTGTGAATTTAAAGAGCATTTTTTGGACAAAACTTTTTAAATTTTTATGAAGATTAGTTTAAAAAATTTTCTAGTATTTTCAGTAATTAGCTACTTTTAAACTAGAAAGGTTTGAAGCAAGAAAGTGTGGGGAATTTTAAACATGTATTTTAACTTTTTAATAGTTAAAGTTGCTTACAAAACTTGAAATGGGATTTCTCAAAAAGTTCTTAAAATACTAAAATTATTTTGAATGCTTTTGATAGTATTTACTAGTGAATGACCTAAAAGCTTTAAATTTGGATAATTTTTAATGATGTTACACTCATAGTTAGATATAAAGGTAATGAAAATTCGCTGAAATTTCATTGTGTAGGATTTTGAAAAAGCAAAATTTTTTCCAAATGAAAATTACTAGAAAATTTACTACTAATAAGTTTTCTACTAAATTACTACTAAACTTTTTACTAAAAATTAATCTACTCTTAAATTACTACTAAATTTTCTTCCTTTTAAGGAAAGATTTTAGATGATTCCCTAGTCCAGTGTATAAGAAATGTGTTGCATAAAAAAAATTGAAACAATTTAATTTATTAAAATATTAGTCCTGTCGAAAAATCCCGATTTTTTAACTAAATTTTCTTTATTTATTAGAAATTTTATAAAATCTTCTCGAGGAATAAATTTTTTGTGCAATTCTCTATGATAATATAAAAAATAAATATAAAAATATAAAAACATGAACTAGTTTCAACTTTTAAAGAAAAAAGTCCTCGAAACGTAGACGGATACCTTAACTAGACAAAATTTTTATTAAAAGTGAAACAAGACATCACAGTAAAAATACATAGTCTTGTATGACGATCATCCTATACTAGTTCCATTATGCCCAGGAAAAAAAGTTTGTACCAGACAAGCATAACTGGATAGTTACATATAATAAAGACCATCAGAAGATATTCTTATTATCAAAAGAATTGTTGTTGTAAATCTGTTCTTACATAATTTCATATTTATGACAAATATGTAATTAGAAATTCAAGAAAGTGAGTTAACGAATACTTTCCAGAGAAATTCTTTACTTCATTCCAATTCCATATGAAAATAGCATCATAATTATCGGCGTTATCACTTATTTGACATTCTTGTGAAATTTCAGCAAAAGTTAGACAGAAGCTTTAATCACAGTTGCTTAGAAACAGCGTTGGCCGGATATCCCGGTTCTTCAAATATGCGAATTGAAATTCTGACATATGCAATAGTAATTGCATTTCTGAGGGAATTTGATTATTCTTTTTTTATCCTTGTTTGGAATCTTAGGAAGTGCATGTGTTCATTACCGATGTAAATAAATTGTTTTATTTGATCTTAACAGAATAAAAATAACTATACTGGGTTTAAATATTTGATTTATTGACAAATAGGGATGACTTTACCCTTGACATATTAAAGGAATTTATTCCACATATTTTAATAAATGAGCAAGGGTGATAATGAACATTTTTAAGTAGTAGAAATTTCACATCCTCATTATTAAATTTTACTAAATTTTACTTCTATATTTACTTCTATATATTATATAATGTTCTTCTTTTTTGTAATAATACATTAAAATTCCCAAACTAAAATAGAAATATATTATTTTGTTCGGGTGTGGTTTGTAAAATCGATTTGTATAGTATGAATACAATAACATACAGCCCGTCAAATGACGGGATCAATAAAATTTTAATATTCCAGAATTGTAAAGTACCCCATCAGGCAGATAAAAAATATCGTTTGTTTTTTGGCTGAGAATTATCTGGCACATGCTCAATAATTTCTTTATCTTCATACACCTCTAAAGTCTTCCGATACTGCGAATGCAGTTTAGAATCACGTTGAGTTCATTCAGAAAGACAATTCAAAGTTTTTTAGCTATGTTGAAATTATCGTTAAGTTTTTTTACAATTTATTTCCACAGTAATTAATGGAAGTAAATTATTGAAACTAACATTTCCACTATACCCTGAAGGTAGACAGAGTTTATTGTTAATACCGGTGATAAAATTTTCACTGCATCAAAAATAATCTTTGATTACACTTAAAATTATCACATATGTACCTAATCTATTATTTAAACGAAATATAAAAGAAAATTATTTACGTAATATCTAAATTCATTGATAAAACGTGTGGAAATAATACAGATGATATTTAAGTAATTTAAAATAAGAAATGATTAATGATATGGTCAAAGAAATGACGTCAGAGTGGTAGAAAAAATGTTATTTTTATCTATTTATTATGTGACAAACTGAATAATTTAAAAACCTGCTCGTAACCGGGGAGATATTGTTAATGCAGTTTAGAATCACTTTGAATTCATTTATAAAGATAATTAAAAGTTTTTTTAGCTACATCAAAATTATCGTACAGATCTTCCCACTTATATTTGCCACGGTAATTAATGGAAGTAAAGGAACAAAACAACATTTCCTTTACACCCTGAAGGTAGATAGAATTTGTTGTTAATACCGGTGATAAAATGTTCATTGCAACAAAAAATAATCGATGATTAAATTTAAAACTATCACATATGAATCTAATCTGTTATTAAGCCAAATATAAATTGTTTACTTAATATCTAAATTCAGTGATAAAACGTAAAAATATAATGCAGACGATATTTAAATAACTTATAATAAGAAAGGATTAAACTATTATTTCCACTGCACCCTGAAGATAGATAAAATTTGTTGTTAATACAAGTGATAAGATCTTCATTGCAACAAAAAAATAATCAAAGATTAAATTTAAAACTATTACATATGTACCTAATCTAATATTAAGCCAAACATAAATTATTTACGTAATATATAAATTCAGTGATAAAACGTATAAAAATAACGTATAGATAGAATTTGTTGGTGATAAAATTTTCATTGCCACAAAAATAATCAATGATTAAATTTAAAATTATCACTTATGTACCTAATCTATTATTAAGCCAAATATAAATTATTTACGTAATATATAAATTCAGTGATAAAACGTATAAAAATAATGCAGACGATATTTAAATAATTTAAAATAAGAAATTAATAAACTATTATTTCCACTACACCCTGAAGGTAGATAAAATTTGTTGTTAATAATAAGATTTTCATTGCAACAAAAAAAAATAATCAAAGATTAAATTTAAAACTATCACATATGTAACTAATCTAATATTAAGCCAAATATAAAAGATTTACGTAATATCTAAATTCAGTGATAAAACGTAAAAAAATAATGCAGACGATATTTAAATAATTCAAAATAAGAAATGATTAAACTATTATTTCCACTACACCCTGAATGTAGATAAAATTTGTTGTTAATACAAGTGATAAGATTTTCATTGCAACAAAAAATAATCAATGATTAAATTTAAAACTATCATATATGTACCTAATCTATTATTAAGCCAAATATAAATTATTTACATAATATATAAATTCAGGGATAAAACGTACAAAAATAATGCAGACGATATTTAAATAATTTGAAATAAGAAATGATTAAATGAAATCGTTAAAGGAATGACGTCATAACGCTAGAAATAAATGTTATTTTTACAGATATATGATAAACTAATAAATTTAATCGTCTGCTCTTAATCAGGGAAAATAGACATTAAAAGCGCGAGAAGGGAGAAAGGGGTGGATTTCGAATGTTTTAAAGACGACAGAATTTTTTTCTGAGATATGAAACATATTTATACCAATTTAGTTTAGGATCCATAGTTTGGGAGAAGATAAAATTTACTCGCTTTGAATGTTGCTAACCCTTTGCAGGTACAATCGCTTCATAAATTCGAGGACAGACAGACAGATAACTTAGGATATTATTATATAGGGATATCTCTATATTCATATACCATAAAAATGATAAAGGTTATTTATGCTTTGAAGAGTTCTGAAGGATTGGAATTAGAATAATAGAATAAATTTTATTTAGAACTCTTACATAGATTTCAACTTAATAACCAATTATAGAAATTCTTTCAATGTTACTTAATTATGATTTATTCAGAAAAACGATCATGAAGAAATTCTGTTTTCAGTTTAATCTATTTCAAAGGAAATTTCTATTCAGGAAGCGGATATCTTAAATTCTGCATTAATCTCCTTCGAAGAATTATTAATAGGAGCATCTGGATATTCACACACAATCTGAATTCTAAAGCAGTTTAATGAACCTTGAACATTTTAAAATCTCCGCACGCACTGAATTCATAGAAATAATTTTTCGAAGGAAATTACTTGATAAGATTTGTGCAGCTACTAAATTTGCTTAGTTCGTAACTTTTATTTCACTGATTAGTGTAAACTTTATTAATACTGTTTCACATCCTTTGCCCTAACTTAATTAATCTCGGCTGAAGCACGTACAGTTAAATAAATAACCAAGAATGTAACCATATTGAGAAATTTTGCGGGAATAAAGTCAGTAATTAGGTACTACGTTATGCGGTAGAAAACTAGGCAATATTTATAGAAACATATATTTTTAAAACACACATTCATCTAAATTAAATTTTGTGAATTAAGTATTTATCTCAAGTTTGTACATAAGTCTGTATATGAATATAAATCATTGTTCAAACCTTTGTAAATAAAGTCATTTTTCCTAGTATGTATACATTAAATACTTTTTGAATCGAAATGCATTTAATTTAATTTTGATTGTCGTATAAGATTAATTTGATTATCCATTTATTTTGGTTGGAAGTAGGGTTACTGCTCATTAGGTATTATAATAAGTTAGAACAGCATATGTAGTTCTATATATTATTTATAAAACATATTATGAAAATACTTTTCTTTGACGAAATAACTGCAGCTAATTTCAATTATTGGCTGTAGTCGTATATATTCGTATATATAAAGTCATTTTTCCTAGTATGTATACATTAAAATACTTTTTGAATCGAGATGTCCTTAATGTAATTTTGATTGTCATATAAGGTTAATTTCTTTATCCATTTATTTTGCGGGGAAGTAGGGTTACTGCTCATTGGGTATTATAATAAGTTAGAACAGCATATGTAGTTCTACATATTATTTATAAAACATATTATGAAAATACTTTTCTTTGACGAAATAACTGAAGCTAATTTCAATTATTGGCTGTAATCGTATATATTCGTATATAATCGTATATATAAAGTCATTTTTCCTTGTATGTATCAATTAAAATACATTTGAATTGAGATGCGCTTTATTTAATTTTGATTTATATAATGTTAATTTGATTATCCATTTATTTTGTTGGGAAGTAGGGTTACTGTTCATTGGGTATTATGATAAGTTAGAACAGCATTTGTAGTTCTACATATTATTTATAAAACATACTATGAAAATGCCTTTCTTTGATGAAATAACTGAAGCTAATTTCAATTATTGGCTGTAATCGTATATATTCGTAAATAATCGTACATATAAGGTCATTTTTCCTAGTATGAATACATTATAATACTTTTTGAATAAAGATACCCTTAATTTAATTTTGATTGTCATATAAGGTTAATTTGATAATCCATTTATTTTGGGTTGAAGTAGGGTTACTGCTCATTAGGTATTATAATAAGTTAGAACAGCATATGTAGTTCTACATATTATTTATAAAACATATTATGAAAATACTTTTCTTTGACGAAATAATTAAAGCTAATTTCAATTATTGGCTGTAATCGTATATAATCGTATATATAAAGTCATTTTTCCTAGTATGTATACATTAAAATACTTTTTGAATCGAGATGCCCTTAATTTAATTTTGATTGTCATATACGGTTAATTTGATTATCCATTTATTTTTGGGGTAATGAGTATTACTGCTCATTGGGTATTATAAAAAGTTAGAACAGAATATGTAGTTTTACTTATTATTAACGTATTATGAAAATATTTTCTTTGACGAAATAACTAAGCTAATTTCAATCATTGGCTGTAATCGTATATATTCGTATATAATCGTACATATAAAGCCAATTTTCCTAGTTTGTATTCATTAAAATACCTTTTGAATCGAGATACCCTTAATTTAATTTTGATTGTCATATAAGGTTAATTTGATAATCCATTTATTTTGGGTTGAAGTAGTGTTACTGCTCATATTGTATTATAATAATTTAGAACAGCATATGCAGTTTTATATATTATTTATAAAACATATTATAAAAATACTTTTCTTTGACGAAATAACTGAAGCTAATTTCAATTATTGGCTGTAATCGTATATATTCGTATATAATCGTATATATAAAGTCATTTTTCCTAGTATGTATACATTAAAATACTTTTTGAATCGAGATGCCCTTAATTTAATTTTGATTGTCATATACGGTTAATTTGATTATCCATTTATTTTGGGGGGAAGTAGGGTTACTGCTCATTGGGTATTATAATAAGTTAGAACA
>CM063505.1:109367407-109427407 GCA_032207245.1 Pardosa pseudoannulata | reverse complement strand
ATTTGGACACCTATGCAAATGACGATATCTGCGGTTCTGAGGTACGTCACGGCCTCCGCCGGTATACATCGTGTAGGAAACAGCATCGGCATTAGTCACATGCAAGATGCCGTGCAGTTCGAAGCTGTCTGATTTCTGGAAATGTTAATAATCGGGTATCACAAATGTGGTATCACAAATGTGGCCGATCCTTAAGGGACAAATCTAGAGATCTGAAATACCCAAAATCAACAGTGGCCTATCTGATTAAGAAATGGAAGGTGAGCGGCGATTTTCGAAATGTGAATCGAGTCGGCAGACCAACGAACTGGGAGATGGAGACCAACGAGTGTTGTCCAGAGAAATTCGGAAAAAACCGCACTCAAACGATGTACCTCATCTGCGAGGAGTTTCAACAGGCATACGGGAGTATTGTTTAAATAGATACCATCCGTAAGGAAGCAAATCTGCTTGGTTTTCATGGTCGTGTTGCTACCCATAAGCCTTTGATCAAAAACTCCAACCGCTTTGCTCGGTTAATGTGTGCAAAGCACATCGAAATTGGACCATAGATCAGTGGAAACAGGTTTTTTAGAGAGACGAATACAGGGTCTGGGTCTAGCGTCTTCCTGTAGAACATCTCGTGCCAGAATGCATTGTGCCAACAGTCAAGTTGGGGGTAGGTGGATTTATGGTCTGAGGGTGTTTCTCCTGGTATGGACTGGGACCCTTCATCACCGTTCATGGTAAGCTTAACGTCGATGCCTACTGCACTATTTTGGTGGATAATGTGCTTCCCTCTTTTTGGCAGTTTTACGTGTTGGACCACTGTTATTTTCAGGACAACAATGCCAGTTGTCATGTTTCGAGGTTAACCAAGGCTCGGTATGGTGATAACGGAGTTATCGAATGGACTGGTCTGCCCAGAACCCAGAGCTGAACCCTATCGAGAACCTCTGGGACCAGTTGGATCGTCGAATTAAGGGGTGCACTACCAGTCCAAAATCGGTGAAGGAACTTATATGTCTACTCCAAGAAGAGAGGAAGACAATACCACTAGCTGTACTAGCTATAAAACTTAAAGTATGTCCCGGAGGGTTCCCGCTGCAATTGCCTCTCGTGGAGGCTCTGCTAACTATTGATTTTGAATAAAGTTAGTTTTCTTTTCTATCGCAGGTGTAAAAATACTTATAGGTAGACAGTGCATATTGCCGATGGTTAGTTAAATATAACGTATAAATCACATCTAGATTTTTAGTTTGTCATATTGAAGCTAGTTTAAAACTCATTCCTTGAAACATTTATTTTTTTTTTCACATCGTGGATCGTCCTCTTAATGCGTAAATCACCAAAACTTATCTAAAAAGTAAAACTTTAATCATGTTCTTTACATTGCTAAATGTACTAAACAATTAGCCAAGTATGTTTTCAGAAATTAAAAAAAAATAGTGTATAAATTTAAAGAGGAGATTTCCGGAACTCTGGTGCAGAAACTACCTTACACCATTTGGCTTTCGTCCGACTGATTTTTAAGATCAGCACAATTTATGTTTTCTTGAGTGCCCGTAAAATTTCAAGATGTACATATACAAATCAAGTAAAGGATAATTAATTTCATTAGTAATAAATATTTATACCACATGAGAATGTCTTTGTTTAAATAACTGATACACATACTTAAATATAAAGTGAGTTTGCTAATGAGTGTAAAATATATAGTCAGGTCTCATTATATGATTTCATCTTATTTGCGACTGTCAAATAATTAATGCATGTATCGTAACTATTCAATTATTCCAAATATTTATATAGTTTCGAAAGGTATACACTCAAAGTGATTTAAACTTAACATTACCAGTTTAATGGTAAGTTTGAATGTTTATAACCGCCATTATTTCAAAAGGTTGTTTACAGAGGATGTCTGTAATTGCTAGAATAATTTCATCATCAGTTCTTAAGCTGTGCTCATTACTTGTGAGTATGTTTCTTAGATTTAGGGAATTTTAACAAGAAGTAATTCCTTTTATTACAAGAAAATGTAGTTTCATAGATTATTAACGTCTATCTTTGCATTCATTAAGAAGAGTAATCAACGCAGAATAATGCAGGACGAAATTGCACTACGCCTTTCCAATTATCAGATCCTGCTATACATTCTGGGTACTTTTCCTAAACTTGATATAAATATATGCCTCTACAGCACCATGACTACTCATTTGGCAAATAGAGTTTAGTCGAATGGAAGTAATGAATGCACAGTTCCGTAAATTTAGCGCAGGGAATTGTGAATGAACAAATTATCTAAAATTGAACTGTTAATGAGATACCGATTTCCTCAGGTAATTTTGTTCAGAGGTAGATTTATGCGTTATATGTTTTAAATGAATTTATACAGAACTGCGTTGACGTTTACAAACTTGTCTTCATACGTACATATCGGGAAATTTTGAGAAAGAAAAGTAATTAAAAATATGGTTATTACAATAGTTTAGCTACCAAGTAATTTAGGAAATAGTTTAACCGAATAATTACTAAACTGTGGTTTATTACTATTACTGCAAACAACGCAATTATCGATGTCCTGGTTCCAAAGAGGAAAGTAATGCATTAAAAGTTAGTAGAACCTGAATTTCTCAATTTACTCTCAAAACTCATAAATCATGTATGAAATATTTTCATCTATTAATTTAAGTGTTTTAGAACTTAGAACAATAAAAGGATAAATAAACAAGTATTTAAGCAATTAGTTAATTTTAACCTCCACTTGAAAGAAAGTCCTGAATAGCGGTGTGCATTCTGTGAACTATTGGGTAAGTGTGAAAGTGCTACCCATTTATGGATATGCAATTTTGCAATGGAATTGAAATTATACATGACATTGTAATGCTTTTTTTCTTCTGCGATTTTGATAAAAAGAATTTGGTGGCCGCAGCATGTCGTAATATTTGTCAAGTTTATGCGGAGGATGGAGTTGGCGAAAACACATGTCGTCGATGGTTTCGTAAATTTAGGGAAAGAGATAGAAGCTACCGAGATCAGGCTAGGAGTGGACGGCAGTTGGAGAAGACGATATTGTCCAAGCCATAGGAAACAACACGAACCCAACCATGCTAGAATTAGCAGAAGCCTTCGGTGTACACTAGATGACGTACACTGATTTGCTGGTTAAGTTGAGTCTTCCAAGAATGTTGAATCGTTGGTACCACATAACCTGAGAGCTAATCAATGACCGAAATGCCTCATGTGTTTCCTTCCTTTACCGATATAAAAACGGCGGATTCTTGACACGAATTACAACAGGAGATAAGAAGTGGATTATGTACAATAACGCCAATAATCGTCCTTCTGATCCGCCTGCTTCGTCTTCTAAAGCTGAACTTCATCCCAAGAAGATGTTATTCAGCGTGTGGTGGGATATTCAGGGAATAATTCACGGAGATCTCTTGTCACTTACCCAGACCATCAATGCTGCTTTCTTCTGTCAACAGTTAGACAGGCTGAATTCAAATTTTATAGCAAAGCTGCTACGTGTCATCAATCATCACGATTTTATAATTCAGTTGCTGTCATCACTTGCCAAAAGTTACTCAGCTTTAGTTGGGACGTTTTATATCCCTCTCCATATTCTCCTGATTTTGTACAAACTGATTATCATCTATTTCGTGCGTTGAGCTATTCTTTCAGTGAAAAAATCATTGATCAACTTGATGCAGTGAAAACTGTCATCCAAAACTCTTTTGATTCGAAACTGCCTGAATTTAACCACCGTGGAATTCATCTCCTATAAGAAAAATAGCAAATATGTTAACATAAATCTCACAACAAGACCAGCAATTAGTTAGACTTAATGCAAAGTTTCCAGAGTGGTGCTCATCCTCAGTTTAGGGAGTGTCGTCATTAAGCACACACCACTTAACTGCCATTGGGAAAAGAATAGTTGGAAAACCATCAGACATTTACTTAAGATATTCAAAAGAAACACAGAAATTCAAAACCGTCCCATTACGTTTGAATAAGAAATATATTTAATTGGAAAGTATATTATAAAATATTGTTTTATGCCAAGAAAACGACAGAGAAATACGCAAGGATAATATAAACAGTTAAACTAATACTATGTTTCTCACTTATTTTTATTTTGTGTAATCCAGAATATTTATATTATTTATTAAAAGTAAAGCCCTTAGATCTTCAGATTTAAATGTAATTTTAGAATACTTAAATTAATGCTGAAAAGGGAATGATAAGAATAAATCTTAACAAGATGAGAAAAAACTTTAATAGGCTATAGTTTATATTAATACGCACTTTCATGATAGAATGCATGGTCTGAAATTTATTTAATGTAATCGTGCTATAGTACACAACGTTGTAAACTAAAAAATATGACAAAACTATTACATATATATTATAATGAGTTTTTACAGTTCCTTCTTGAAAGTTCACCCTTCAATTTGGACTCAAGAAAAACAGCAACGAAGGAGAGGTTAACCCCTTGAGGACCAGTAGTCAAATTCTAAACTAGTCGACCGTTATGAAAACCGTTGCAGTTTGACGTCATCTAGTAATTAAATATAGCATTTAAAAATTATAAAAAAACGTTCCGATCTCCGATTACGCATACGCGATGCTGGTCTCTCAATATCAACCATAGATCATCTAGTGGAGGCAAAGCGGGACTGATAAGAGTGAAATCGCTGAGCCGCATATACGAGGCGTTGGTCACGAACGTTGGTTAATGAATGTTTTAGAATATACCACATAATAAACCACTCTAATATAAGTGATTAGGCCTTCCAGATATTTTGCTATTGGATTTACTGCAGAGTCAAGAGGAGTGCAAAAGTATCGACTTTTCTGTTATACCCTGGAGATAGGAGAATAGGATGCTAGTCGTTTCCAAGCTACAGGACTACTTCGACCAATCGGTATTGCAAAGTGACGTTCAGATAATGTTGAAATTCTGGTGTGTAATGAAGAGTTGTCCCACGCAGTGTCCTAGATAAGCAAAGATACCTTCCAGTAAGTCTGAGAGTACATCTTTCGGAAAAGCCTATAATTTGCTATGCTTAACGATGCGACATTAGCACGTGATCGGTAATGATTCCTGCCCAGAAGATGAGTGTAGATGGTGTTGATGAGTTTGAGAATTATATACACCAACAACGTTTAATGCAGGCATTAATAGCACCATCTTGTGTAATAGCATCTATAGGGAAAAAAGTTGCTGCAGATAATGCTTGGAAACATTAAAATTGCTTTTGATGCAATTTATGACCATTAAGCACCAGACAAGTGGTAGGTTGTGACACAAGGTACAATTTAAGATCTCATGTGTTTGTAGATGGTTTATATACTACTGCAATGAACATCGCTTTTTCGACACCTGATAATACACAGTTCATAAAGTCATTTTATGACTTTAATAACACAGAAATCAAGACAGAATCACGCATCGCTCTGTTGCAGATTCAAGTGCTCAGATATTTTCAGATTAGGCAATTATTATATATATTTATATATGCTTTCTATTGAACATTCATTTGCAGCTACGTAAAAGAAATACTATAAACCTTCAGTATATATATCTATAATATATATTTTCAGTAATGTGTTTCTATTCCGTACGTTATATACATAAATATTAGAAAGGTTGTTTGATGTAATAACTTCACTTGAATGGCCTTCATACATGTCATTCACAGTGAGACAGATTTGATTACTACTTTTATTTTCTTTAAGTCATCGTTACATGCATGCGTTGTTTTAATTTTCTTCAAAAACAACAGGAAAATAGTTTTATTGTATGAAGCGTGGCCATTTCATAATGCATTAGTTCATCTTTCGAATAAATAAATTTTAAAAAACTGGTTTGTTCATTTGAATTATTACTTGACATAATATTCCTAATATTTTCTTAATTATTCTGCAGACATAATTAACGCTAATAACCAGTATAACTCACATTTAACTTAAAAGAACATGCGATCTTGTGGAACTAGAGAAAAATTATTTTCGTTTACGGTTACGTATTTTCAAACAATACCACAAGAATTAACTTGAACCACTGGTATATGGCCATCAATTCCCGCTGGAGAGCAAAATATAACATTTTCCCTAGGGTTGGGACATTAGATGAATTTTATTTCCACAAATGTCTTTGGAAGCATCCTCAAATACAATGAGGAACTTAATTCAGATTAATTCCTCATTTTATGGTCACAAGGCCAGATAGTGGAAAAAATATAGTTATCATACTATGTGTATTATTGACCTCACGCAGTGAGATGTTTCTAAAACCTGCCAAGTCAACCTGAATCTCTACACAAAATTTCATTAATACTAGCTGAATCATTTTGGAATGAATAGCAAACTGAGAGATAGAGAGAGAAAGGGGATTTTATATGTATAGATATCTATATAAATAATATTTATTAAATATGCTTCGTGGAACTCCTCTTGTATTCTTAGGAGACACGATTTGATAAATTGCATATTTCAACTATGAAAACAATGATAGTTAAGGGTTTAAGTTTTTTATGTCCCCAAATGTCTTCCATTGAGATGTTTCGATTTGAAAATATATTTATTTTTTTCCAACTATTAAATCTTGTTGCCGAATCTGTTTTCCGTACTAGCTAAACATCTTCAATGAATTACACTGTGTTAAGCAAAATAATATTTGCAATCCAATTTTTCTTTCATACTAAAACTATATTCAATTATATACATAAATATTAGAATGGTTGTTTGATGTAATAACTTCACAGGAATGAAGTTGGTACATGTCATTCACAGTAACACAGATTTGATTAGTAGTTTTTAGCTTTTTTCTGTAAGTTATCATTACAAGTCTGGTCTGTTTTAATTTTCTTAAACAACAGGTAAATATATTTAATGTATAATTTGTGGCCATTTCATAATACGTTAGTGCATCTTTAAAATAAATGAATTAAAAAAAGCTGCTTTATTCTTTTGAAATATTAACTGCCATAATTTTCCTAATCTTTTCTTAAATTTTCTGTAGACATAACGAACACTAATGGCCAGTATCGCTCACATTTACTGTAAAAGAACTTGCAATCTTGTGTAACAAGAAAATAGTTAGATTCGGTTACGGTTACGTGCTTTGAAACACTACCATATGAATTAACTTGCTCTATTGGATGCTTTGTATCGTCACTAATTACCGATAGAAAGCAAAATTAGACAAAAATATAACATTTTCCCTAGGATTGTGACATTAGATGAGGTTTATTTTCTAAAATGTCTTCGGAATCACCCTGAAATACAATTTGGAACTGAATTCAGATTAATTCCGCATTTTATGTTCACAAGGCCAGATAGTGGGAAAAATATAGTTATCATATCGTGTGTACGATTGACCTCATACATTGTGTTGTTTCTACAACCTGTCAAGGCAAACTGTATCTCTACGCAAAATTTCATCAATATTAACTGAGTCATTTTGGAATTAATAGCAAACTGAGAGAGAGAGAGAGAGAGATAGGGGATTTTATATGTATAGATGTCTATATAAATAATATTTATTAAATATGTTTCGTGGATCTCCTCTTGTATTCTTAGGGGACACGATTTGATAAATTGCATATTTCAACTATGAAAACAATGATAGTTGAGGGTTTAAATTTTTTATCTCTGCAAATGTCTTCCATTCAGATGCTTCAATTTGAAAATATATTTCCTTTTTTTGTCAACACTTAAATCTTGTTAGCGAATCTGTTTGCCATTCTAGCTAAACCTCTTTCAACGGATTGCACTGTGTTAAGCAAAAAAAAAAAAATATTTGGAATCCAATTTTTTTTTCATAGAAAAACTATATTTATTTTTTTATTAAACAATTCCGAACATTTCGAATGCTTAAATCAACGAATGCAGCGTGTTTTGTGTTTTATCTAATTTGTTTTCAAAAGTCAAAAATGTTAAAACAACAATCTAAAGCAAGCTATGCGTGCGCTAGAAAATCGAAATTTACAGTGAATAAAAATTTAATTTGTCAGAAGAAATGTTCAGATGCGGCTTGTACAATTCGAAGCGCTGAGGTAAGTTCGAAATCAAGTTTCACCTGATCAATAATACAGACCGAAAATACCCTGTTGCGCAGGTTTGATGGGTTAATATTTGCTGCTTTCAAAATTGAATAAGAACGCATTTCTTAATGGATTTATTTCTGTAAATATCTAATGTACAATAACTTGATGCGATTTTTATTTGGAATATTTTGTTCTTATTTAAAAGGAAAAAATTACCCCTTGAATTTGTTCACTTTGAAATTACATTTTATTGAAAATCAAAAAATAAAATATTTTTTGAAGATATTTATTTTAGTTCATGTCTCAGACGCAATAAGTTAAAACCAAAAATATATTTTAAAATAATTTTCCATATACATAGCATTTTTAAATGATTTAAACCAAAAATAATGAAGTTCATAATACTTAAGTACCTAAACACAGGAAAGCCAATAAATATTTGATCATTTATTATATTTTTATTATCATACACTGTTACTTTTTATTATTTTTACACAACAATTTTTTGTTCTTATTTAAAAGAAAATATAATCCCTGAATTTTCCTTACTTTGAAATTACGTTTTATTGAAAAGCATAAAATGAAATATTTTTTTGAAGATATCTATTTTAATTCATGTCTCAGACGCAATAAGTTAAAACCAAAATATATTTAAAAACAATTTTACATATACATAGCATTTTTAAAATATTTTAAACAAAAAAGCATGAAATTAATAATATATAAGTACCTCAACGCAGAAAAACTAATAAATATTAGATCATTGATTATATTTTTATTATCATACACTGTTATTTTTTATTATTATACACCACGATTTTTTGTTCTTATTTAAAAGAAAAAAAATAATCCTTGAATTTGCTCACTTTGAAATTATATTTTATTGAAAATCAAAAAATGAAACATTTTTGACAATATCTATTTTAATTCATGTCTCAGACGCAATAAGTTAAAACCAAAAATATATTTTAAAGCAATTTTACATATACATAACATGTTAAAAATATTTTTCACAAAAAAGCATTAAATTAGTAATACATATGTACCTAAACACAGGAAAGCTAATAAATATTAGATCATTGATTATATTTTTATTATCATACACTGTCATTTTTTATTATTATACACCACGAATTTTTGTTCTCATTTAAACGAAAAAAATAACATCTGAATTTGCACACTTTGAAATTACATTTTATTGAAAATCAAAAAATGAAATATTTTTGACAATATCTATTTACATTTATGTCTCAGACGCAATATGTTAAAACCAAAAATATATTTTAAAACAATTTTTCATATACATATCATTTTTAAATATTTTAAACGAAAAAGCATGAAATTAATAATACATAAGTACCTAAAACAGTAAAGCTATTAAATATGAGATCATTGATTATATTTTTATTATCATACATTGTTATTTTTTATTATTGTACACTACAATTTTTTGTTCTTATTTAAAATAAAAAATAACTTCTGAATTTGCTCACTTTAAAGTTACATTTTATTGAAAAGCAAAAAATGAAATATTTTTGACAATATATATTTTAATACATGTCTCAGACGCAATAAGTCAAAATCTAAAATATATTTAAAAACAATTTTACATACACATAGCATTTTTAAAATATTTTAAACAAAAAAGCATGAAATTAATAATACATAAGTATCTAAAAACAGAAAAAACTAATAAATATTAGATCATTTATTATATTTTTATTATCAGACACTGTTATTTTTTATTATTATACACTACAATTTTCTGTTCTTATTTAATAAAAATAGGGGTTATATTAGGGGATGGGTTAATATTTGCTGCTTTCAAAATTGAATAAGAACGCATTTCTTAATGGATTTATTTCTGTAAATATCTAATGTATAATAACTTGATGCGATTTTTATTTGCAATTTTTTGTTCTTATTTAAAAGGAAAAATTACCCCTGAATTTGTTCACTTTGAAATTACATTTTATTGAAAATCAAAAAATGAAATATTTTTGGCATTATCTATTTTAACTCATGTCTCAGACGCATTAAGTTAAAACCAAAATATATTTTAAAACAATTTTACATATGCATAACATTTTTAAAATATTTTAAACAAAAAAGCATGAAATTAATAATACATAAGTACCTAAAACATTAAAGTTAATAAATATTAGATCATTTATTAAATTTTTATTATCATACACTGTTATTTTTTATTATTATACACTACAATTTTTTGTTTTAATTTAAAAGAAAAAATAACTTCTGAATTTGCTCACTTTGAAATTACATTTTATTGAAAATCAAAAAATGAAATATTTTTGACAATATCTATTTTAACTCATATCTCACAGGCAAAAATTTAAAAATAAAATTATATTTTAAAACCTCTTTACGCATACATTGAATCTCTAAAATATTTTAAACAAAAAAGCATTAAATGAATAACACATAAGTACCTAAGAAATAGGAAAGCTAATAAATATTTGATCATTGATAATATTTTTTGTTATGCACATTTGCACTGTTAGTTTTAAATGTCATCAACCTATGATAACCTTTAACAATACAAAGTTACATAATAAACTCTCTGATATACCAGAAAAACACTCATATTTATTTTAAAAATTACCGTATCTTAAAATATTCAAAGATCGGATGATTACAAAATGAATGTGTTTGAGAATTTTGTTTTCTTTTTATGTGTAAAAAATGAGAGTATTTACATAAATACTTGATTTCTTATTGTTATCATAGAACTTTTTAAATTCCCCACAAGCAATACAGGTCTAGTTCGTTTTCGGCTATGTTTGTATATTTTCACAACTCAAATATTTTTTGCAGAATGAAATATTAGGACTGTTTTATAGTTTTGAAGTGAATAATTCATCATTTCTTTCGCAGTGTTTAATTTTTTTTATTATTTTGTTTGCTTTTATTACGATTGAGACTAATGTCTGATGGGTGATGTAGATGCATGATGCCTCTGGGATTAATCTATTATGGTTTAAAACCGTAAATATATGCATGGAAAATTCTAAAAAATAAAATTAACAAACTCTAATTCACAAAACTTAGTTTATTTTAAAATGTTAATATTTTTCTATTTACAATTTTTATTGTGGTCACATCTACGTACATTCGTTTATAGCGTACTTTGCACCAATTTCTTTATGGATGTAAGTTTCAGAAAATATCTCTTAAAAACAAAGAAAGTAATTTTTAAATGGGTACAATGTTTCATCTAAAGCTATTCTTTTTACATATAAACAAATTCGATGATTTGTGTGATGCATGTAAGTTTCAGCAAATATCTTTTAAAACGTAAAAAAAAATTATTTACATCTGTAATATGTTTGATATAAAGCTATTCCATTACATATAAACAATTTCGATGATTTGTGTGATGTATGTAAATTTCAGCAAATATCTCTTAAAAACATAAAAATAATTTTTAAATGGGTAAAATGTTTGATATAAAGCTATTCCTTTTACATATAAACAATTTCGATTATTTGTGTGATGCATGTAAGTTTCAGCAAATATCTTTTAAAACATAAAAAAAATTATTTAAGTGGATAATATGTTTGATATAAAACTATTCCTTTTACATATAAATAATTTCGATGATTTGTGTGATGTATGTAAATTTCAGCAAATATTTCTTAAAATCATAAAAATAATTTTTAAATGGGTAAAATGTTTGATCTAAAGCTATTCCTTTTACATATAAACAATTTCGATGATCTATGTGATGTATGTAAATTTCAGCAAATATCTCTTAAAAACATAAAAATATTTTTTAAATGGGTAAAATGTTTTATCTAAAGCTATTCCTATTACATGTAAACAATTTCGATGTTGTGATATATATTTAGTTTTCAAAATTATTTAAATCTGCAAATAAACACATCGGTAATTTCTATAAAGAGATACCACAGACACAATTTTCTAAGAATACCAAATCAATTTTTGAAAATCGAAGGTCAATTTATGTGAACTTTTAAAGCAAAGGTTTAATTTCTTTTTTCTTTCAAATACAATTTTTTTTACAATAACCAATTTGTATATCCCCATAAAAATGGCATTTTACAGTCAATTGTTTCATAATAAGAATCATTAATAAGGCTTTATTTTTATAAAAATTATGACGTTTTTCTATAAAAAGTAAGTTAGTTAAAATGTATACAATATTCGCTCAAAACAAAATCTATTCACTCGAAAAACATCCTTTTAAATAAATAAGTAAGAATCGAGTAAGTTTTTAAGTAGGTTTAATATAACGTAAGAGAGTTATTTTCTTAATTTAGATTACATTTATTTACAAATGCTTTGTATTTTATAAAATAGCATAAAAAATGCTAACTAATTAACTATCCAATTTCATAAGTTTTTAAATTTATAAGAGTCTAAAATTGTTGTTTTATAACGTACCATTGTAGTTTTAGTTTACATAATATAACATATATTTTCCTTTTATTTTATGTTAAAGTTTAGTTTCATACAAAGATTTAATATTTATTTATAGAGTCAACAAATTAGATTTTTCTTTCATCTAATGTTTATTTTTTATATTACTTTGAAAATTAAACTACATAAAATAACTAAAGTACACATTTTTGAAGCTTAAAATCAGATTAAAAAGAGATTAATCAGATTTGTAAAAGAGAAAAATATATTGTTACATTATAAATCTTTAAGTCTGTTATAATGAAAAATCTTATATTCGAAAGCTATTTCCTTTTAATAATCATAAAGAACAAGAAGAAGAATTTAAGTTTCTTGACAACAAATATGTAATTTTTCTTCCAGATTTTATAAAGTACTATTTAATATTTTCTTCATTCTTAAAAGCACTTTAAGAATTTACTGATGTTTTTCGAAGTACTTCAGAAATAAAGTTATCTCAGATACATATTTACATATCTGAAAAGCATAAAAGTAATTCTTAGTTACTCTCTTGGGTGATAAAACCTTTTTCCTGATACGTGAGACGGATGACGTGCATTAGTTTGATGTGAAATCAGAGTATTTTATCACTCCTTTGGGTTTAAAGCCATTTGCTCTAATATTTAATTCGGGTGGTTCTGCGTAATGTTTATCTTTGCTTTTAGAAAAAAACACGAAATATTTTGATCTTATGGGGCAGTTTTTTATGGAAAATATAATTTTGAATTTTTAAATTATCTATGAATATAAATATTTATCATAGAAACATATTACTATTAAATATGTAAACATAATTAATAAAATGAATGTATAGTATTACTACACACACTCATAAATGTGTATATATACATACACACACATACATATATATATATATATATATATATATATATAGCAGAATCACTGACACTTATATAACACTCTATAGTTTTATATTACACTGATGGAATGGCTATTTATAGCCACACATTATCGACTTTAAGAAGTACACTGTCTACCAAGTATTTCGACACCTACGCAAATGACGATATCTGCGGTTCTGCGGTACGTCACGGCCTTCGCCAGTATACATCATGTAGAAAACAGCATCGACATTAGTTAAGATGCCGCGCAGTTCGGAGCTCTCTGATTGCGAGAAAGGTATAATTATCGGGTATCACAAATGTGGCCGATCCATAAGGGAAATATCTAGCGATCTGAAGTACCCAAAATCGACAATAGCCTATGTGATTAAAAATGGAAGATGAGCAGTGATTGTCGGAATGTGCCCGGAGTCGCCATACCAAAGAAACTGTCAGATAGACACGACAAATGCTGTCCATAGAAATTCGGAAGAACCGCACCCAACCGATGGAACCCATCAGCAAGGAGTTTCAACAGGCATCCGGGAGTATTCTTTCAATGAATACCATCCAGAAGGAAGCATATCTGCTTGGTTTTCATGGTCGTGCTGCTGTCCAATATCCTTTGACCACAAAGTCCAACCGAGCTGTTTGGTTAATGTGGTGGAAAGCATATCGAAATTGGACCGTAGATGTGTTCAAACGGGTTGTATGGATCGACGAATCAAGGTTTACCCTTTACCTTTCGGATGGCAGGGTCTAGGTCTGGCGTCTGCCTGGAGAACGTCTCCTGCCAGAATACATTGATGTTTTAGTTAGCCACTAAACGGTAATAGGTTGATAAGTTTTCTCCATACAAGAGATCTCTTTCATATATTAAATATTTCCTTTTTTTACGCAACTACATTCTATTTATTTTAAAATTTATCTTTCGGAATCAGAAATAAAAGTCTTTTTTTTCTATCACTTATGTAAATAATATTTTTTTATTTGATTCTGCCTTGACACAATGCTGAGCCAAAACAAAATATAGAAAAACACATCCAATCTACCAATTGGATTTCATTCAAAATACCCTCTAAGTACGCTCATTTTGGAATCGAAAATGAAAGTCTTTGTTTTCTATCCCTTATGCAAATAATATTTTTATTTGATTCTGCCTTGACATAACGCTGCCCCAAAATAAAATATAGAAAAACACAGCAGATCTACCAACTGGATTTCATTCAAAATACCCTCTAAGTACGCTCATTTTGAAATCGGAAGTGAAAGTCTTTGTTTTCTATCCCTTATGTAAATAATATTTTTATTTGATTCTACCTTGACATAATGCTGCACTAAAATAAAATATAGAAAACACAGCAGATCTACCAACTGGATTTCATTCAAAATACCCTCTAAGTACGCTCATTTTGAAATCGGAAATGAAAGTCTTTGTTTTCTACCACTTATGTAAATAATATTTTTATTTGATTCTACCTTGACATAACGCTGCCCTAAAATATAGAAAACACAGCAGATCTACCAACTGGATTTCATTCAAAATACCCTCTAAGTACGCTCATTTTAAAATCGGAAATGAAAGTCTTTGTTTTCTACCACTTATGTGAATAATATTTTTATTTGATTCTACCTTGACATAACGCTGCCCTAAAATAAAATATAGAAAACACAGCAGATCTACCAACTGGATTTCATTCAAAATACCCTCTAAGTACGCTCATTTTGAAATCGGAAATGAAAGTCTTTGTTTTCTACCACTTATGTAAATAATATTTTTATTTGATTCTACCTTGACATAACGCTGCCCTAAAATAAAATATAGAAAACACAGCAGATCTACCAACTGGATTTCATTAAAAATACCCTCTAAGTACGCTCATTTTGGAATCGGAAATGAAAGTCTTTGTTTTCTATCACTTATGTAAATAATATTTTTTATTTGATTCTGCCTTGACATAACGCTGAACCAAAACAAAAAATAGAAAAACACAGCAGATCTACCAACTGGATTTCATTCAAAATACCCTCTAAGTACGCTCATTTTGGAATCGGAAATGAAAGTCTTTGTTTTCTATCACTTATGCAAATAATATTTTTATTTGATTCTGCCTTGACATAACGCTACCCCAAAATAAAATATAGAAAAACACAGCAGATCTACCAACTGGATTAAATTCCAAATACTCTCTAAGTACGTTGATAACATTAAAAATAAGTTACGAAACTTTTAACAGAACTTCTAACATCTAAATGCATACACACATTTTCTGGTATTTATTTAATTTAATTTCTTTTTAAAAACAATCTTGTAAAGATTCTTGATTCTTTTTTATAAGAAACAACCGATAACAGTGAATGTTGTTTCGATCAATACACCAAAACAATTAGGTTCATTAAGTAAAATGGTCAAAGAAATTAGGAAGAAGTTAACTGGACAATGCTTCAGAATGGGTCTAATTGTTTTACAGTTAAAAAAAAATTATTTGAATTGGCAAACTTGTAACGAAAGATATAATTTAATTGGTCAATCGAAAAGAGTCTTTTTCTTTATTTTCTAATTTAATGGCTATTAAGATGTTGTAAAGTGTAGGTTAAAGACTAATTTCTTAAACTATTGCTTTTACAAGTCTTTAAAGAAAAAGAATTATTTGTATTAAGACAAAATTAAATTTCCAATATAAAGTTTCATTAGAGAATACTTTATAAGATAATTTTAATTTTTTTGATTATTTCTTATAATATAAAACGGAAGTCGTAATAAATAAAATTTTACAAAGAATTTCATAAAATGCCCTTGAAATTTGGAGTAAATTTGAAGATTTGTAAAAAAGTATATGTACATCTAGACACTACGTGGACAGTCTTTGGTGAGGGTAATTTCAGATTCCAAACTAATTTACGTGTATTTCAAACCTAAGATAACATTTTATTTCTAAATAGTAATTTAAGCGATTTCTAAATAATAAAAAATGATAAAACTTTAAACATATCTAATTTTATTATAATCCTTCTATGAAAAAAAATATTTTTATGAAATTTCATATAAAGAATTTAATAATATACTTACGAAATTTAATATTAAATAATAATAATTTAATATTAAATTTAATATTAAATTTAACAAAGAATAATCATCTTTCCAATTTATCCCGTGAATAGGAAATCACACTTTAATTTTTAGCAACCGAAGTATTCATAACTTCCTCTCTTCCGCACTGCTTGCCTAAAAGAAGTTCCCTACACTTTTCACAGCTTACCGTTTTTTTTGCGATGGAACGATGCCAAGGGGAGTTGGTTTGTTAGAGTAGAAAAATTATGAATACTTGGGATCAAAGGCAATCAGTAAAATTTTGATTAGTATCTCTAGAGGTCGATTTTTTATGAAAATATTCGTGTATATTTGTAATTTTTTTTAATTTTGAAAATCAATATTTTTTCATTAATAATTATACAAATTAAAACTACAAGTATACTTTAGAGAGTCTAATTACAAGAATTCGGAAATAATTTCCTTTTAAGTTTTTTATAAATCAGAATAAATGATGCATCACTGTTTCGTTATTTTTTTTATCACTCTTGTGTCTCCTTACGTCGTAGTGAAAGGGAACATAGTAAAAAAGAATATAATCAGTCACTTTGTTTCGATAATTTAAAGTTTTGGAGTTGAACAATAACCACCACATGGTGTATACTGGTAGCTCTGTGCAAAATTAAATAAAGAGAACTAAGTCACTTATAAAAATATTACAAAAATATAAATTCAGTTAGAAATAATGCGAGATAATCAGATGTATATTTTTGTAGTAAATAATCTACGTACACCTCTAATCATTAGTGGTAAAGTCATTAATGGCCTAAATTAATGAAACCTGGATGCTTGCAAACAACAACTCACTGCTTCTCCTACGACAGAGTAGATTTTAAATTTAAAAAAATAATGGTATGAATAAAGTTAAAAAGTAAAGTTAAATTCAAATTGATTGAAAAATGCAAATGTCGTCCAAATTTACATTATCTAAAACACATTTCAAACACCATAATTTACTTAAAATGTTTTAATTATTTTAGCTAACACGAAGAAAATTCTACATATAATTGCATTATTATACTATGCTAATCGAATAGAATTTAAAAAATAATATGTTATCAAAATCAAGACACTGAACCCCAAAAAATTAATCTTATTTAGAATCGTTAAAGATTAACCTAAATCCATACGCAAACTTTCAACAAGATTTACAAATGCTTCGCAAACAGATATACATACATACATACACACACACACACACACACACACACATATATATATATATATATATATATATATATATATATATATATATATATATATATATATATATATATATATATATATATATATATATATATATATATATATATATATATATATATATATATACATAAACATATACATATATATATACACATATATATATACATATATATATTTATATACATATATATAAATATCTTAATGAAAGTATTATAAAAAACTTTTAACGATTTTGTTTTATAATATGGTAGAAATATACTACACTGACATTCTCAATTTTCACAGCCTATTGAATTCAATTCAAAGTAGGATGATTAACAATATTAGAAATGATACCTCATTCATTACGTCTATTAAAATTCATAATTTAAAATCATATCTGTAGTCATTATGCATTAAAATATTTTTGTCTGCGTTTCTTCTAAAAGTAAAAGAAAAGATTATTTGCAGATATATTAAATTGTAAATAAATTACAAATTCTGCAATAGAAAATATTCTTAAACAATCCCTTAAATTCCTTTAATATTAATAAAAGAACGTGTACATAGAAATAGAATGAAAACACAAAAAGAAACTCACACTTACATGTATATATGTATATATATATATATATATATATATATATATATATATATATATATATATATATATATATATATATATATATATATATATATATATATATATATATATATATATATATATATATATATATGTATGTATGTATGTATATACATGTGCCTGTGTGTGTGTGTGTGTGTGTGTAATTGGTTAATACAAATCTTTCAGCGATTTTCTATTTTAACTACTATTACTAGAACTAACTGAAATTGCTATAAACATTTTTCGCTATATATTCTTTCCATAAGTTGTTAATATATTTAAAAGTGATAATTACAAATCAAGTTTTAAAAATGGAGGTTCATTTTCACTAGTAGTTTTGATATTAACAGTTTTTCTTAAGTTTTATATAAATTATAGGACATAAAATATCCTTAGAAAAGGGAAAAAGATTACTCCACATAATATTACAAGACGTTCTATCTTGAGGAAATATTACAGATTTGTAGAAAAATTGTGTAATATCATTAAATTCTCCAAACATATTGTTTTCTTAATAATTTAACTTAGTGGTTCCTAGTTTGCTCTGCTTGAATATAATAAATTTTAGTATAATTGCAAAAGCTATTAAAGTGTTTAAAATAAAAGTAAGTATTTTTTAATAATTAAACATGTTTAAAATGCGTAAAATATGTTTTATTAGCAATTCAGTCTTTAAGAGATAATCAGATGTTCTGATAGATAAACACGTCAAAATATCATTGGAAAAGAGAAAAATACTACTTCCCTATATATTTAATGAACTTTTATTGAACTTTCAATCCTGAAATTAATCCGAAATTTCATTTCCTCAAACACAGCTAGAGACATAATTATGGGGAAAAGCAAAATAAATGGTAATAATCTAAATTCTCCTAATACATCGAAAGGCTTAGAAGATATTTTTTCTTGACAAAGTAAAATCGTCTTTCTCTAGGACTTTTATTTCTCTTAGAGTCTTAGCACTAAGACCATAAAGTATTGGATTATCAGAAGTTATTTAACTTGGCGAACAGTTGTAAATACGGGTGAAAGATTGGCGTTCGGGTTAATTTTATAAAGAACAACATCAATTCATTTGGTATAATTCGTATATTAATGAATATATGTTTTTCGATCAATAGTTATTTTAATTACAATATACAGCGTAATTTCCAGTCCTTAACTCTTATAACTTGTAGTAAATACTATACATAAAAATTCACAAGATTATTGAGAATTACATTAATGTCTGGCGAAACTTAATGTAGAATACAAATATAAGAACAATTAAATGAGAAGGAACTATATTTTTTCTGTTATTCTGGTAAAGCTATCATCCGGTAACTATAGAATAGTTTAAAAAGTTATAATGACAGGGTGCATTTTTTTTGTGTTTTGTTTCTATTACAGCATATACCAGGTAAAATGGTTACTATATCTGTTTAGTAGTTAGTTTGATATATATATATATATATATATATATATATATATATATATATCAAATCCGAAATTTCATTTCCTCAAAAACAGCTAGAGACATAATTATGGGGAAAAGCAAAATAAATGGTAATATATATATATATATATATATATATATATATATATATATATATATATATATATATAATATATATATATATATATATATATATATATATATATATATATATATATATATATATATTATATATATATATATATATATATATATATATATATATATATATATATGTATATATATATATATATATATATATATATATATATATATATATATATATATATATATATATATATATATATATATATATATATATATATATATATATATATATATTATATATATATATATATATATATATATATATATATATATATATATATATATATATATATATATATATATATATATATATATATATATATATATATATATATATATATATATATATATATATATTTATATATATATTATATAATATATATATATATATATATATATATATATATATATATATATATATATATATATATATATATATATATATATATATATATATATATATATATATATATATATATATATATATATATATATATATATATATATATATATTATATATATATATATATATATATACATATATAAACTTAATAAAGTACCTTTTAGAAAAAAATTAAAGAGAACGCAGTTCTTTAGTAATTCTGTTAGACTATTATTTTTGGTAACTTTCACAAATTCTATGGTAGTTCATAAATCATTATCTTATGGGTGATACTTATTTTTATTTTATCTCTCATTCCTGTTCAATATTAAAACATAATTTGCTAGTATTATTTATGTATATACATTTCATCAGATTGTTAGTATTTTCATTAATGTTTACCAAATATTCGATATATAATATTTTTAGAAACTAAGAAAGACACAAAAGTTTTCTGTAATTGTGTTAAAAGTTATCATCGGTTAATAAGTACCATAAATTTTATAGTAGAACATAAATTTACAATGCAAGGGTGAAGTTATAAAAGTTTCACTCTTTTTATTATATCTCAAGCCTAATACAATTTTTAAAATGCTAGTTATGTTTATGTTATTAAATTTATGCTATTATGTTTTCATGCTAGTAATATTTATGTCTTTAATGAATATTTTCAGAATGTCAATGAATAAGTTTAAAACTGTTATAAAATTGATCAACATAAATCATAAATATTTAAAATATTTAGTTGATTAAAATTTGTATTAGAAAGAAAACAGCACTAAAGTTTTTTATGTGTTCTTCCATTTGTAAACAAATAAAAGAACCTGTCATATTTCAAATAAACCGATCAATGATTAGGCATATTTTATGAAAGTTAGTAATTACATTTTATTATATCTAAACAATCCATCTATAATAAAAAAACACATAAATAGTTTCTATTATAAATTAGGTTAAAAATTTGCAAATATAATAAGTACACATGATTCAGAAACTTTATATATTTTAACAGTGTTTAAATGCATAAATCATTTTATTTGACTACTCTTGTAATATTTATATTTTCAAGTTCGATGGGGATTGTCAAATTCATTTCGATGAGAGCAATTATTTATATTCATTCTTTCAATTATTCTATAATTAATCTGAAATCTCCAAATTTCCGTACGTGAGGGTTTGGTCTCAAGGTTTGAATTACGAGATATATCAAATTTTGAACTCATTCATATGTATTTAATTATTTTCTTTACTAATAAATCTTAATAGAATTCAACCCTCTTTTACCTCCTGCACTCATAAGTAAAAATCAAGCCCATATTTACACTCCATGCTAAAGTTTCGATAAAGCAAAATAGATTGTTTAATGTTTTGAAAATTGTGTTATTATTACAGTCCTGTTTACAAACTGAAAGAGAGCTTAATGAATATTGCTGTTTAAAACCTTTACTTACATTTCAAAGGAATGGGTTTCAAAATATTCCTAAACCATTTTTGTAATTAAAGAGTATCTTACAAAAGCTCCTTTCAAACGCTATAACCAGTTCAAAAGATTTATCTGAATACAGTATGGAACATATTGTTGAGTAAATCCTCCAAACTTAATTGTGATAAAACAAATAAATTTTTGTAGTATTTCATTCAAATATGTGTGTGGGAGAGAGATTGTGTTTCTACAAATACGAAAAAACAAATAAGGGTTACAAATGTATTTTAAATCCATAATTTCTATTTTAAGAAGGTATTCCGTCCATCAGCCATGATGCGACAGCAATTGCTTAATAGTTTTGCAAGCTGTGTTTATTCTGTTAGCGTTCAGCGTAGCTCCATCTAAAAAAAATAATACAACAGTGTTCGTTGAGAGCGAGGGGATTATATCAGCTATATATTCTGTTTTTTCTTGGTTTCTTTAAAGTGGATGGTTTGGACGACGTTGGGGGTGAAAATATTCATAGTCATTGTAGTAAGTAAATTCTTAAATCCTTTAATCATGAATCTTATTGGGTTTTCATTTTCCCATCGCTAATCCAATCCATATACATTTAATTTTATTTGATTGTGTTTATGTATTATGTATCCCATCGTTCATATTATTCTTATCTATTATACTGTGTTATAATCTTAAATGTTAGTAGTCATTATCTATTAATAGTAATATATTTGCTTTGTAATATCAAATTCCAATCTACAATAAACTGTTAGCAAATCCATTTCCTTTGGTCATTTCCAAATCACAAAGTCTTTATTTTAGTTTATATATTTAATTCTACATTTCACTAATTTTTAACATCTCACAGAAGGTCTTACATCTCACAGAAGGGATAAGAGACAAATACACTTTATTATATGATAATACTACTCATTACTTTAGACTATAAATCGATATGTATCATTGTTTTATAATATTAGTTGAACTATTTACTGGGTACATATTTATAAACGGAAAAAAATCAATATCTCAAGCAAAGTAAGACAGTATAATATATAAGACTCATACATATAAACCTAAAATCCAATTTATAAAGTGTATCTAGTTTATCTGTCTAAAGTTTATCAGTTTATCCAGTTTCAGTGTGGTTCCTTAAACATTATTAAAATTATTTTCAAATTATAAGCTATATTTTCAAAATTTAATATATCACTGACAATAGTTGGTTAAATTATACGCAAACGTCACGATACGTTTCAATTTTTTGCAGTTCAGATTAATGAAAATGACCTGTTGATATTTCAATTCATAGTTGGACCACTGAATACAGAAGTTAGAAAATATTCACTGGAAAGAATGAGGGCTTTAACGTTTTATTAACATACTTATCAATTAATGAATTACTTTTAGAGAAATTGGAAAATCCAAGGTGTCTCTTTACTTTAGGCTATATAGTGCATCTTTTAGTATACTTATTAAAAACTTAGCAAAATCTTAATCACTTGCATATAGGACAAATAAAAAAGAACATAACACAATAACCTACACTAAAACTACTTCTTCAAGTTATTCGTATCTTTTTCAATTCTTTCTATTTCTTATCAGCATCAATTCTAAATGGATGAGTACCAATACAAAATGGGATTCCAATAAAATTTATACATTCCTATAAAATTAGTGATATTTTTTTTCAAAATTTGAGACTTTTTAAAATTTGAACTAAATATTTTAAATTTTATTAGAATTAACTATGTAATTTTAACCTTAAAATTTATAAAAAAAACCAAGAGGAAAATATACGATTTATAATTTTTAAAATTTAGAGTTATCCAAGTATGAAATTTTACATATATGAGATAAAAGATATATTTACGGATGGATTAGCATTTATCTTTAACAAATATTGTTGCAGTGAAATGTAAATATCGTTATTTAACAGTGTTTGTTATGCCGAGGAAAAATGTTTACGTCAATGTAAACATGAAGCAAATAAGAAGATAAAATAATCGTAATGGAAATGTCATGAAAAGAAGGGAGATTTTGGTTTTATTTTCATATCGCAGGATAGTAAATGTGCTTTTGAAGTCATCGTTATCATGGCATGAAATATATTTATAAACAAAATCATCAAGAACAAGTTAAAATGCATTATACGGCCCAGCATGCACACGCTCGTAAATTTAATTCTATCTCATATATTCATCTTTCTGAATGATAACATTCAAAAACATACGAAAAAATGCCTAGATAGAATGGGTATGTTTCCATAGATGTGTAAAATTGTATACTATGCTAGTGACAAACAAATAAAACCTAAATATGTTTAACGCAAAACAATCTAAATAAAGATTTAGTGTAAGTTTAAAAATTAATTTTAAAATAGTAGGTTGTTAAAGATGAATTTAAAAATAATTATGATAAATATTAATTATGCAATGTATGTTTCCGGTAAAATTGTAATATTTTTAAACATAAAATAATATAGTTATTTTTTTAGATTTCTCGTATACATATGGTTTTAAAACCATAAATTGCGTTGAACGTTCAGAAAGCAGCCGTTATTAATATGCAGTATTTGCAAATAGCTTATACTGTGAGTTTCAGTCCTAAATATGGACTGTTATTAAGGCTACCAAACAATACTCTATAGTTTAGAATACGATATTGTTGCAATATAACGTCAAGTATTAATGGGTGCTATCTAAAAAATATAACATTATAAGCGTAAACTTATTAGATTCTGTCTATTTATAACGAAATTATTAGTTTTTTTATTGAACTGAGTTTTTTATATATAGCTTATGCTCAGAAATACTGGCCTAATATTCTCACCTACATTATTTTAATGTGATATAGTAATGAAATAACATTAGCAAACGAACATATTTCAAAAGTTAAAGAATGTTACAGTTTGGAATAAATATCAAGATTTTAAAATAAATAATAACATAACATACAGTATACTAAAGTCAGGAGAAGTAACATATTCGTATACAAGTTAGTATACGAATGATGGCCGAATATTAAAGTGCTGCTCTTCGGTAGCGGAATTCAGGGATTCGAATCGGGTTGCTGTCATAATAGCCGTTCGTGATAGGCTTTATGCCCCTGTTTCTTTAGCCCTCGAGAAAACACAGTAGACTGTAGAGTTCCAAATGAACACAAACCAATACTAAACGGGGACGTAATGATATTATATCTTTTTATAACTGAAAAATATCCATGGTCCACATCTTAGCATTTCTAATTGTCTTTAGAATAGAACTTCAGTAAGTAACGTTACCATATACAGTCATTTTACCAAAATGCAATTACCGGCTTAGAGAATAAGTATTGTTCCTTGTATGTGTATTTATATCTAATTAGAGTTTTGCAATGAGGGTTTAACTATGTTGATAATTTAGTGTAGTGTAACATTCAATTATCTTTATATTTATTTTTGCATATTTTAATATTATGTACCTCCTTACAGGATATCTGCCAGCACATTATAAATAAGTGCCTCAATAACAACCGTCTTTGATTAAATTAAAGAACTTTTTTTTCAAATCTTCCAAAATCTATGGGGAGTAAGAAGAAATTTAAGTATTATATTTATGTAATAATACAATTATTTATGCAATAATCGATGTAAAAAATAAATATAAAAAACTAAATTTCTTCCCTGGGTATTTAAATAAATTGTTTTGGATTTTGTAAGCATTTTGATTTTAAACAGTATTTTATTTTACGATTTTTCGCAATAAACTTTAGGTGTTAATTGGCGGCACTAATAACCGCTAAATCTGTGATTTCAGTGGCGTTAGTACTCTGAAAAACTTGTTAGTACCTATTTTCCTTCAAGATAGTAATGTTTCTTCTCAGTGAGTTGTACCTTTCATGTATGTGCACAAAGGTAAACTAAATTATATCTGAATTGCTCGCTGTTTATTGGGAGTAAAAATTGGAATTGAAAGAAATATCTTACAATAGGTTAAATTAGCAACAGATAATATAATTTATGGATAAAAGATAAGATTCTCTCTTAATACGCAAAATAATGGGGTTTTATTCTATTAAAAAAACTTGTTCGTAAACAGGTTTTATGCATTTTTATTCTTTTATTTTACAGCTCTCAAGCAATAATCAGATTTAAATGCTGTGTACAGAAGCAAGTAATCAGTATGTTATAGGAAAGAAGTCTAAAGGCATCCACTCTTTCCCTCCAAAGTAAAAACTAGCTCTCTTTTTTCCTAATGGACTCATTATCGTTCTCTTTTGTACTCATCAACTCTGTATCTTTACTCAGCAAAGCGGAAAGGAGAAATTCTCTGGAGAGGGCGGAGCATAAAAAAGTTTCTTACAAAAACTTACTTTCTTTTAGCAAATCACAGCAGTTAAGAAATCCTTTTATTCTTTTCTAATAGAATGATTAAGAAAATATTTTAGCACACTTAAGTGGGGGGTAATATTCTATATTGACTACATTGATTTGACATTATTTGTATCGATAAAGATAGCTTAATACATCATTTCTTTCTCTGGATGTTATACATTGATTTCAGCTCTGTGTGAAATTTCCTTAAGATGATATAGTCATACTTTTGAGAAAAGAGAAAAATGTAATATCTAATTTCATGAAATTCATCAAACACACCTACTCATATACATACACATACACTGTTTATTAAAAACTACTTCTTTCATCTCCTCACCTACCTTAAATAGCAAAACGAAGATTTGTTACGGAAACGTTTCACTAAAATTAATGACACGCGACTTGGAATGAAATTGAGTAGACATATTTGGCCTCCTAACAGTGAAATAGACCTATGAAGATAATGAAATGTAAAAGAAATCACAGCTTAATCATAATATAGAAAATCAATTTATTTGTTCTTATTTTTTGTTCACATAATATATATGTGACAAATACTTAATATCCTCCATGGTCTATCCTCGTGTTGCAAAAAAGTATATTGTATCACTCCAAACCAAACCAAACCAAACTTCCATGTTATACGATTACAGCGTTATCACAGTGGAAAATTTCGCAAACTTTCTGCAAGATCTTAACTTTTAGATATAAGCAATAATGAATGAGTAAATCAATGAATACAATGAAAATTCAGAATTTCTATTCAATTCTTTAATATGTAATCTTCTAAAATGAGGATAGTTAAAGGATGATAAAAACGTGCTTTTATTACTATTCATTCGTGTAATAAAGTTTACTGTAGCACACAAAAGCAAACCAAACAAAATGAGTCAATAAATTTACGAATATAGCATCAAGTAATTTAATTTCTTCCTAAAATTTTCTTCCTAAAACATTTAGTGCAGATATTTTTAAAAACTTTTTTTAAATTTTATTAGATCTATCAATATTCTTTTGAGATGCAAAGCTTATGAAATGCTCAGTCTCTAAACGGGACTGACGTATTGCTTGTTCTTTAATACTCTTCGATACTTCAATTATTCAATCCACCAGAGTTCACATAATCAGTTAATGTAAAATTCTTGGGCAGACTGTCATTTAAAACAGCTGTTTCTGTCTACTCTAAATGAGATAGTTTTGAAAGTGTACAAAGAGTTTGAATTGACAGCTGTGCTTACTGTTAAAATGCCTTGAACATTTTAGCAGTCATTGAAATCTTTGTTGACTCAAGGATTGCTTTGTTTAATTGAAGGTAATGCAGCAGAGTAATTCTTCACATTTAATCAAGACTTGTAAAATCTAGCGTGCAGTGAAGTAAATGCTGTTCTTGGGTATTGTTAAAATATGTTCGTAATGTGTCATGAACATGCATATAAATAAATAAATATAGTTACATATCTACACACACACACACACACACACACACATATATATATATATATCATATAAATAAAACTCATTGTATATATATATAAATATATTATATATATATAAATATATATATATATATATATATATATATATATAAATATATATGTATGCATGTGTGTTCTACGCTATTATCCTAAACTACTGCAGAACAATGATAAAGTGTTAGTCCACTGCTCTTTGGTATCACATTACGGGGCTACGAATAACGTTGCTTTCACGAATGTTCATAGACCGTTTAGCTTTAAATAGTAGCTCCCGGTCTTATTAGCCTTCTTGTAGCCAAAAAGTAAACTTTAGTGCTACCAAACATACCAAAACTATGGACCCAAATGCAAGGAAAAATGGTATGATTATGCTTTACATCACCACAGAAAATACTGTTGACTTTAAAATACCTACTTTCTCTCATATTGTAAAGTATGATACTACTTCAAAGTTAATTTTCCTTGGTTAATTTTTCAGTTATTATGTTTTTGGTATAGATAAAAAAAATCTCTTAGCAGCCTCTGCAAACCCTAATATATTTTAATAAACATTTGGAACGTATGTAGTAAATTACTTTCAAATCGATAATAAAAGGAATTTTTAAACTAGGATATCTAAGTGTTAGGATAATTAATCATATCAATTAAAACCATTTCTAACACTGAAACCGTGAGATGTGCCATATTGATTCAAAATCACTTTTGTTTCAGCATTTCTCAAGAAGTTACAAATGGAATTGAAAATATTCTTGACTTTTTCCTAGTTATATATCAATAAAAATCTATGAAAATGTGATACCTTAAATATTTAGCATTTTTTATACTGATATCTAAATACATAGGATTTTCTTAATTGCAGAAACTCTTAATTCTACATTATTGACTTCTATACATTACAGGTGTATGAGATTGGAGCTTTAAATGAGTACAAAAAGAGAAAACACTATTTTGTATTATTCTTTGATGTAAATGATACTCCGCCAGTATCTGCTATCAAAATTTCTGTTTCCTTGTTGGCTAATTTATCATCTAATTCATTTCCAGCTATTCCAACATCTGCTGGTATCTATTACAGTACCACATTCTTCCTCTTTGTGTATAAACAACTAACAGCTCTTCTACATGATTCAATGAATTTTCATTCCGCGACATTGTGTGCAGAAATAACTTGGATCTGAGAAAATTATAATGTTTTTCAACGGAAAAATTCTAATATTAATTTGTTTAGTTGCAGTTCTAATTGCTTCCAACTCTCCATCAAAATTGGTTCTAAATGAGCCAAGGGAGTATAGAAAGAACAAAGCTCTGGGTGCACAAAAGCTCTTATTTTGTCATGCATTTTCGATACATCAGTATAAATTTGAAGCCAGTTTTGCTTTGGGTACATAGAATAAATTTTATCCATAGCAGCTGAATTTAATTTATCTTCACTTGACTGTGGCTTTGTTATAGTATGCTCAAATGGATGGGTCATTTTGGCCCCATTAAAATCACAAGCACGAATTTTTAAATTCAACGTTTCCTAAATTGGGGAATACTTTTAGAGATTTCTTTTCATTGTCCATATGTGAGCAGAACAATACCTCAAGGCTAAATGGTAAAGGTAAAAGTGAGGAATCAGAAGGGTGTTACTGATAACAAAAGGACAGCTGAAGATTTTATTGTAGTGGCTGTAGACAACGCTGCAGATGCAACATTTTGATAGCTTTCGTTCCTAGAAGTTGCAAATAAGTGTTTTTCATCTACGAGTGGCATATGGTTATAACTTTATTTTAAGGAAAATGCCTCTGTTAGCAAATTCGCAATTAACTCTTCCCTGTTTATGGTTTTCATCTATTGAATGGAAACTAAAATTCCCTTGTTCAGGTGAAATGCTACCATTGCACATTTGGAAGTATTATGGGTTCATAATCTAAGATTTAAAAACAATGACTTCTTAACGATTTTTAATATTAGTGTAAAGATGAAGAAAACGCCCTTAAAACCTTTCTTCAAGCTACTTTTTGTTTGATAAACCCTTTCGAAAATAAAAGAAGAAGCATCCCTACAGAAAACTTTCTCACAATACTGAACCTGTTCCAAATGGTAAAAACGAAGAACACCAGTCTGGAGAGAATGAAATGCTATCTGAATAAATTACCTGTATTTGTGAAAATAGTAAAGCTGTATTTTATACGATACATTTTTACGCAAGCATAATAGTAGAACTTTAAAAGTTTAAGAAGGAAAAAACAGGAATAGGGACTTATTGAGCTCCCTTCATCCTACATTCGATATTGACAATAATAAGCCCAATAAAGCTTTCTGAAACGATATTTTATAACTGAAAAAAATTTGGTGTGGATGTTGTTTCCATATGGCTCAGAAATAATCAAGGTAGGAAGAATATATGATGCGGCTAGTTAATTTATTGCATACTATTTTTTATCTCACTGGAATTTATTCATGAATTCCATACAAATATGGTACTGGAATATAATTTAGGCTTAAATATCTTCAAGAATTCATATAAGAGCTGCGTACTACTTATAAATATTCGTAAAGAATACCAGTCGTATACAAACACAAAAGCTGATACTAATGAAGACTCTTCAGATGTGAAAGAATATTTGTTGTCAAGCTTCTAAGTGTTGAAGCAAAACAATTCATATTTTGTCTGACCGTGAAATAGCGGAATGTGGAATATACACAAAATATATAAAAAGAAATTGCCGAAACTAAATCATTCAATTAATGTTTTCTATATATTTTTCTAACTATTTAAATATTTCTAAGTTCTAATATATTGTCAAGAATGCTGTAAACATGTAACTTGTATGGTATCTCGGCAAATTGGTGAGATATTGGCTTCTTGGCAAAGTTATGGGAGACTCATATTTGCTGGCAAGATTGGCGATATATAGCCACATTTAATAACTTGGCGAAATTTGTTGCCGAACCCCTGTCTCTTGATTTTACTAGAAGCTTGTGGAAATTTCCAGAAACCTGAAAGCTATATAAAGCAGGACCTGTGTTAATGCTCTCCTTATTTCTCGGAAAAAGTGAGCCAAAAGGCTGTTAAGTTTTATCGCCATCCATTGTAATTGTGATTCATTTGGCGTGTTAATAAATTGATATTGTTTTTGTCTTAGCCAAAGTCTATTCAATCCAAGAAACTTTACTCAAGAATTTCGCAACAATATTATGTATTTTGTGTAATATAACAATTTAATGTCTACAAATGAACAAACTTTACTTCCTCATAAATGCAGATAATTGTTTGTGTAACAACACAGATTTATATCAGTTGGAGACAATTTTTATTTTAGGTATACCGAAATTGCCGTGGTTTTCGTGTTAAGCAATGTATCTAGGGTTTAATGAAACTTAGTATTACAAAAAAATTGCCAAAAGGGATCAATTCCCAGCCATGCTTAATTGAATGTTTTTCTTTTAAAACTACTAAAACAATACCACTGAAATATTTTTGATATTGCTCATTTTTGTAAAATGTAATACTTTCTTGTTTAATCGTTTAACAATATATCTAAAAATGGAGACAATGGTGCATAGCCTACTTTCCTACTAGAAGATAAAGAGTTAATTTTGCAAATAACGGTAAATATCAAATTGTCAGTTTCCTTACTGATACAGTTTTTTTATTCATGCATTTTCATGTTACTTAACCGTAGTTGTCCTAGTATAAAATGTAATTCAAGAAATAATAAATTTAACGGTGTTAATGCATGTATTTTATACAAAATTGAGTACACATAGCTTATATAGGATAAATTTTTATCTTTTTACAATTATTTTATTTAAGATTACAAAAACTCCAACACTGTCAAAAAAATGTCTTTTAATCTTCATTAAAATAGTGGTTTTTTTATTACTTTTTCTAGTTATTCAGTTTAAATGAATGCGAATTATTTATGCATTATGATTAAACTTTATTTTGTAAGGGGTGCTTTATATTATTAAAAACACAGGGGTATGACGGAGAAATTTTTTATCACGCACTTTTTATTAAGAATGTTTATGTAATACAAAAAAAAATTCTAAAGAACTTTTCAAATATTATATTAAAATTTTCCCAGGCATAGTAAATTCTATAACTTTTCAAGAAGAATACGTGAATTAAATTTGCATATTTATGAGTGCATTAAATTCGTTTTTTAATAAGAGAACTAGTTTTTATAACTGTGATAATATAATTAAAAATATTCTTTGTTAAAGAATTATTACTTTTCTATTACTAATTTTTGACAGTGGCTAATTTAAATTCTAGTATATTAAGAAACACAGATTTTTAATACATATTCTCTGACATATGGTGAATCGTATGAAATGTCAATAGTAAGGAGTGCTGGAGAACTGGTTTTTATAACTGTGATAATATAATTAAGAAATATGCTTTGTTAAAGAATTATTACTTTTTCTATTACTAATTCTTGACAATGGCTAATTTAAATTTTAGAGTATTAAGAAACACAGATTTTTAATACACATTCTCTGGAATATGGTGAATCGTATAAAATGTCAATAGTAAGGAGTGCTGCATTAATATAGTAATAAAAATACAATAATAAAATTTATAAAAAAATAATGTAAAAAATGTCTTTATATTACTCCAACTTTAGTTTACCTTTATTTCCACTTAAATATTGATTACAATAATTTAACTTATTTTTAGTGTAATGGTAATTGTACTTTCATTTCATACATTTATTTTCCATTTATTTTTATTTTCAAGTTGTTGAATATCAATGAAATAGCTACTCTTGAGTATCCAGTACGTTCGGCTCTCCTTACAATTGGTCTCTGCAAATTGGCCTCAACAACAAACCCTTATTTTAAATGGTGAAATATATGTGAAAATGTGAAAGGTATTTTTCTATTTTCCGGTGTTTATTAGGAAATACAGTCTCACTCTTTATTCATACCAGCGTTTTGAGTATAGGTATATTTGCATATGTACAAAAATAAAGTTAATTTGTTGAAATTCTGACAAATCTATAAATTTTGAAAAGTGAGTGTACATTTAAATGTCTGTCTAGAATAATTTTGTATGTACTTTGCATTTTATTATCTTAAATTCTTGTTAAATAAGTTCACAGATTGAATTAATGCTAAAGTTTGAATTAGAACAATATACTAATAAACAATGAAAATTATACCTTTGATTCAAATAATGAATTGTATTAGTTTCGAACTATATAACAAATTCTAACACATCTTATATGAATAGTAAATATATCTCTAATCATCATTACAGCATATTTTAAAAATTCATTAATAATAATGATATAAATATGACATGAACGTAAATCTTTAAAGAAAAAATTTTGTTTTTTCTATGACTAATAAATAAATTTTGTTTTTGGCAGGTCTTAAAAATAATTCGTAGCCACCGAATATGCCGATAAACCGTTCATTTACGTTATAGGACAGTTATAACTTGCAATCATGATCGCACATTTGAGTATTATGTTTTGCAGGTGAGTGATGAGATAATGTCAAACTTACACTTGGATCTCATAGATTGTGTACTTGATGCAGATCTAATTTGTAAGAGTGATATTATGGAGCATCTGTACTATCAGTTCAGTTGATACAAGTGGAGTACCTAGTATTCGATATTTATATGCATTATTATCATAGCGTTAAAACAAATGATAAGCAAAATTATGCTTGGAAAATAAGATGTTTTTAAAACTTAATATTTTAAGGAACACGATACGTTTATAAAAACCTAACTATTATGTTGCTGTTTTCTATGACACTGGAACAAACCAAGCACAATTGAGAATTCAGGCTGTCGTAATAAAGCTAAGGGGTTTGCCTTTTGTTTTAATGTGCACCATTAAAGTGAAACAACGACTTTGCTCAAGTAGATCCTCGTAATTTTGAAGCAGGTACCAAGCAGAAGACCCATAGACTTGTCCTGCCATCCCCAAAGTTATTAACTGAGAACTTTGAAGACATTGTGACCAAGAACATATTTTACGTGTCCCAGTCACCTTTAGGGTACACAGCGAATTTTAAGCCGCATTTGGTTCCGAACCCGCAACCTCTCAGTAACAGTTTCGTTGCTTTCGCGGTTTGAGCTACTGCGGTTGCCCTAACTAGTTTTACTGTAGGTAGTAAATCTGTGGGTGAGAATTAAATAACCATTTCTTCTGAGATTGCTTCAAATTAGAAGATTCGCCTGCATGCTATCATATATACTTCACAGTCAGTAGGGAAATAAATTAAAAAAAACAGTGTTAACACTTACTCAAAGTAATAGATTTATTTAAGCCATAAAAAATATTTTTCCTAGTATTGAAAATGATATTGTTAAGAGTTAAATAAATAATAATTATAATTAAAAGTTTATGATTTCAAAATACATTTAAACATAGAGATAACCATTCGTCAAAAGGAACTTCGCATAATAATGGATTCACATAAATAATAACTTATTTTGACTATTATCATTATTATGTTCAAAATATGCAATTTTAAAATTTACCTTCAGTTATGTAAAATACTTGATGTACATCTAATTTGTAAGAGCCATATTATGGAACATCTGTACTATCAGTTCAGTTGATACAAGCGGAGTATATATTATCCAATATTTGTATGTGTTATTATTATAGTGATAAAACAAATGATAAGCAAAATGATGCTTGGAAAATAAGATTTTTTCAAAAGTTAATATTTTAATGAACACGATAAGTTTAAAGAGGCCTAACTATTATTAATGTATGTAGTAAATCTGTAGGGGAGAATTAAATATATTTCTTCTAAAACTGCTTCAAATTAGAAGATTCGCCTACATTCTATCATATACACTTCACACTCATTAGGGAAATAAACAATAAAAAATTCAGTGTTGAAAATTACTCTAGAAAATAGTTCTACTTACTATATAAAATGTATTTTTCATATTATTAAAAATTACATTGTTAAAAAATTAATAATTATTATTAAATGATTTTGATTTCAAAATATATTTAACATAGAGATAATTATTCGTCAACAGCTACTTCGTATAATAATGGAACTCACATAAATAGTAACTTGACTATTACTATGTTCAAAATATGCAATATTAAAATTTAGCTTCAGTTATGTAAATATACGTACTTAATCTAATAAAAATGCATGTTTCAGATATTACAAATCATCTCTGACCGAGAGATTTCATGCTAGATAATAGTAACAGATAATATTCTTATTCTCTATATGAACTGGTGAAAAAAAGAACTGGAAATCGAGGTCAGGAACCATGAAATTGCTTTCGAGATTAGATTTTAAGTGGCATTTTCAAGCTCCATCATCCGCAATTGAATAAAAAGGAAATCTTATACAGCCTACTATATCTCGTTTTTCATACTCACAGTCGATTTATCTTCATCTTCTACATATATCTATCATAATTTTAAATTTAACTTCAGGTATGTAAATATACGTACTTAATCTAATAAAAATGCATGTTTCACATATTACAAATCATCTCTGACCGAGAGATTTCATGTAGATAATATAACAGATATATATATTCTTATTCTCTGTATGAATGGTGAAAAAAAGAACTGGAAATCGAGGTCAGGAACCATGAAATTGCTTTCGAGATTAGATTTTATAGTGGCATTTTCAAGCTATATCCGCAATTGAATAAAAAGGAAATCTTATACAGCTATATATATTCGTTTTTATACTCACAGTCCATCTTCTACATATATCTATCATATTTTTTCTTATAAGTACCAATCTTGTAAGCTACTCATTCTTGTACAAACACCCTATACTTTTACAGACATGTGCATTTTTATGTCAGTGTAGTTATTTATGTATACAGGCACATACATACATACATACATGTGTATATGTATATGTATATATATATAATATATATATATATACATATATATATATATATATATATATATATGTATATATGTATATATATATATATAATATATATATATATATATATAATATATATATATATATATATATATATATATATATATATATATATATATATATATATATATATATGTATATATATATATATATATATATATATATATATATATATATATATATATATATATATATATATATATATATATATATATATATATATATATATATATATATATATATATATATATATATATATATATATATATTATATATATATATATATATTTATATATATATATATATATATATATATATATATATATATATATATATATATATATATATATATATATATATATATATATATATATATATATATATATAATATATATAAATATATATATATATATATATATATATTATATATTATATATATATATATATATATATATATATATATATATATATATATATATATATATATATAATATATGTATACCTCCATAACTTGACCACCTAAGGGACTGTAACTAAGTGGTCAACTTAGGGAATTTTTTAAAAATATTTACTATAGTACAATATTATGCGATTTACATCGTCTTCCTTCAGAGTTGGGTAGTTTTCAGTTTCATCGTCACTTGGATCATCATCCTCTTCGCCGTCCGTTTCTCGTACCTTAGAGTTCTCGCTGTGCTTAGTCCCAGAGAGTATCTCACTGAAGATTGCCTCTAGGTCTGGTTCAACACATGTTACTAACTCATCGTCCATGGTAACATAATCTTCAAAATTAACTCCATCAAAAACTGGCAAGGGAGATAGAGGAAGCTCATCCTCTTGCACTGATGTTGTAGCTGTAATAAATCCAGCTTTCTTGTAGCAGTTCTTAATTGTGACTTGAGTAACTTTATTCCAAGCAGAATTAATCCAATGAACAGCATTCAAAGCATTTACTGATGCATCTGTTGATGATGCCAACGCAGAAGGACCACAAGTTTGTGCTTTCATGATCACCCATTCCAGAAGTTGAGCTCTGTAGTGCACTTTGAAGGACTGAATAATGCCTTGATCTAAAGGTTGGGTTTTCAAAGTTGTGTTTGAAGGCAAAACTTTTAGCTTCACATTTGTGAGATTATTCACTTTTTGGTGGCTGAGGCAGTTATCTACGGTAAGTAGAATAGACCGCTTCATTTTCCTCATTTCTGTGTTAATTCCTCTAACCCACTCTTCGAATAAAGCACTGGTCATCCAAGTGGATTATTCGCTCTCCAAAAAACAGGAAGGTCATCAGGTTTTACATTTTTAAATGCACGAAGTTTTGCGGTTTTGCCGATCACCATAGGCTTCAATTTTTCTCCAGTCATACTAGCACATGGAAGAACAGTAAAACGCTGTTTTGAAAGTTTTCCTCTTTTGCAAGAGTCACCCTTTATTACTAGACTTCTATCAGACATTGCTTTAAAGAAGAGACAACATTTATCAGCATTAATGATGTCCTCATCTTTAAAACCTTTAGCAAACTCTGGGAATTTTTCAATAAACTTCTTCACCACTTCAGCTGAAACCTCATTCGATTCCCTACACAAAACTTGAGAAATCTCGTATCGTAGTTTGAATTTTTCAAGCCAACCTGCTGACGCTTGGAAGTCCTCAATTTTGAATTTTTTTGCTACTTCCTGAAGCAATGACCCCGATATTCTTGCATTAATTGATCTCATCTCTGTAAACTGTAACGATCCGTTACATGAACCTAAAGAACGAGTAGCACGAAGGTGTCCTTTCGCCGTGGATTAGCGGCAAATAGAACCGGGTAGTCTAAAATAACTTAACTGAAAACTGTCTGTGTGCTGGAGCCAGATCATCTAGGCTTTGTAAGTCTGTTGAATGGAAAGACTCTGTGAAAAGATTGTAAATAATTACAGTGCACCTTGTCGCCCATTAGCGGTAGCGAAAAAGGCAATTAAGTTGTTTGGGTTGGCTGATCTGAAGACGGCTTTTTGGCCACGTATGGAAACGGAACAGCTGATCCAAGGGTGACCGCAAGATTGCATCACCCTGGTTCTGGAAGGTTCCCTGAGAACCGCTGAAAGAAAAACGGTGGCGCTATAAAAGAAGGGTGACAGTACTAAAAAGGGCTTTTTTCTTCTTGAGGCTTCTACCTGATAGAGCCTTCGTAGCTTCGTATCTCCGCTCCTGGAGTTTGCTTGTTTAGAGACCACCAGCGTCTCTGTTGCTAGGAAGTCGACCTTCGACTTGGGATATCCTTTCCCGTTATCTTGCTAATTTTTATTTTACCTCTTACATAGAAGTAGGTAGCCGAGAGTGACTTTGCTTTCGAATTTGGATCGTCTTTCATCCTGAGATTTCCTTCACAAACCCCAGCGTGATAAGCACTCTGAACTTTCGAACCTTGCTGTGAAAGCCAACTGTCAACCGGAGGTGATAGTGTTTATTACCGGCACTAAGTAGCGAACAATTCCTGTGATTAGAACCCCTAGCCATACTGTATAAGGTATTCCACGCATCCTTATTGTGTGAATATTATCTCTGCACAAGATCCCCAAATAGTTAACATCCTTCTGAATCTGTACATAGCTGTACATAAATTATTCGATTGAATAAAATATTTAATCAAGATTAAATAGTTTTCTAGCCTGTTTCATTGACGGCTTCGCCTACTATTTCCCCAGTACGTTACAAAACCAACGAAATGTGATTTCATAGCGTCGAGACACGTTTTTCTCCTTTTTATTTGAAGTTCCCCGTTTTCGGAAGAATATCTTTCCAGATATTCTTCCTTGCGTTTTAAAATGTTGCTCACAGTTGTCTTACTCACACCAAATTTTTCTGCTGTCTTTCTTTGGCTGATGCTTTCCAGAAAATTAAGAAGATCCACTTTCTCCTTTAATTTAAGTTCTTTAGAGTTTTCTTTGCGCAATTTTTAATAAAAATTCGCAAATAAGCGACTGGTACTGCCACGACTCAATGTCTAGAAAAAAAAAGAACAGAACGTGTTTCACATGCAAGCGATACACGTTGTTTTCCAATTCTGCGTAGTTCGTTCATTGCTACACCGCTACACACATACCCCACTCTCCTAACCTTTTTCGACAGATTCAGCAATTACAGCCAATACAAGAAATGAAAGTATGCAAAGGGCTAGAATATTATTTCTATTTAACAAAAGGCTTTTGTAATCTCTTTTATTTCCCTCCCATAGTACCATACGGAAGTGAACAACGAATGGTGCGCCAAAGAGGGGGGATCGCGAGTGTTGCTCAGATAATCCAATTGACTGGTAAAGAAGTTCCTGGAAACCAGGTGGAGAACAGCAGGAGAGAATATCTAATTCAGGAAAACATCAGTGGTCAAGTTACAGAGAGTAAAACTTACTAAAAATTGGTCAACATACAACTTACAGAGGTGGTCAACATAGAAAGGTAAATCGCCATTAAAAATGCATTTTGGCCATACAAACTAATATATTTCGGTCAACATAGAGAGGTGGTCAACTTACAGAGGCGGTCAAATATTTTTTTATATAAATATATAGAATATATATATATAAATATATATATATATATATATATATATATATATATATATATATATATATATATATATATATATATATATATATATATATATATATATATATATATATATGTATATATATATATATATATATATATATATATATATATATATATATATATATATATATATATATATATATATATATATATATATATATATATATATATATATATATATATATATATATATATATATATATATATATATATATATATATATATATATATATATATATATATATATATATATATATATATATATATATATATATATATATATATATATATATATATATATATATATATATATATATATATATATATATATATATATATATATATATATATAATATATATATATATATATATGTGTGTGTGTGTGTGTGTGTGTGTGTGTGTATCTGTGTGTGTGTGTCTGTATAAATATAACACTTTGTTGCCGCAGAAAACTAACAAACATGTTGATCTACTTTCAATTTTAAAGTGACATGATTTTTTTAATACATTACCAGTACAGAATATTCTTGTAATTTCTAGAAATAACACAAAAGCAAAAGTTATTAAATTAAATAATTTTTTTTTAAAATGGTACCAATGTTTGAACACATATAACAGTTTCCACGGAGGACAGGAATGTTACCACTTCTCCACTGAAGTTTTGTTTTATTCCTATCTTAAACGTTAAATTTTATGCATAAATATAATACATTAAATATTATAAAAATAATTATGAATTATATTGTATTAAGTTTTATTTTCCTCAGATTCAACAATCTGATTACATAGGGCTAAGAAACACTGAAGTATATAAATATTAAACCTGTCCTCTATTTTTAACATTTTACCCGCAAGCAAGCCGTTGCTAATTAAATGAGGGCTAATTTTTAACTATATGAGATCCGTACATATTGTGATCAGTATGACTGGACCGTATGACTTCGCATTTAAAATAAATATATTGGATGAAGGGGGAAATGATACAGCATACAAGATTTTCAAATGTAACAACAAATGGCACTGTAAGGAGCAGTGTAACAACAAAAGTGGATTTGGTTACAAGTGACATTTTAATTCGACATACGAAAGATTTTGTATGGATCGAATAGTTAACATCTCTCCGTTCTTTTTAATGTGCATGAATATGTAAGTTGTAGTAGAAAAAAAAATAACTTCCATATTAATCGAAATATGTGGCACTGTTACTGGGAAGCCCATCAACCACGGTAAAGTCGTCGTCCCACATTCGATTGAAAAAAAATGGCTTTTAATTATTCCCCAAACAAAAAAAATATGAAAAGCAAACATAAACATACCTTTTATTTATTTATAATATTATTTTAGGCAGGATTAGTATAATGTCATTCATAGTGTGCCACACGTTAAACCGATATACAGCATGTTCTACAACAAACCTGAGTGTCTCTAAGGTGATGGTAGAATAAGTAGAATAAACTTCCAAGTCAATCAACATAGGTGGCACTGTAACTGAATAGTCCATCGACCACGGCAAAGTCGTCTTACCGCATTGGGTGATGTTACAAATAAGTAGCTTAATCTGTATCTTCAGTTCAGCTAACTCCAGTCTACGTGGATTGAAGTGTAATGACCTTGAGAATCAGCCAGGTCGTTGGACAATGACGACTGATAATTTTCGAAGTTGCATGACCGGCTATGTGATATGCAGAGTAGCGTCATTTTACATGAAAATGATTCTATCCACATATGTAAGCTGTAGAAGTGTTGAAATGGCCTGGTTGCTTAGCAGACTCTCCTACCGTTTATTCATCAATGTATAAGGAATGGTATCTGCAGGACACATATCTTCAAAACAACCGAACCATGTACAATGCTGTTAACTTACACCACATAGTTACCTTTTACAAATGCATCAGTATTTTAGCGAATTGCAAATGGATTTTTCTTATCTATATCCTGGAACTTTGCTTGTTGGCAAATCATTGGAGAGAGAAATGGGCTTTGATTTTCCACAAAACTTTCCATGTTTATTCACTGTCCATCTCCATTTGAACGATAAATTCCAGAGCAAACGTTTATCTTCTTCACGGATTAACAGGAAGCAACTCTTCACCCTGCTTAATTTTTTAAGGTACAAATGTAGGACATTTTATGTACCGTGCTTAGAGGCATGTACAAAGATCAGGCAATTGCCTATTCAATACACTTTTGCACACCACTGCTCATCCCTTTCTCTAATGTTGTTCACACATCGTCAACTGCCATCGAAACAATTGAATTTCATCCTCTGCCAAATTTCATTTCAAAACAACATGTCTCTTCGAATTTCAGAATTGCATTCTTTAGATCCTTTGCAAACGTTGGAGCCTCTCACACACTATTTTCAGACAGGCATAACACATTTTTCAGTTTTTTTTTTCTCTTTCTAACTTTAACCACGTAAATTAATATCATTTTAAATGTTCTTTAAATGATTTATGGAAGCCCACATCTAGAGACTTTAAATAATGGTGTCTACTCGTAATACATACCACTTCAAATAAGTAAATTTGTATCTTAAATTCTTTCATTTATTTATACTTATTATTCATTAGATCACATCTGAAAAACAGCAAAACTAAAAGACTTGTTGGACCCTTTGAGACTTCACGATATTTTTGACAAATATTTTTGCTCACAATTTAACACTGTTTTATTCCATACACTCATTATAGTAAATATTAATATATCATTATTTAAGTAACAATGAGTTGTATCGACCTAGTATGACAATATTTAAGGTTTTAATATAAAGAAAAGTGTATGTCTTCATCTGGAAAATATGATTTTTTTATTGTAAATTGAAAGTATAGCCGTTGTTATAAATTTTATGGCTTATTCGCCATTTGGTAATGATATATATTAAGTAACAAATTGAAATTTAAAGTTTACAAAACTTTAACTTGGGAAACGTTTTTACATACACAATTCCCTTTTATGAACATAAAATTTATATAGAATGTCTTATTAGGTTATTACTTGAACTTAAGGATTTTTTGACGTATGTTGTATGTTTCATTGATTATATGATATATATCAAACTAATCGATTTTCTTCTTTTCTAAATCACTTAGCTAATTAGGAGCCCTTCAAAGAATAGCTACAAAGTAATTTATCCAAAATATTATCTTGATTCACCTTTTGAAGAATTACTTATGGGATGTATATTATGTTTAAAATGAAATATCTTGCAAATATTACGCTGTGTTATTTTTTATACTGAATGATAAGCAAGAAATGTCATCATGTTTTCACAAATACTTTGTCTTGTATTTCCGTCTATATCAGATTTTGCAATATGCAATCTGTCAGACTCTAAGGAATTAATGACATCACATATTTTATTTTCAGTTATTTTTTTCTTACTGTCACTTTTAAACAAATTGAATGATGTACTGCAAATTAAATTAAAATCATTTAAATTAAATGCATTTTAATGCTAACAAAGGTTTGGTAGTTTTGGTATATATACGATAACTTTAGGCAACTGCTGCTGTTTGTTAAAGCTTTGTTACATAACTTTATAATAAATATACATTCCTTTTCTATCTCGGTAAACAAGGTAAACAATCTGATTAACTTCCATGTTATTTCTATATAAAATTACATTATTATCATCTATTATATTGTAGCGAAAATCGTTCCTTTCAGCAAGGACGCAGTGGCGCAGTCGGTAAAGCGGCGGACTCGTGAACGGGAGGTTCCGGTTTCGGAAACAAGCGAGGCAAGCTGCATTTAAAAAATGATTTTAACCTAGATTTAATTTATGTTAATTTAATTTCATTATGCAAATTTATGTAAATTTAGTTCCTAATTTTCTGCGGGCCTTCCAAGTCTGGAAGGTTCTAAAAGTGTATATAAGTAGGATTTCCTTCAGTTGCGAGGGAATAAAAATCTTGAACTGGTCTTGAGCGTTTATCAGTCATTTCACCAAGTTCAGTTCATTGCATCTACTCGACAATATGTAACGATTTAATAATGTATATAAAAGACACAATATATATTATTTATTGAACGGTTACGTCTGCAAAAGTTTGCTGTCTATTTATTTTATAAATATTTATGGCAATTTCATACATTTGGATTTTGGTTTCACTGACTAATTTTGTTTGATTCGATTTAACTTGTCATTGTCTATACATGCAGCTTAATACTGTGAACTACTACATCAAGATGATGAAGATCAGTTATGAACACTAGAAATATGAAACCGTGGACTGCAGTGAAGAGTTAATAGATTTGAAAAAAAATATAGTTTATATTAAGTCAAAACTTCTGTGGGAATTAATTTGAAATCATCAATATTTTATACTTTTTTAAGCTGCTGTTATATTAAGCTTTAAAAAATTGAAAGAAATTTTCTGGATTTAAAGTTGACACAAAGTATTACTAAATTTTGTTGTGGTTTATGATATGTTTAAATGAACATTTGTAGGTCCATCATTCGTAACCTAATCAAAGCTATGAAAAATAAGATACATTATCACTTAATTTCCTACATTGAAGATGTGTTTGAAACATAATTTATTTACTTATAAGAAAGTGCATAACTAATGACTATTTAATAAAATATTTAAAGAATTGTAATCTAGAAATTAAATTTTTTACATTTAATGTAAACACTGTGGTAGGATGGGTCCTCAAGTGGAGTACTCTATAAATATATCGTAAAACTTAACTCAAGCATCAGAATCTGTGCAAAGAACAAAAAAGATATTTCCTTTAAAAAATAAACACTAATAAATGTATTCCATGGATGTTACTAACATTTGCCAACCTTTTTCATCTTTCTTTCAATATGGTAAATGAAATACATACAAGAGTAACATGTATGTTAAAGGAAAATGATCACTTCTAACAGGCTTGTTGATGGTGGAAAGAATTAGTCTCGATTGCAGTTTTCTGATGGCTTGATTCAATATATACACCTGAAGCGTCAAGGTTATGGTTCACCAGTTTTACAAATTCAAAGATGGTTAAATATTGTATTACGTCTCAGCAGTCTGTAAGATATTAATGAATATTACAGTACACATATTTTTACTCAAATGAACAATAATATTTTATTTTAGCAACTTTGAAAACCACTGAGAAATATCTGATGCTGAGCATTTCACTTCTCCTCATTTCATCTCATTTCTTGCCACAGTAGTTAATGGAAGTAAAGGAATGAAATATCATTTCCATTACACCCTGGATGTAAATAAAATTTGTTGATAATAACGGTGATAAACTTTTCATATGCTAGTAGAGTAATAAAAAGACTCGTTTTACATGATGCTCACCATGTAAAACGAGTTCTTTTAATACTGTAATAGCATACAGCCCGTAAAGACGGACGTCATGACGGGTTCCTGTTCTGTCCCGACGGGATAAGAAAAAAATTCAATTTTCCAGAATTGTAAAGTACCCTATGAGGTAGATAAAAATATGGTTTTTTTTTAGGATGAGAATTCTCTAGTACACGCACAATAATTTGTTTATATTCATACTCCTCTAAAGTCTCCCGATAGTGTGAATGCAGTTTAGAATCACGTTGAATTCATTTAGAAAGGTAATTGAAAGTTTTCTTAGCTACGTCGAAATTATCGTTAATTTCTCTCCATTTTTTCTTGCCACAATAATTAATAGACGTAAAGGAATGAAACTATCATTTCCATTACACCCTGGAGGTAAATATAATTTATTGTTAGTACCGGTGATAAAATTTTCCTTGCAACAAAAAATAATCAATGATTAAATTTAAAATTATTACATATATACCTAATATATTATCTAAGCCAAATATAAAAGAAAATTATTTACATAATATCAAAGTTCAGTGACAAAACATATGAAATAATGTAGATTTTATTTAAATAATTTAAAATAAGAAGTGATTAAATGAGATGGTTAAAAATATGAGGTCATACCGCTAGAAAAAATGTTATTTTTACCTATTCATTGTGTGATAAATTGATAAATTTAGTACCCTTCACTTAATCGAGGAAAACAGGGCTTGAAATAATGGTATTAAATGCTAGAAAAGAGGGTGAAATTGGGGAATTTCGAACGTTGCTAACCCTAAATAATCAAGAAGCCAATTTGGATGCCTTGTAACGACCCGTTACATTACCCGAAAGAAAGAAGTACGGAAGGTGAACTAAAGGACCTAGCGCATCGGACAATTATTGTTAGCGACATGTAGAAATGCACGATCTGAACAAAGCCATTTGTGTACCGGGTTTTGTCAACAAAACAGAGGCAATCGTTTAAGTGGAAGTAAGTTAAAAAAACTGTTATTACGCCGCAGCCAGTGTGTCTACGTCTTTATGATATCTATTGCCGTCAAGAGACTCTGATAATAATTATAAATTGAATGACGGTGGGGTCCACTGTTCCCCAGATATGGAACAAGTTAACGATGCCTCTAATATATGCCTTTATCCCGGTTTGTCCCCTGCGGCTTGACGGGCTCGCGCCGGGTACTTTGGTGGGCAGTGCTGTGGTGGAGTGGTCCCATGCTTGCGATCTGCCCTCCCACACAGCCGAGAGGGCCTTACGTCTATAGTGGCCCGGTTTGGGCGTACTCTTGCCTGTAATGTATTTAGGATGGTTGGCTAGTTAACTTAAACTCGTCAGCTGAGACAGGTGTTTTATTTGACCAACAAAATTTCGTGACCTTGGATCTAGAAGATCCCGGAAAGAATCACGTGAGGGGCAATGGTGACTCTTATATAATAAGATTATCTGAGCGGAGAGAGCGTTCTTTTTGTGGAGCTCGAGATGAAGGCACTTGACCCTCCGAATTGCCGGAGCTTGCTGTTTTTTTCAGAAACCGCCAGCATAACTGATTTCTGCTAGGAAGGTGACCTTCAACTTCGGGATCTCATTCCCATTACATTCAAATATTTTTTACTTCGTGCTTTAAAGTAGATCGCTGACACTTAATCCCATTTTTCGATTTTGCATCTTTGATTCCCAACGAACTCCATCTAGATACGTATTCTGAGCTCTTCGAGTCTCAGTGTACAAGTCAACTGTTCGGATCATCATACCGGTAGATTATGGAGTCATAGTCCAGTGCCTAATTAAAGAAACAGTTCCTGTGTTCGAGAATTACCAGCTTCACTGTAACAATGATTTTTATAATTTTAATGCTTATATCAGCACGAGATTTCAGAAGCAATTGAATTTACTGAATCCTGTATATAAATGAATATAAATTCTCACTAAGAATAAATCATTTAATCAAGATTAAATAGATGTTCAACCTGTATCCTTGATGGCCTCACCTACCCTTACTCTAGTACTTCACAGCGATTATCCTTTCCAGGTGCAACCGCTTCAAAAATTCTGACTGGGGGACAGATAACTTAGGCTATTATTATATAATGGATTAAATTTTAAAATATTGACTTAAGTTAAACATCTTTTCTTTACAAGGAGGAATATTCTGAATATTGCAGTACTTTAAAATAACATCTCAGGAAATCGCTCCTGAAATTTAGAATTTATAAATTTAATTTACGAAATATTAATACAAATATTCTCTCGAGACAGGAGAAACGTAATCATTTTAAAGATCCTCGAGCTCTGGAGATGCGTTCAAATTTACGTAAGTTCATGAATTATGCGAACACTTTTCTACCCGCACTGTCATTCGTTACCTTAATTCGGAAATAGAAATCCAGTCCCAAATTTCAAAATATACCTGTAGGGACTTTTTGATAAAACGAAATCCTTTGCAACGAAGAATAACACTTCAATTGAATACGCTTTTGAATATTTAATTCTAAAGATATTTAAACGAATTCTAAGAGTATTAATTTATTTAAAATTTTAAAATGAAGGCGAATTAATATAATTTATTTCTTGTACATAATTAAAATTGTATTTTATATAAATATATACACTTAAAGTTTTATATATTTATATTTATATATTTTTATATATATATTTACATTTATATATTATATATATATATATATATATTATATATATATATATATATATTTATATATATATATTATATATATATATATATTATAATTATATATTATATTTAATTTATATATATAATTTACATATTTATATATATTTACATATATATATATATATATATATATATATATATATATATATATATATATATATATATATATATATATATTTATATTATAAATATATATTATATATAAATATATATATATATTTAATTTATATATATATATAATATTTATATATATTTACATTATAAATATATATATATATATATTATTTAAAATATATATAAGATATATATATATTTTATATATATATATATATAATATATATATATATATATTTATATATATAATATACATATATTTACACAAATATATACATAAATATTATAAAATATATTATAATATTTTATATACAAATATATATAATATATATATAAATATATATTTATAATATTACATATATTCATATATTTAACATATATATATATATATTATATTATATTTTTATATAGATATATATTTATATATATATATATATATATATAATATTATACATACAAATATATAAATAATATATATAACATATATATTCATATATATATATACATATATATATTTATAATATATATATATATATATATATATATATATATATATATATATATATATATATATATATATATATATATATATATATATATATATATATATATATATATATATTTATATATATATATATATATATATATATATATATATATATATATATATATATATATATATATATATATATATATATATATTATATATATATATATATGTATTATATATATTATGTATATATATATATGTATATATATGTATGTATATATTGTATATATATGTATATATATATATATATATATATATATATATAAATATATATATATATATATATATATATATATATATATATATATATATATATATATATATATATATATATATATATATATATATATATATATATATATATATATATATATATATTTATATATATATATATATATATATATATATATATATATATATATATATATATATATATATATATATATATATATATATATATATATATATATATATATATATATATATATATATATATACATATATATATATAATATATATATATATATATATATATATATATATATATATATATATATATATATACATATATATATATACATATATATATATATATATATATATATATATATATATATATATATATATATGTATATATATATATATATATATGTATATATATGTATAATGTATATATGTATATATGTAAATATATATATATATATATGTAAATATGTATATATATGTATATATATTAATCAAAATTAATCAAAGAATAAAAATTAAAGGAATTGAAATAAATATTGGAACGAATATGGAATTGGTGTACTTTATTTGGTGGGGGGGAATTGCGACCCCCACATTCCGGTTAAATGGCCATTTTAATCAATTGAAACGCTCCCGGTCACCATAAGTACAGCAATAAAAAAGAAGACTAAAGTCTATAAAATATAATACCATGAACGAAAAATGAAATCCAAACCTATTACAAACCAATGCACAAATAAAATTTATAAAAGTACGCTAAAATACCAAAAAGACTTATAACAATAAACCGATGTATAAATTAAAAATATAAAAATCAATAAAATACTAAAAAGTGTTATAAGAACTACTAAGAATATTATAGTAAAAAACACATCTATAACCAACCCATTGTACGTATAACATCCTTTCCAACTGATCCCAGACACGACCGCACAACTCCAAGCACAAATAAATGTGGGTAACCCGCAGATAAAACTTGGCTTACGTATATCCTAACAATATTATTTCTATCAGAAGTTGAAGTGTTTAGTTTAGTACTTCGTATTATAAAATTCAAAATGATATTCCTTTTTACGTTAGTGTTCAAGTTACTGTTCTAATCAGTTATACGATTAATATTAAAATTTTATGTATCGCGTTTATCATACATTTTATATTTCATACGTCTATTAACTACTTTTACTGCCATATCCAAAAAAATTAAATACCCATATGGTCTTAAAGGTGTTTCTTTTAGATTTATATTAACTGGATAAAAATTCAATATTAAATCTTCATTATCTCTAAAACCGACAATTACGTCATCCACGTATCGATAAAAATATACATTTCTAAGAATAGTAGATTTGGTTTCATAAAAGTGTAAATATAGATCTGCAATAGCTGATGAACAACCTCCCCCCCCATAAGAACACCATATACTTGTTGATAAAACTTAGAGCCATCATGTAAATAATTTTCAAAAAGAACTATTTTGAGTAAATTTTAATATTTTTTTATGTAAATGTATTCCATTAAATCATATCTGCCATAATATTCCACAGCTACATTGTACACTACCAAAGTATCGATATTGTTAAATAAATCCTCAATATCATATCCTTTAAACGGTGTTAAATCGTCAGAATCTTTTAATTAGTATATTAACTCAAAGCTATTCTTAATAATTGCCGAACCAAAAATATTTACCTTAATCAACAACAGTTTTAAAACCTTTAATAACAATAAATTAGCCTTGGAAATATAAGTTTTATATCCTATTGTAACAGGACGGAACTTCATTGGGTTTTTGTGGAACTTTGGTACAGCAACAATGTATGGAAAAATAATTTTATTAATGGATATATAGATAATTTTATATAATGCTAAAATTCGTTTCTTTAGGGAGGTTTCGCAGTATTCATAGAGGCGATAAAAATTAGTATTATTATAAAAATCACGTACAACTTCTTTATAATAGGGTTTACAAATAAATGAATAGTTAGAGGCAACTTTGTCGATGTAAGTAATAATGTAACTGTCTTGTAAGTTTTTAACCATTGATTTAGAAGGTTCACTCAACACATTGAGTTGGCGTCCCTTTATAGCATTAATGTAATGTGTCCATATTAAATTGAAAGAATTAATGTGCCATTCCTTAAAAGCCTCCTCTGGTAATCCGTATTTTATTGCCAATTTATAAGCAAAAGAATTCAAATCCAATAATAAATTAGATTTAATATTATTATAATTTTCGAAACGAAAATTGGTACCTTTGTATAAAATGGTTCTTAAGTAAGTATCTTTTACAATAGCTAGGTCACCAGTAATTACGTGTCCGTAAGATCTATCAAGAAATTCAGAATTAGAATTGCAATTGCATACATTATCAGTATATAAGTCCCTGGCCTCCCTATTATAATTAAACACAAATCTACCGTTAGGTTTAGATTAACGAAAAGATATAACTGGCTTAACATTGATATTTTTCAAAAATTTAGAAGTATAAGACATTATTTGTTTCAAAGGAATTTTATCAAAAATTAAATTTTGAAAACCTAGTACACAATATTATTTAACCACATGATCATCTTTCATTTTTAAATCTATGAGCAGGAATTGAGCACGTTTCTTAATAGTATCTTTAATAATGTATAATAAATAAGTCTTATTAGCATTAAACAAATCGACATAACATTTATTGTTAACGTAACACCAAATCTCTTTTAACCATTTTGATTTTATGTTATAGACTGCACATTTTACCCAATTTAGATTTATATCATCAGACTGTGTAATTTTAGCAGCTAATTCATTAAAAATATGTTTGTGTTTTTAAACGTTTAGTTTTTTACAACCATTGCCTCTACAACCTCTAGCTCTAGTTTTAACTCTCAATCTTGAAGCAATGTCACAAGGACTAACTATATCAATATTATCCCAAAAGTGTTTACCTAGATACATAGTATTTAAACCGTAAGGATAAAAAGTATTGTGTTGTAAAATATGGCTATTTTCCCACCAAAGCCTATGTTTTAAGGAAGGAACAATATCAAGAATAAATATAGTAATATTTTCAAAGCCATGTTCAGTAAAATGTTTAACTTCTAAAGTAGTATCAAGATTGGCATTGTTATGAAGTTTACCCACACAACATCTATGTTGATTCATTCTTAAATGCAAAGGATTAGCAGTCTGTCCAACATAATACATATTACACAATTCTCATTTAATTCGCAATTCCCCCCCCCCCACCAAATAAAGTACACCAATTCCATATTCGTTCCAATATTTATTCCAATTCCTTTAATTTTTATTCTTTGATTCCTTTTGATTAATATTTATTTTGGCTTTACTTGATAGCGGCGTGGCGAATCGGTAATGCTAATGAATAGCTAATGAATTGCTAATAAATTTCTTTTCTTAATTTTCTTTTATATTTCTTATTTTTTTATATATATATATATATATATATATATATATATATATATATATATATATATATATATATATATATATATATATATATATATATATATATATATATATATATATATATATATATATATATATATATATATATATATATATATATATATATATATATATATATATATATATATATATATATATATATATATATATATATTATATATATATATATATATATATATATATATATATATATATATATATATATATATATATATATATATACATATATATATATATATATATATATATATATATATATATATATATATATATATATATATATATATATATATATATATATATATATATATATATATATACATATATATATATATATATATATATATATATATATATATATATATATATATATATATATATATATATATATATATATATATATATATATATATATATATATATATATAATATATATTTATATATATATATATATATATATATATATATATATATATATATATATATATATATATATATATATATATATATATACATATATATATATACATATATATATATATATATATATATATATATATATATATATATATATATATATATATATATATATATATATATATATATATATATATATATATATATATATATAAATATATATATATATATATATATATATATATATATATATATATATATATATATATATATATATATATATATATATATATATATATATATACATTGTACAAGTTTCAAACGAACTATTAGATCACAAAGCTTTGCTCCATTGGAAACACAAAACTTTTAGTACTGTCCCTGATAATTTGTCCACCTATTACACACAATCACACATACATATATACAAATAAGTGTATACGCACACACACACACACACACATATATATATATATATATATATATATATATATATATATATATATATATATATATATATATATATATATATATATATATATATATATATATATATATATATATATATATATATATATATATATATATATATTCAACATAAATACCATTTTCTAATTATATTAGTAAATTAAATATTTTATAAATTCAAAATCGAATGAAAAATTTCAAAATTATTGCTTCAAATAATTCTTTTTAAAACATGAGTTGTGGTTTGTTAAGGTGATGACTAACTGAGCGTTTAGGCCAGCCACACGTATAAGTGGAATAAGCCTGAGGCGGCCTAAGATCCTCCTTGATCGTTCAAGGTGACTGAAGCAGGAAAAATATGTTCGTGGTCAGAATGCCCTCCAAGTTCTCAATCAATACCTTTGGGAGTGGTAGGCTAAGTTTATGTTTCTTCTGGTTAATCCCTGCTTCAAACTTATAAATACCCAATTGAGCATAAGCCGTATAAATTCAAATTATTTCCTGAAGATTGAATATTTGTTGATTTGATCCCTTTAGGTGCTCGTCAAATATAAGTAGGCCGTCCTTTGCCTTAATGCAAGTAGCCTCCGGCACAATCGTGCTCGGTTTTTGTAAGTGGCATAAACAACAACAACAACTAATATCGTTATGCTAATAGAATAAACTTAAGTAAACAATACACATTTAAAATGCGCAGAATTCAAGGTATATGACACAAAGTGGAAAATATATTTTGCAAAGTAAAAAACAAATGCTTAAATAAAAAATATGGCTAAAATATGCCGATGTTTGAAACATTATATAAACTAAATTGCAATAGGCATATTTTATATATTATATTTTATATAATAGAGTCATTTTTGAATCAACTATATTTATGCGTCGGTTATATAGTACACATCAAATAACATTTATAGTGAATTAAACATTGTTTTATTATTGATTATCTGTATTAGAATTTAGACGAATCCTACAAGTAAGGACCAATATTTTACAAAAAATATGACCTGTTTTCTTGATGAGATATTTTAAATCTACTCTAGGTTTGTGAGCATTCCCTAAAAGTATTAAAGTTAAATACTAATAATGGGAAGAATATTAATTTTTTCGTACAACATATTTACAGTAGTCATTTGAGCTTTGAGAAAATAAATCTATTTTGTAATATTAAACTCACGTTTATGTTACAGTTGATGTCCATATCATTTCTACTTTATACGCTATAATTTTTTAATATGGAGTTATTTGTTTTTCAATATCCCCAATGCAGTTTCACGGACTTTTTATCATTTTATTTTAAGGTCATAAGAGCTCAATATCGCAACAAGAACCTATGAAATAATAACCCACATTTCACAACGTGGGAGGAAAGTCAGCTAACAACTATGCCAACATTACAATATATTTTCAATAAGGTAAATAGCTGTTAAACATACTGGTACATCATTTTAATAATAATAATTTGAACTTGGAAAAAATAAATCTCTTTCGAAACATAAAACTCACGTTTATGTTACAGATTATGTTTATATCGTTTCTACTTTATAAGCTATAATTCTTCAATGTGGAGTTATTTGTTTTTGAATATCCTCAGTGATTTTCCACGGACTTATTGCCATTTTATTTTATGATCATAAGAGATCAAAATTACAACAATAACCTATGAAATAATAACCACAATTCACAATGTGGGATGAAAGTGAGCTAACAATTATGGCAACATAACAGTATGTATTCAATAAGGTAAAGAGCTGTTAAAGTTTAAAGAATTGGAAAGATTCCTTAAAATATGAGAACGAAAACACAGTTTTCTTAACTATTTTATCTAGTTTTTCAACTATTAATAACATAACAATTATATTTTAGTTTATCGTAGAACATATAGAGTTAGTGGTAGGAATTGTTATTATACTATTATGTTCACAAAAATGGTGAATAGTAAATGACTTTTTTTGCTTTCTTTACTTAGCTATATTTTACAATTTGATGTGTGAGAGATGTAAAACTTTTAGGCAATTTTATGCAACTAAAATTCCACTGTCACCTTAAAAACGAAGTAAACTATTTTAAGTTATTACCAGTAGATTTACGGACCGAAAATATATATAGGTATATATATATATTTGTTCATATATATATATATATATATATATATATATATATATATATATATATATATATATATATATATATATATATATATATATATATATATATATATATATATATATATATATATATATATATATATATATATATATATATATATATATATATATATATATATATATATATATATATATATATATATATATATATATATATATATATATATATATATATATATATATATATATATATATATATATATATATATATATATATATATATATATATATATATATATATATATATATATATATATATATATATATATATATATATATATATATGTAAGTATGTATGTATGTGTATGTATATGTATGTATATGTATATATGTATATAGAACTTTAATATCACTTTTCAAAAAAATACGTTGGATTTTTTTTTAGTAATAAAATATATGTAAACTTCCATTCTTCTTACCCTCAAACCAACTTTATTTCGCATTATCAAATGTGGTATACCTATTTTCACGGTTGGGAGCCAATCTGACTCATTGAATGGTTTAACAGTCAATCGCATAACATGGAATTTATTGCTCTTATTAGGCCTGGGCAACAGTCAAAATTTTATTTTCCAATTGGCTGAAGATCTAAGAAGTAAATATAGAGAAAAAGTCGAGAACACTGCCATTCCAATGACAGAAATTCATACTACTGACGCACGAAAGAATTGCTAAGTTCATAAATCCTGCAAAAGACATACAGATGTAGAAACTATTGTGCTAAATATAATAGAAATATTTGCGGAAAATGTGTTTTAAAAACAGATTTTATATGTAAAATATTTTTCCATGAATTTATCATAAACATTTCATTTAAATTAATTTGGAACTGTTTTCTTTGCAAAAAAATTGGCTCACTTCAGTAAAAATAGGTATATAATCAACATCCGTAAATATAGTGTTAAATTAATTTATTTTTAGTTTAACGAAGAAATTTCTTATGTTCGGTCACTCTATTGCTGGAAATAATTACGAATATTTACTATCAGATATTTATTAAGTACATTAAAGATATGTAGTAATGTTATATCAAAGTAAGGTTTAATGTAAACTTTGATTTTTGAAATGCATATAATATATATTCTAAATTTGGTACTTTTACACATTAAATCGTATAAACTTTTTATTGATGATTATCAAGTATGCATTTAGTATTCTATAAACTGATTGTTATTTCCTCCAAACACGAGAAGATGAAGAGAACCTTTTTAAAAATAAATTAGAAAGAAAAATTATAAATTAAAATAGATTCTATTTCCCCTGTGATAAAATAATCTTTCTAATAATGAGTTTGTTACTGCATTAACAATGCATTTTCCATTTTGATCTATTTTAAAGGTTTAATTATTTTATAATATTATTCAAGCAAACTTTTCGATTTCATGATAATTTTGCATGCATGAACAGATTAATGAATTATGCATTGAATTTTAATAAACGTTTCCATTAAATAGAAGATAGAGAATTAATGTCTGCAGCATGAATGAATTGGATTATTAAAGTAGTTTGACATTTTAGAAATTTCCAAACGTCAGCAACTTAAAAAACAGTTTAAAATAAGTTTCCAGCAATAAAGATATTTTAAAACTTTATAGAACTTTACAAACTCATGTTAACACATTGTGTGGGGATACATTTTGCAGCAGGATTGTACCACGATTGCCTGTTTTGTTCTTAAATTTAGTTATTCAGTTAAATCTCAATAGATCGAAAATTATTTGACCTTTTAACCATTTTTTCGTATTTTATATTGAAATATACAAACAAATATATGAGTAGAAATATATAAATAACAACCATAAGATATTTAAAAAATATATATTTTTTAGTGGATAAATTTGTAATAGTATCTTAAATATGAAAAATCAAATAGGAATAGCAGTACATTTTTAATTTTTTTTAAATTATGTTATAAATAAACATTTTTACATTATAAAAATGACAAGAATATTTGGCTTCGTTTGGCTTAACGGTATTTTTGTACCCACAAACAAACCATGTTGTTACAATAACCCGTAGTTGTACGAGACACGCGCTCAAGTATCAAACGTCAGAAAATGTACTAGTACGTATACCGCATACAATGTATTAATAATAAAATATATCATGTTTTATATCAAGATATATTGATCTAATAAATTTTTATCATATTACGTACTAGAAAATTTGTATTTTTTATATGAATTTTGGGTACATAAATCTTACTTTAAAAATCTATCAGTTTACACAATATTTCATATGTTTCAAAAGATTTTGAAAAAAGTTTGAAGATATAAATACTTACACGTACAGTTTAAACAATTTTAGACAATCTCGATTTTTTTTTCATACCATCTAGCGTTTTTTAAACATAATTGAAAAATAAAGAAAATCATGCATCCTAACTTTTTTTAAATGTAATGACATATGAAAATCATGCAAGTCTTACTGCATGTTAAAAAGTATGTTTTAAATATAAAATTTTATTTCACAGTTAACTATTTTATTCAGTTTATGATGAATATTCTTTATAAACTGTACAATGTAGGTACAAAGAAATATTACTTTGAAATATTATTTTCATTATTGTTCCAGAATATTATAAAAACAAAGCTTGATTTCACAGCATGACATTATAATTAATATGCAAATATTATCCTATAAAATTGACTGTCAACAGTATTAAAAAGTTTATTTTTTGTAAAATGAAGTATATAAAGTATAAAAACAATGACAAGACTAAAACTATTGTTCAATCAATATAACTAAAAGCACATGAAATTCTAAGAATTGTAATAAAAAACTCCACAAACACCTCGGCCTTATGCAAAAATTAAAAAAGAGTGTATTTTCTATAAAAAAGAATATTTATATTGTAAACTTTCCTTAGCAAATGTAAAACTTTTCTATGTAAAACATATTGATTTTTCTCTGTTTTTATTTAAAATTTCTTTTTCAAAAGTGTCTAGTTTGTCATCATAATATCTAATATAATTTGTTTTCACTATTAATTAGATAAAAAAAAACTTAGACACCTTAGACATGACTTAGATCAAAAATTTATTCTATAATTTCTCAAATTTATTATTATTTTTTCTTATACAGAAAATACTTTAAAGGAATGCATTCTGCAGCAGACAGATATGAAAAGTTAAAATTATAAAGAATAAATACTTTATTTTTTTTTTACTTTAATATTATCTGATATTTCTAGACATATTTTTATAAGATGACATTAAAAACTCGTAATTAGTAAACAAGTTATAGTATTTGTGTGTTAAAATAATTTGTAAAACAATGCGTTTTGTTATTGATTATATAAAGTCTTATAATTGAACATTTAAACTTTTTATGCGCAATTTGTTTAAAAAAATGTAGAATTTTATTCATTATTCATTATTTTATTCTTCAATTAGGATGAAAATTATCGACAAAGCGAAAAATCAAATCATTGCAACTGTCTTCCAATATTCTAAATTTGTACGATTAACCCCTTCCGGTAAAATGACGAGTCTAGCTCGTCATTAGTTTTTCATTCCATACCGCACAATGACGAGCTACACTCGTCATGCGATTAAAGTTACTGTTAAATATGATAATTAATTTAGTTTAAAATTTCTAGTGTACTGAATTTGGCAACACTTTTATCACTTGTGAAAATCACAAGTCACTATTGCATATTGTTTACTTAGAATTTCTTGGTACAAGTCATTGCCAAATTAATGAGTCAGAATAAAAGAAAACCTACTAAGAAATGCCGTGTGTGTTACAAGAATCAAATTAAAAGTGAGACTACTTGGCGGTGTAAACAATTAAGAATTCCTTTGCACTTTGTTTTGAAAAGTACCACTAGCTTGAAGACTATTATCTGTATACCTTATTAATGTTTTGCTTTGATATTTTCTTAATTTTACTGTTCCTGATATTATTTAACACTATGTAAAAAGTCGATTTTAATTAAGAATATGTAAGAATTGTAAAATGAAACAAGTTTTTTAAATAAAAATTAAATGGTTATTTCATGCACAGTTTTTCATTATTAAATCATACCGAAAGGGGTTAAGGATATTTCGTATACTATTTTTATAAAGAAGGAAAAGGAAGTTAGCTGAGAAGAAACTGTGAAGCATTTCATATCAATTATTTTTTAATTTGATTTTTTCTTATTTCTTCTTTTTTCACTTTTCTGGGATGGAAAAGTAGGTATAAAGGACAAGTGTGGAGTGCCAATAAATAATAGTACATCATAGTATATTTTTCTTGGAAAATAATATAAAATTGATAGCCTGTTGAAAACGTTTAAAGTTCTAAATACGAAATCTAAATGATCTTATATCAATCGTAAACATTTTTATAAGTTACAAATATAATTCTTACAGTTACCTTTTATATATGTATGCCGGAATAAGGCTCTATGTTTTGATTTCAAATTTTACAAATTAAAATGTATGCTTCTGTCGAGCCGCTTGTTCTGATTCATTTTATAAATGACTTAAAGGAAGAGTTTAAAACCTCTAAACACACGTCTGATATTTAAAAAAAAATTGTGTTCCAATTGCACTCCATGTTAAATTATAGTTTTTGGGATGAACACGATTTGTAGATATTTTCTGAACTGTAAATAATTGCATTTTAATTTTTGTGTTTTATGATTAATATTTAAATGGAAATCATGGTTAGCATCCAAAACTTTTTATAGGTTTGTGATTGGTAGCGATAAAAAAAGAAGCAGGAATTTTACTCAGCAGCACCTGATTTCCTGTACACTCGGCAGGATCTTCTTTCCAAAAAAAGGGACAATTTAAAAAAGATGGTATTTAAGAATAGTCCTGACAAAGACAAATGCTGAAGTTGAAGAAGGAATCCTATTTCATAGTCAGCTGTTGTTAAACGGTTCAACATCACCGTACTTCATCAACAAAGTTTCCACTAATGTTTGTTTTACTTTCAAGTACAAGCATTTGTATAGTTACCATTCGGTATTTTTATTAAATACAATTGTACTTTTGCAATTATTTGATTCCATATTTTCACATGTGCATAGTAAATTTGTTAGAATGTTCATATTTACATTTTTACATACTACTTTTAATTCAATTATCTCTTTTTTAAACAAAATACTTTAATTTTACCGTATAAAAAGAGGAAAAAATTAGGAATAGTCTGTCCATTCCGATGTACATATATCTGTATGGAAATGAACAATAGTTCCATTATAGATTTTTATTTTCTAAAATTCCTAATCATAATGTATATTATTTTAAGATATTTAGGATTTAATTTTCAAATAAAATTCAACAGTTTTATGAGTATCATGTGCTGCATATATATATATATATATATATATATATATATATATATATATATATATATATATATATATATATATATATATATATATATTATCTATATATAAGGTGTGAGTGTGTACACGTAATGCCAATTCTGAGTAAAATGCATCCTTTTAACAAGAATAGGTAATTCTGAAAGTAATAATCAAGAACACTAAGAGGTGAACCTAGGTGATTAATTCAAGCCACTTGGGGCTATTTAAACTCCAAGTCAATTACGATAAAGGCAAGCAATTATGTGTGTTCGGACTGAAAGTCCTCTTAGCTGTAATCCCAGAGCGGTGGAACAAATGAAATATATTCTATCTCTATG
>CM063505.1:109317407-109362407 GCA_032207245.1 Pardosa pseudoannulata | reverse complement strand
TCTTTACTTAAATTTTCCATCTTTTAAAATTTTAGGTTCATCGCGACTTATCCATCCATCTTTTCTTAGATCTGGCTATTGGCTAATTTCAAATAAGACTTCAATGAAAAATCTTTACCACTTGGTGGACAGATAATCTGTTTAAAAACCGAAGCCATGTGTTTCTCAGTGCCTTAGTAAATTATATTGTGTTTTTGTGTTTGATAAGACTCTCTAGTTCTCCTTAGTTCTTCTATATTATCCTCGAAAAAATCAAACACTAAAAGAGATAAAAATCTTATTATAGATAATTGTTTAATATGAGATATTTACCTGTTCTCCTCCCTTTTTACTGAACATAATTTGGTAATACCGTGTGATTACTAACAATGTATAATAGAGTGTAACCGAGACACATTTTAATTCCTTTCAATTTATTTTCCCCGGTTAAACTTTGACGTCACTGTTTAGTTATTCTTCCTCGGAACCCTTGTTTTGGCAACAATAAATATTTACATTTTTTTCAACCGAGGAAGTATATAACTAAGCACATTTTTTCCAAAAGTGTTGGTTGTTAGGTTGTAATATAACTATCAGGTTGATATCCAGTGTAAACTAGTGAACATGTGTTTTTCTGTTTGATGGTCTTTTTTTTCAATAAAAATCAAGTTGTCTTTTTAATCCCATCATCAAGTTTGTTTACATTTCTCTGCTGGAAGCTATTAATTCTTCTGAACTTTGTTATGAGCCTCGTGATCGTTACAATAATAATATAGCCAAGTACTGCATGTACATATCTGTACAACTATATATGTTTGAGTACTATAAATACAAGTATGTATATAGATATACAGTACATACAGATGCATTTATTGACTAGTTAAAGTATTAACGAAAGTGTGTATATAATAGCTATAAAACTTACATCTCAAACCTAACTTACGTGAACCCTCTTAAATACTCGTAATTAAATACAGAGTAATATTTGTTATAAATAAATCCACTTTCTTCTTTAACAAACAGAAAGAATACAATATAGGTATTTTTTTTAATATTTTTGCATTTTGCTCTAGATTTACTTTTTGAATTTCAAGCTTTGGCAGATAAAATACCTTTCCTTCTAAAGTAAAGTATCAAAGATGTATCTTTTCATCCCGGAGCACATAATGTACGAATCTGAATAATTTCAATATTTTGCGTAATGCATTGATCTCGTCTTAAATCAGCATCCATCATCGACGTAACAAGAGCTTTCCATCATCGCCGTGCATTCTAATGCCGAGGTATGGCTATCAGAGCTGAGAGCAAAATTTCGTATGCTTCATAATTCAAGATAATGTGATTTTGATGAAGCAGTTCATGCTCTCAACTTTACCATTTATCCTATCCTATATCATCGCTCATGAATTATTAAGTTTTAAAAAATGGCAGATAATGCAGTTCTAAGACTTTGTTTATGTTTTCACTGGAAAAAATATTCTGCATACGAAACATTATCGTATTTCGTGGACTTTTAGTATAAATAACATTAGATATTGTACAAAAGTAATTTGCTTTTATCGGACGTATAACTTTCGGAACCAATTTTCAATTTACATAATGTGTTATTATTGTAATAAATTTCTCATGTGAAGTAAATAATTGAGAAATATTAAAAAATAATTTAGACTCTTAAATATTTATTTTTAAATTTATATATGTTACTTTTAAATTTATATATGTAAACTGAGAAAATAATGATATTGCATATATCATATTTAGGGCAAGTCTCATCAAAGTCGTCTAACATCAAACCCTGATTAACCCATGGTGACAATCAATGGTGGGACGCAGAAAGTTTTAAACATAGATTAATAGTGGATATCCACTAAACGACTTTGATGAGACTGTTCCTAAAATCTACGATAAAATAATTTTGAGCAATGTAGTTATGTCTTTATAAAGACTTAGTTGATTGGCAATGCTATTTAAAATATGTCATGGCATTGCCGATGTGTACACAGTCTCTCCCTTTCTGCTCTAAATTTAGCGCTTATACAAAGCATATCTGGGTAACAAATTTTATTACGTTAAGTAAAATTATGTAAGAAATTTCATGTGGACATCATATGACTTTCTTATTACCCTAATGAATTAAACACAATTTTGCTGCACATCATCTAAATTTAATACATTTGAATACGATGTAACATCCACCATTTCATTGATAAAGTGGACAGTAACAAATATCGTAACATATAAGTCCAATATTAAAAATATACATTTGTAATCCAGATTTCAACAAACTGTAGTGTCCAAGTAGTGCCATCTAGTGGTGACAATAGAATATATGTGTGTAGCTTGAACACGTGAGTTAAAAAAAATCCGAAAAACTGCACCTGGATTGAAGCACAATTGGCTCTTATCATATCCAATACACATCAAAATATGTGCAGTATAAGCCTCACAATAGAACGTAATATCCCTTTTAGAGACATCTTTTGTTACACAGAGCGAGGATTGCAATCAGATCGGGAGATTATATTACAGCTGTTCTAAATAAAAAATTTCAACATATTGAATCTATACCTTTTAGTTAAGGGAAACACGTATGTAGACACTTCGCAACGAAACTAGTCAAAATGCATATAGCGAAAGTCAAAAAAGGGTAGGTATAGTTTTACATAACTACGGGCAAGACGCATAAATTATTCAAAATGGATACAAACATAGTCACAATGGATATTTTTGTATAAATCTGATGTCCGAAATTATTCTCATTTACTAAACTTACTTTACTTCGTACAAAGCCAAACACATAATGTAATTTAATTTATTTTAAATATTTTACATTTGCTACCTATTCTAACTTTACTAAATGCTAAAATCTTAAAAATCATGCCACATTCTTGCAAATAATTATTAAAAATTAATGCAAAATGATGAAATTTTTTAGAATATCAAAACCATCAAACTGAAAAGAAAACTATGTTATTAAAGCAAAGCAGTTATTCAAAAGTCAAGTTCCATTGGAATAGTATGATCATTCGATTGCAGAAAAATGGACTGTGTTATGAAAATTTACGCTTGCCTTAAATTTTTTCAGAGAAATAAGATTTTCTGCTTCTTTTCAAATACTTCTCGAGACTTTCTGTTCGTTGTCCCTTGAAACCCCTTCGATACTGTGCAATAAACTGTAAATATGACTGTTACCATGACAAAATACATAAAACATTAATAAAAATATATCTTTTTCTATGACATTTTCCTGTATTTCACTTTTAAAGCGTAGAAAAATACATATTGTTCAACCAACTATTATTGGTTGAAAGAAATAAAAATTCCTGTAAGTTACATACAAAACTTCAGTGATTTGTTTACGCTTTACAAGTACCTACGCTATCTGGTATAGTATTATGTAAATTTACCAACTCTCAAAATCTTGTATAGATTTACAGTTTTGGCTTAAATTGCACATAGTAAATTTCATAAATCCTATTAGTTCACTCTCGTATTCCCATACTTATAAAAATACAGACGTGCACATATACACATTTAATATTTTAAGCATATTATATATCCTAATACGTCCTAAACATGATTCGTCCTTAAAATCAAGAGAGTATTTTTGATGATTAGGACCTTTTTTTATCTATATACTTAATGGAAAATATGTTAAAAAACAGAAAAATGTAATTATTTGTAACTGCGCATGTCTGTTTCCCATTTATATACTTATCTTTGAAACTGATAAACGGAGAAACTTTTGATATAATTAAAGAAATAACATTAAATTACAAAAGCATATATGTTTATATTATATCTTAAATCCCAAATTTGTACTTACAGTCTAAAAGTCCAAAACCTGCTGCAAATTTGATTGAATAATAATTTGATACACTACAACTTCTTAGTATCGAACTGTGTAATTGTAATTAAGTTAAACAGAACTTTTTGCAATAATTTTATTTTTACATAATTGCCTGAAATAGAGTGTGATAGTATACAATGTAAATGCTTTATTAGTTTGGGGGTAAATATTAGCATCATGCTTAGAAGAGCAAATATAACTCATGCTTATCGAAATAAAAACTTATAAAAATGACTTTAAGCTACATTTGTAGGTAACAGCCGGTTCACATCACTATATTTAAGTTTTACATTTTTGATAGTATTTGCATTACTTTTCATGTTTCACACAATTTTATCTTCGTGAGGGTTTTCCTTAAATTTTGGATAAAATAAGCATGGGAATAGAGAAGTTTCTCTCCAGTTATATGAATTATATCACGTTTTGATCATCGCTTAATGTTGAAAATATTTTCATATTACTGTCCCTTTTTTGTCGAAATCTTCATGATTTAAGAACCTATCATGTGAACCTGGCCATTGACCTAACTTGCGTTTAGCAATGTTGTAATTTTTTTAATTGATTTTGTCTGTTAAAATTATAGTACATATGTAGAATACCTAGAGATATAAATGGTTATTAGAATTAAAAGTGATTGTTTATATTATCTGTTCAACTCTCAAAGTCTGCGTGTAATAAATCTGGAAGAGTGACGAACAAAGCAAGTTATTGCACAATTAAGTCGACAAGAGTCAGCACTGATAATAACAGAGCTAAGCAATTTATTCTAACGTCATTAGATAACAGCAATCAAATTTCATATTTTGATTGGCTTCAATTACATGCACAGATTTTTATTCTGTTTTATATTACGTTTACTATAGGCTCTGTCAAATAAGTCATTATTTTATACATTTTTTTTGGTTCCTTAAAAAATTTAAAAACTTGTTAACCAATTAATTGTTGCTTAAAAAATAAAGAAGCAAACAGAAAATTTTGACACAAAAATACAAAGTGTTTCAGTTCTATATTAATCATGGGTACCGGAGTTCATAGGTTTGAATACGACTGGGGCATGAATGTTTGTAGCAGTAGATCTCAATATCATTATCCCCCGTGTTGCAAAATGTAGACCGTATAGATCCAAAACAAACTAAATAAAACTAAATTAAATGATTTATAGATACAAAAAAGAAATATAAAATATGGTAAACTCTTTAAAACCATTTGAATATGCAAACCCCTTGAGTTCCTACTACACGAATTTTCATATAATCCTTCTAATTTCTGTGAAAAAGTTATGACTCTTGTTGCAAGACTTTATTATTCATTCAGCTAAAGCAATTAGGATTGTCATATTTAGGATTGTAAATTAAAGAATGACACATGTTAAATAAATGAGCTTATTCGTTAAATCTATATTAAAAGTGTCATTGAAAATTATGCATACCTTTTCTACTGACTTAGGAATACATTTTCGGTATGTCCCTTTAAATCAAATTAAATGATTCAATTTTGTATCGCTCTAGATTTTTCCTGACTATATTTCATGATTTGTTTTTCAGTAAGTGGTTATTTCATTTATTTACTTTAAATTTTATTTATTTTAAATTATATTAAAATCTAGTTTTAAATATTGTCAAAAATTCTATTTTATATTCAGTAAGTAAGAATACTTAATTTAATATGATAATATTTAATAAAATGCCTAAAGTCTTTTAAAGGAACATAACATCTAAAGACATGCATATAGTTAAAAAATAAATAATTAAATATTACTTTATTTAATTTATTCATCTACATGTCTATTTTTATGCATATTAAAATTCTACTTTTTTATAAATAATATTTAAAAACAATTATTCTTAGTAAAGTGACAAAAATCAAACACAACAGAATGATTTGTTTCTGTTTTCACTTGTTGCACAACCTCAATTTGTGCTAGCAAATCTTATCAGTATGTTATATTTGGAGCTACACCTGATAACTAGAGTTATATGAACAGTGTCTGAATATGAAAGTTTGCAGAAAAAATTAGTTTAGGAAGATTTCGTTGTTGTAAAATTGTAGCATTATATGAGGTTCAGATTAGAAAAAGTATAAATGAAAAAAATAACAATTCCGAATTGAAATTTTCTTCCTTATTTATATATATATATATATATATATATATATATATATATATATATATATTATATATATATATATATATATATATATATATATATATATATATATATAATATATATATATATATATATAATATATATATATATATATATATATATATATATATATATATATATATATATATATATATATATATATATGTATATATATATGTATATATATATATATATATATATATATATATATATATATAATATATATATATATATATATATATATATATATATATATATATATATATATATATATATATATATATATATATATATATATATGTATATATATATATATATATATATATATATATATATATATATATATATATATATATATATATATATATATATATATATATATATATATATATATATATATATATATATATATATATATATATATATATATATATATATATATATATATATATATATATATATATATATATATATATATATATATATATATATATATATATATATATATATATATATATATATATATATATATATATATATATATATATATATATATATATATATATATATTGATATTAACTGGAATTACGACACGGGGATTTATTTTATATTTATAGTGCCTTAAATGTCCCATATAATATTACTGATACGCACGATATTCAGCATCCGTAACTACGCATATGAATACTCTATAGCATTCACTATATGCAAGAGGTAACCCAATCCTCTAATGCATAGAACGAATATATAGTACTAATGCACACTCTCTAACTATGCACCCATTAAAGGTTATCCATTCCTCTTCTAACTAGGATGATACATTTATGACATGGGATCTAAAAGAAAAAGACCTAATTAATATAATTTGAAAACTAATAATATAGTCGTATTTTTTTTTACATTTCTATTTATTAAACCAGTATTGATTAAAGACATTCATGTATAAAACAGTTATTTTTTTTCAGTTAGTTGATTGTATTTCAGCCTATGCAAACAAAAGTGGTCATGACTACCTGCATGGTATGTTGGAGTATACGAAAGATATTCATTTCTTGTCGTTTCATAAAAATGAGAATAATCATGCTTATATTTTTCAAGGTAAAGCAAAGTTGTAGAGTTCATGACATACAGCAGTATATGTTGGACACTGAGGAGAATTTTATTTTGTTTTAAATTTAATATTTCCGGGAAATAAGTAAGCTTGCAATCATAATGTTTCTATAATTAAGAAACTACAGTTTTACATTTGTGTATTGCATTACTTACATTTGTGTATTGCATTACTATACAAATGTTTTACATTTGTGTATTGCATTACTAACATTTGGTTTAATTAAAACGTTATGAATCATATGTACATGTGTATGCTTCTGTGTATTTCTTTATGCTTGTGTTTGAAAGAAGTGCCACAAAAGTTTATAAATGTTTGAATAAAGATAAAATACAAAATATTTATATACAAAATAATGCTTTTCCAAAAATTGTAGATCATTGTCAACGTTTAAGCTTAATGTTTTTCAATTTAATTAGTTTAATTTCATCTCATTTAATTAAGTACTTTATCCTACAGATTTTTTTCTGGTGACAGAACATCCTACTTGTATTCAAATTATCATCATTGACATTCAAATTATTTGATGGTTTTACTGAATGAATTAATGATGTTTATGATATTTAATGAGGCAATAGTGTAATTATTTTTGAGGTTTTATTGAATCAAAAGAATAAACTTTGAACATTTTATAAAATAAATTATAAGAATTATAAAAACAAAACACTGGGTTAAATACAATTATAATAAGAGAAAACTTTAATTTGACATATACTGCTGTATATGAGCTTTTACTATGTCTTTAAAGTGAAGGATATTTTTACTATCGTAAGTATTTGAAGAAACGTCAGTTCAATTCTTATATTTCGTTAGCATCCGGGCATACCACGAGAGATTAGCTTTAAACACATTATAAGTCATCACAAAGGTTAAATGTGCTTTGAAGAAGAGAGGCATACAGCAACGTTACTAACGTGCTAATGCTCAATTTTCTTCGCATGTCTCAGTTATCAAATGGTAAAATGAAATCAAGTTAGTTGTAAGAAAATGGCAAAAATGTTGATTTTGATTAGTTTAATGGATACTTAATACAACGTTCATATTAAGAACGCTAAATACAATAAGAACATAAAACTTTGCCACTATAGACTATGTACTGTAACTATATTGTAGTCAAGAGAAAAAATAGCCAAAAACCTTTCGGTTCAGATTAATTTAAACTTTAACTTTGGACTGTAAGCTATGAGGAAGAAATATTTGGTGAGATTTACATGAAACTCCAAAATGACTTGTCAAATCCTTAACACATTAATACCCCAAACAAGTATTCATAGTAATATTTTGATGAATATTTTAAATATTAGTTATTATGGACTCATCAGAGTAACAGAAATATATAATCTGCACAACACTGCATGGTTCTAATCCATTTATTCTAATTAGCAAACAGTCCTAATTTTAAGTATTACACTAGGAAATTTGTGAAAAATCAATTAGGAACTTGTTTATTTTCTTACCTATATAAATATAATATTTTAAATAGCTGCTTATTCTATCGAATAAGAAAATAAGTGTGCATAGCTTAGCACACAACTTAGCAACAATTGTAAAATATGCATCAAATGACAAATTTATAAATAAATGCAGAAACTTAAAAGAAGTGATTGTTTGTGCCATTGCGATCACTCTTTCGTTAAAATGATTAATTATCAAAAGTTATTAAAATGTTTATGGCTTAGAAGGGCCCTGGGTATGAGCTAAACTTCCAAGGAAGAACAGTGAATCGATGACCCAGAGCAGGCATGGACAAACCAGCTCTGGACAGCTGCAAAGGAAAAAAATAACAATAACAAAATAAGTTATATATATATATATATATATATATATATATATATATATATTATATATATATATATATATATATATATATATATATATATTCATTCATGTGATATGTTGATGCTATCTTTCTCTCTGGTTTAATTAAATACTCATTTATGGTTTCATATCAAATTAAAAACATACTGATATGTAATGTCTTTCTCCCCTTTTAGCTATAAGAATCTAATAACAGTGAATGATTATAGAATAGGTTGGCATTTGGAAGAATGTTTACTTTAAGCTCAGCCCAGAGCTTTTCAGTTCTTGGATATGTTTTAATATTGCTTTTTTGAATATGGTTTGATGGCAGAATATTTGTACGATACCAACAGCAGTGAAATTAATGAAACATAACATTAGTTGTTGCTTATTTCAGTTATTCTGGATATTCGAAAATTATTTCAACCTCAAACTTTCTATAATAGATATAAACAGACTGAGAAAAAATTCTTTTATAGAGTGTAATGCCCTAATGTTAGCACATGGGAGTATATATACTGGTGTTTTAGGTCTGGATAAATTGTATTGAACACGTTTGTTTATTTTTTCCCTCTTGGAAACGTGTGCACATAATAGCCATAGCGTATACCGGTTCTGAGCATATTTTTATCTAAGTGTAGTGCAGAAAAAAAAGGTGCAAATTCTAGAACATCTACTTTGGTATACATTTACACAAAGAGTTTTGTAAGTTAAATATTATAGTCTTGATAAGGACAGTATAAATCGGAGAAAATTAAACAATCAATAATATCCCAGGGTATATATTAAATATTCTTTTAAAGTTATGATAATAAAATAAAGGTCAATATCTTAGTTTAGTACGGAACTGATGCAAAACCAATGAATTCAACGAATCATTGCAGTCAACTTCCTCCTTCAATATATTTAAATACCATGTGTATATCGCGCTATTGTGTAAAAAATGAAATCCTAACTTCACAGTTCGAAATAGAAGTATATAAAAATACAATAATGTGATGAGGTAATTTAGATCAGTAATATAATTGATTAATTAATAAGAGAAGTAAAATGTTTGGGATCTAAATCTGACCTCAACAATCTTTTGTAAAGGTGAGAGGATCATAAATAATTATTTCTACTGTTTTTCGCCTTGTGCAGAGATTTTCAGGCGGGGTTCTAATCCCAGTCCCAGATTAAAATCGCATCTCCGTACATGACACTAAATAAGAATTACTTTTGCGGAGTTATTTATGAGTCACTAAGAAACAGTGGCCAATTTGAAGGGATAAGGTTTTTCCACGTTTGCTGTTTCAAGGCTGAGTAAAATGGACCATTTGGAGTTTTACAGTACTCCTGATTGGACGAAGAGACATAAGAATGAAAACTGATGAAACATGCATAAAATAAAGAAAAGTCAAGAAAAAGAGGTGTTCGAGAGTAGAGTCGAATCGAATAGAGTACCGAAGTCCGATTGGCAGAGGTCAGCAGTCGGAGAAGACGACTGTGACAGTGAGACTTCAGGAGTCCAAGGAGAATAGCCTCGAGTTCGACAGAGACTCCGGAAATGTTTGGAACATCTAGCGGCTAACAGATGTGTTCCTGTGTCAAATATTACGGCCACACCTCAAATACTCTAAAGAAAGCCCCTAACCAGACCGACGGAAGATTGAAAATTGCTACCTTACCTACCCAATCCTGGATACCTCCCAACCAGCAGTGTTCCTGGCACACAAAATAGATCCACAAAGGTACTCATTTTTACACATATTTGAATTTGAGATTGGGTCTTCTCTCTTCGTTGTCTTCTATTTACCTAAATATTAGAAAATTATTGTCAAATTTTAATTAGTGTGGCACCTAATTGAACGTGTCAAAATGCAAATCTTATGAAGCTTAAGTTAATTTTTTTTTGTATATAAACACATACATAGCATAATAATAAATTTTATGTTAACTATAAACCTTGTTTGTGTTTATTTTAAGAGTGTAATTTTTTATTTTAATAAATCTTGATTTAGCTTATTAGTTTATATTCTATTTTAAGTCTGTAGTCTCTCAGAATCTGTGGTTGAATTTAGTATTTAAATATTTTACACAACGCAACCCAAATAATACTTAGTCTTTGTGACTAACCAAAATAAATACCACTATAAATTTGATCATAGGTATATATCTAAAATTTAACCGGAGATACACGACAAATAAAACAACTTATTACACTTTAAAAGCGTTATACAAAACCTTTATAAAAATAAGATGTATAAAATAACAGTAATTCACTTGTTTTAAAAGAAATTTCTTTTCTCTATCGTTTTCTATAATATGAAAAATTCTCTATTTTAACTGAAAGGTCTTGAAAAATACATTATATGGGATTTAAAAGAAATATAAACATTTTCACAATCCGTTGAATTTTGTTCAATTGCTTTTCAAATCGCATGTCAAAAATTTCAGTCTGTCTATCGCTTTTATATTTTGCACAGCGCAGTTTTCATATCCTGTATATATAAATATAGAAAGTGAAATAAATTCAAAGTCCCAAAACGTATAACGAAATACGCTCCTAAAATATGGAAATGAAAGAAGAACAGGAAGTTGGCTTTGCGTCACTCATGCAAATCTCAAAGCATATTTGTGAATCGGATGTTTCATTCCCACATATCTTATAAAGAGGAATCACAACTTTTTTAAACATATTTTCATATTTCGTAGTGAAATATTTGTTTACAAAATATATTTTCGTCCATGTAAACCTTGTGAAAATTTTAAACGCTATTACATATATGTACTCTTTCGCTGTAGACTAAGAACGTAGTACTATAATTTAATTTTCAAATTACGAACCGTGGAATTGACTGTGTGCACAAAAATTTCAGTAGAATCATTCAATAGGAACTTAAACATATAGGAAGTCATAGAGAGTTCGGAGATGAAACATTTATTTCAAAGGAACTGTATTTTATTTGGATAGTAAACCATGTATGAAAATATATACAAGATTGCATAAAGTTAGTCTATAAGATTTATATACAAAGTAATATCCTAATATCACCATAAATGCTGTTAAAAATGAATTGAAATTAAATGGAATTAACTTTTTACTACGACTGCGACAAGAGGTCGATTAGAATTGAATTACAAATATTACAGTTATTTCTGAAATAAGGCCATAAACAAACAGTCTTCGGTAATAGTAAATATATAAATCGCTAGAGTTTTCTGGGCGAAATCCCATTGTTTTTCTTTACATAAATTTTAATTATAGTATAAAAATTGCAGCTAAATGTCAATGATTCATTTAATGGTCACCCTAGAGTGAGAAACTTGACCATGCACAGCAAAAATATATGAATATGCTTTCTTTTTGCAGAATAAAACCCAGGCGGTTGTTAGAAATAATTCTATGAATTTTTGACCTTAAGATAATTTAATAAAAACGTGCATAAATATTAACAAAGATAAATTCTGAATGAGTATGTTGTAAGGAATAAGTTTAATTTATGCAAGAAGACTTTAGTTTGGTATAAAATATAGTTATATACCTAAACAGAAAGTCCATTTATTTAACTGGCAAAGTCAGAGGTTTTATAGTAGGTAACATGAAAAACAAATGTGCAAGGAATTTTGAAGTGGATATCCAACTGTTGAGAGGGTAGACATTAGTACAAACATATTATGGAATTACAGTCCTATTGGATTTATTAGCTTCGCCATTTCAATAATTATTAGAAGCTCAGAATATCACATATGCCTGTATGTTTACCGCAGCAATCTCCACCCTTAGACAGTACAATGTACTGTTAATTGGATGAAGATCCAGGCAACATGAAGGAAAAAGTAACTGATCCAGCGCACCTTAATTCATCTCCTTGTTTTTGTAACTTCAAGAGGATTTCGTACAAATGTGGAGGGACAACATTATGCATAATTCCCGTATTAAGTTGCACTGCAGCTGTCACACTTTGCATTCATTCTGGGAGGACGTATTGCAGAAAAGTAAGGGAAGTTATTCTTATCAAGCATACTGCCAGCTAATACAGCTATAGGATATCATTACCGAGAATTTTTGCTTAAATTTTGACACGAAATCTTCATTGATATTTTTAAGTTAAAGTGGTGTGGCATTATTCAGAATCTAAAAGTGTTTTATGTGTGTTGATATTTTCATTTTCCACAAATATTGTTTAACCACCAAATAGAAAAGTGCTGAAAAATAGACATAGAATGTTTTTGACGTCAAGCATCCAGCATGCAAATTAATCACTACGGGATATAGTCGTCTTGAGTTAAAGGTTTTATTTTCTGGATGTGTAACAGGTACATCTATTCACTACGTAAAATATTCCAGACTGCAATGTGTTCATGATCTAGTTTCGTTCCAACTGCGAGCGTACTACAAAAGATCGACAAACCAAATTAGCTTCTACCTTATAAGGATTTGAGAATGTTATGCAGTCTTTCTGCATTTTCCCTTGATGGGTGATATATTCTTCTATCCTGTGGTCAGAGGTTTATTTTGGCGAAAATAGTATGGTGTACATAATGCGTCATTGGATATTGTTGTTGGATGGTACAACTGCTGCTCTATGCACCTATTGTTCTCGACCGTACATAAAATTCATATTAGAATAGTCTTTGTCCAAGCACACAACAATTCGATTCCCACTGAAACATGCAGATAACTTCTACACATCCATAATTCGTCAATAGAACAGTGTCGTTTTGTCCGCAACACGATAATTATTCTATCGTTCATTCTTACGGATGTTGCTTATTTTATACTAGATGAGCTAACTCATAAATGCAATCACCTTTGAACTGACATCTATCTGTCGTCTCCTCTGATCTGATTGCATGAATTTTTCACTATTTCAAGTAGGAAACATTTACTGTCATAGCAATTGCACTCAAATGACGTAGAGATTTTATTATGGGAAATCCACCAGATTGCCATAATTACACTCTGGGTCCAAATGATATTCTAAAGTAGTTCCTCAACTCATAAATTAACTTTTCCTAACTTTATGTCATTTAATTTCACAACATATTCAAACTATTATTGAATTTTGACTCCGATATATCCATCGAAATGTTTCGGTACATGCCCAAATTTAAAAATTAAATTATACAGTATTGGCTTCAGTAGAAAAAAATATATTTACTTAATATGTAATAGTACTATACAGCTTCAGTGTGCTTACCTGGATAAAAATATATTCCTTAAAAAAATATATCGCTAGTAGATAGAAAAATATGATATAAAGCGTTATTCATCTTCATAAGATATATGGGAAACAAACATCCGGTCCGCAAATATGCTCTGATATTTGCATCAGTGACGCAAACCCCATCTTCTGTTCATATTCTTTTTCCATATTTGAGAAGAGTATTTCTCATATATTTGAGAACTTTGAATTTATTTCACTTTCCATATTTTACCTATATGATATGAAAATTGTGCTATGTTGTATTTAAAATAAATATACAGACTGAAGTATTTAACATCTTATTTAGAAAACAAATTAACGAAATTCAACGGTTTGTGAAAATGTATATTGAATTCTATACATTGCATTTTTCAAACAAGATCCAAACAAATCAAAACAAAAGTTATCTTGATGAAGAAAACTGATAATATATTGATATTTTGTTATTATATAATTTGTTTACCTTTTCTATCACAGTTTTTACTAATATACTCAATACGTTATATGCTGTGTTAAAATGCTAAAAATAAAAAATGTAAGTCTTACTTATAAAATATAATTTCTGTAGAATCAGTTAAAAAGAAACTGTTGATATGCAAAAACTATATATTTGGGCATCAGGGCTCAGTTCGAAGATGAACTTATTACTAAAGACTATTCTACTCCAGTCAGTAACATTCGAGTTTGAATGATTCCGACACCACTACAAACGGGCGATATGTTGTACAAAGTTGAATGTTAGTAGGCGAAAGGGCAGTTATGATATCAGCTCTCTTTCTTTGAGCTGCCTTTGAATGGTCTTTACCGTCATTGAAGCACTAATTTCACATGCAATCAATGATAATGACTTATCTGAAGCTATGAGCGCCGCTTTGACGATTGCTCCGTCCTCACGTTTTGTTGTTACCTAAGGACGATTATTTCTTTCTTGACGCTGTGTTCGACCATGGTTTACTCATTCCTGCAAACATCATCGAATAGTGGCTTCCTGCCCTAATGTCGAGCGATTCGCCGATTAGACCAAACGGCTGCTTTAAGCCCAACTACAGGTCCTCTCTCAAATGTTGACATCTGCACATATCGTTCTCCCACCTACATACGAACCCTAGTTACTGTTTGCCCGAGTACAAGGAATTTTCAAAGCATTTATGACCTTGAATCGAAATTTCTAGTCATAAATATGATGCCAGTTGCGCAGATAATATGCTTATATATATATATATATATATATATATATATATATATATATATATATATATATATATATATATATATATATATATATATATATATATATATATATATATATATATATATATATATATATATATATATATATATATATATATATATATATATATATATATATACATAATATATATATATACATTTATATGTATACACAAATACATACGCATATATACATATAACATTTGAATTACTTACGACGTCGTTATGATGTAATACCCTAACATCATCTTAACTGATTTTCGTATAAATAATTTGTGTCATGGAGAAACATATTTCTTCGATGACTGTCTAAAGAACACTTTCAGAACATGAGGAGATTACACATTAGAGGGTTTTGTAGATTTTTCTAGGAGGATTTTCAGGTGATTGAAATATCTCTAAAATATTTCAAGAGGATTCCCAAGTGATTTTGTGTAAACTTTACGTTTCTTTTCTAGACGATTCCTATCTGGAAAATGAGTTTTCTTTTTATATATATATATATATATATATATATATATATATATATATATATATATATATATATATATATATATATATATATATATATATATATAAATTTACAAAACTTTTTGTATATATAAGCTTAAAAAATTTGAAGTAAACTTTTCATTCCTATAAAGGCGCAAAAATATTCTATAGGAAACGCCAGTGAAGTATATTTTCGAATTTTATGTAAATAATCGGCGTTTTACCTTAGTGTATGCATTTGTAGTTTTAAGTTTTTCGTCTTTTCAGTTCAGAAAAAAAAGAGAAATATTATATAAAATTAGAAATATATTTGAAGTTAGAAGAATTACGCTAAATATCATTTTTCATAAGTTATTATAATTTGTATTAATACAATAATGTTAGTTACTTAGAGTATCATAAGATTTTTTACAAAAATGCATTCGATTATTTTCAATAAAATCTATTTACATTTACTCATTAGGTTTACTTTTTACATTTATAGTTGTTATCACCAGGCTGATAAACTTTCAAAATTCATAGAAGAGTAGGATAGGATTCACATTTACAAATAAAAAACTCCTACGGAATATTCTAAATGTAGAATTTACTTTTGTATTACTAAAATCTAGTTATATTTTTTTCTTTAAGCGTAAATTAAAATTGGAATTCAAGTTTAAGATATCTCTTTGAAATGTACATATTATCTTAATTTTTACAGGAGAAAGAAAATGTAAACTAAAAATATACCTGAATGCTTTTTTTTTTAATTTGAACTGTCCCAAGAAAGTATGCATCATATATATGTGAATTAGTATTTCTTTAAAAATTCTGAGAATCTAGTGCATGATAGTCAATAAAATCTATTTTATTTATTGTTTGCATTTGTAATATTAATAGCACGATATATGAATAAATAAAAAAATATATATAGTGAGAAGATATAAACAATCTAAATAAATTACACAAAATAATTTTGGTAAATGGTAAGTTTATATATGTATATATATATATATATATATATATATATATATATATATATATATATATATATATATATATATATATATATATATATATATATATATATATATATATATATATTAATTAATATAATCCAACAGAATTGTCTGGTGAAATTTTGGTATTTATATAAGCATGTTTACCTTCCTGTCTGTATGACAACTTTTTCATAATGTTTTAATAATATTCAAATCTTTATTAAAGATAAATTGCTTATGTTCTCAATTAAAACTTAAAGACATGAAATTCTTTCATCTAATATGTAGTACATCTTATTTTCTTTGCAATAGAATTAGTCTGTCTAATGATTATGATAGATGACTGTTTTCAACTGTGTTTTGATATAATGCTCATCAAAATTTATTGACTCACACTTTTTATCATGAATCATTAAAAAAATGTGTACTAAAATTATTACTGTTGTGAGAGTTTCATTTACACGAATCATTATTTCTGCTAATAGTTAGAAAATTTATGAACTTAATTGAATTTTACATTTTATTTTTAGACTTTTACACTTTACCAGGAGAAATACTTTAAACCAGTTCATTCCTTATCAGTTCAAAAATTTAGGAAAATTATTTGAAAATCACAACAAAATTCCTGTTACATGTTTTAAAAATTAAATTTCTTTGTATTTCAACAACTTTTAAACTATTTTTGTGTTATGTGTTTCGAAAGATTACACTGTTACGGCCATTACTGTAAAAACCCGAAAATATTCCCTAGAGGGAAAAAACTTTCTTTTCACGGCATCCAACGACTATATCTTTCAAAGGAGACCTATTTAGAACTAAATCCTGCCTCAAAAACTTCAAAAGTCTTAGGAGTATTTCTCAGGAATGTTTTTTTCAAGACAAAATCCTGGTACTGTATCTTGATCTAAGGTCTGTTAAAAGCATTAGGAATCAAGATATTTAAGGACATTATTTGATTTAAACTCTAGTAATTTAGTTTTTGAGAAATCAAATTGCAAAGTCATATATAAATGTATTTTGTTTGCATTGCAACACACTATGTCAAGAACTTTTAGTGAAACTTGTACCTTTATCTGTAATTTTCATTCTTTTTCATTTCCATTTATAGATCCGTTAAAGGAGTGTACACGTTTCAAATAGTAGCAAGCTAATAACTGTATATATAAAAATAATTCTACACCTATTTAAATCAATGAGTTAAAGTATTTTTAAAATCCTAAATGAATTAATTACATGATAGAAATATAATCAGGTCTAAAAAGGTGGTAGTTAAAAATTAAGTGTGTTACAACGATTTTAAAAAGGGAACTCTTTTATAATAGTAAAATAAATGAAAAAGACAGCTCACGTAAGCTTTTAGGATAATTCGGTCAGACGGAAGCATTTTGGAAGCATTTTGATGAGTTTGCAAACAAATAAGAGTCAATTAGCAAGTGAACATGGATCTGTCAACAGTTTTCCACGCTTAGCTCCGCCAAGAAAAATGAAAATGACGCAAGTTGCTTTCAAATGGAACCATGATTTAATAAACTTATTATTATCAAGAAGACTGTTTTCCTTTCGCCTTAACACTGGATCACGACATGAGCCTTCAGCATTCTACAGCATATTGCGGGAAAATCCATTTCGTATTGGACTTACGCTGAACTGAATTTCTCTGGCTGGGGTTTGAGTTGTTTCTTTTGAATTTATACTACTGGACGAACTATGAATGTTAAATACACATCTTAAAAATTGAGAACATTTGTAAATATTGACTTAGGAACACAAATCCAAGTGTTTATTCAGTGTGTAACTAAGATTTCTGTTAGTATAGAATTCAAAAGCAGGTACTAGGATAGGACTTGCCATTACTTGAAATTATGTTAAAAAGTATATAAAAGCCCAGATTTTCATACAAAAATTAAAATTAAAAAAAAAAAAATTTGTTTGTTTTTCATTGTAACATTCTCAAACGTGAGTAATTATATCCTATCAAGTAACTCAAACAGTACCACTTATTCTGATAATCAACCAAACCCATGGCAACCATCTTCAGTCTGCAGAGAGAGCGTTAAGAAAATCCCGAAAAGTCAATTTACCCTGTGTTGGACAGAACGGGCGTGCTGGCGTGGCAGGGAAGCGTCGAGATCCCTATGTGCTCATTTCAACAGAGCTCCCTGAAACGCTCCTTCCGCATCGATATCACCCATTTTCTTTAAAGCTACTCAAGAACTCTTCAAGATGAAGACAATATTAAACTTCAGTAAATTAGTGAAAAAAAAATTCTTCCAAAATGTTTCCGCCTGTCCAGATTATCCTAAACGCTTACACGACCGTGGTTATTTTAAAATTTATCTCATTATTATAAAAGTGTTCCATTTTTAAAATCGTGATAACTCACGTAATTTCCAACTACCCCTTTTTTAGACCTGAAATATATATATATATATATATATATATATATATATATATATATATATATATATATATATATATATATATATATATATATATATATATGTATATATATATATATAGATATATATATATATGTATGTATGTATGTATATATGTATGTATATGCAGGCCTCTAACTTACCAGTTGATGCACTCTGAGGATCTTGACACAGAGGACATATTTCTCAGTCCTGTTCATGGTTATTTAAAGATTTTTTGGGCTCGTAGACCTGGTCTAGCCTGCGACTAAATCTGGTGGAGTAAGTCAACAACAAAAATATCACCTTTATACAGAAAATTGTAAATTTTTAGAAACAAAGTTAATTCAGCAAAACTAATTATCTAAAAATAAGAAACAAATGCTGAAAACCCCTTGTATTTACTATAATAATTTAAAAAATATATAATAAGGTTATTAATAATAAACAAAATCTTCCATTTAAGGCTATTTAATGGTGATGTCCTGCTTTAAATGGAAGTATTATTTCCATATATTGTAATTAATGGATAGGACAGCTGGACAAATGTTTTTTCAAAATTTCTCAAGAATTTAGACCTAGGTATGCCTTCATACACCAGGTACTAAAGACCTGGTTTAAAGCATTATTTTATCAAAACCCTTTGCTTAACGAACAGCTACCTTCAGGAGTACCGAAACATTTAAGAAGGTGAGCGGGACTAGGTTGAAAGAAGGCAGGAACAAAGCGAAAAAAATTTTTTCATTATGGAATTATTTTTTCTCCATGCATTTTAGGTGTTCAATCTTGAATCTCGCCAGGGCTTATTGGGAGTATGGCTGCTGCACAACAATGGCCCAGATTTCTAGCGGAGTACCAGCTACGAAATGGTGGGAGACGTGAAGTGGAAAATAATTTACGTTTGGAAAGAGAATGAATTTCCAAAAGAGGCATTTCAAAGGACAGTGTTGACATTGGACGATTACAACCATTTCTATAAAGTTTATTTGCAATTTCAGTGTCTTACACCGCAGCGAAGGAATCCCCTGAAAGAGTATGATATGCCTAAAACATATAGAATTATTTTTACATGTGCTGAAGACAATTTCAACAATATTTCTTTCACATTATTATTTTGTAATAATTCAATTAATAGTACAAAAATTGTGATATTTTATTTGAGCTTTGTTATTAAATTTTTCTTGCGTAATTTCATATTAAGATTTTATTGTTTAATTTATATTAGTTTAAAAGGAAATGTAATATTCATTTTAGAACAGTGTGGAGGTTTAAAAAAATGCTCGTAGTTTTTTTTTAAATTTTAGACAAAATAACATTTTAATGTTATTATAAGAGTTTATGAAAATTACCCATTCCATTTATTCATAAATTATGTAGAAAAGTTTTGTATTTTTTCACTGTTACGTACGTACTGCATTATCAAAATGATTTCTATCGTCTCGTATATTCATAATTTATTTCCGCTATGCTGAAATAACAACATAATAATAGCTAAAGTACATAGCTTAAGTGACATTATAACTCAATCAAATGTAATTTCCAATAATTTAATTCACTATATAACATTTTATGATTGTTTTATGCGTCACTGATCATTGAAAACTTAAACGATTCGTGAAATGAAGCTTCAAATGAAATCAAGCTCTAAACTTCATGAAATAAATTTACAGTAAAAAAAAACTGAAATTGAAATGACAATCTTAAAATATTGCATTTGACAGCAATTATCATTTTTCTTCTATAATTCATAGCTGAGACAGATTTGGTTAATGTAAACATTCATTGCTTTCTGACGGAAGAAAAATTTAACATAGTTATCAGTCAGTTTAACTTGAAATATCCTGTCATATGCTGCAAGTGAGGTAGGAGAGATGTCCTAAATGAAATTAAAAAACAAGTATGTTATATCATAAACCTATAACATTAATGTTTAAACTGTTTTATATGTTTCAGGTAATATTATAAAACATTTTTCATATTTTATTGCTGATGTTTCATCTGTCTGGAAAGTGATTTTCCTCTTTAATTCCGATATTTTTTATTGGAAATATGAAAATATTTTATGTATATTTTATGACAAATTAACAAAATAAAAATTATGTTAATTTAAAAGCCATTGGGGAGACAGTAAAATAATTGTAATAAAACCACATGAGTTTTATTCTAAATTTAGAGTAAATAATGAATTGAAATTTTCGTAATGTAAAACGTGTTTTTGTACGTAAGTTTTGGAGATCTTACAGTATAACATCGATACTGCTTTGTCCGTTTAGTAGTCATAATTATTTATAATTTGAAATCATCATTTTGAAATATCACAGAAATTTAATATAACCGTACATTATCTATAAGAATTAAATTTTCCAAAAGTTCTAAAAAAGAAGAGTTCAGTAAACAATTGGCGATGTGAAGTTTGTACAATAAACAATATATGCATCATAGGTATACAAATGAGTAATGCTTTTAAAAGTTATTAAACTATTGTTGAAAAAAAAATAAAGAGAACATAAGGAAACCTTTATAGTCGAATTAGGTCTTCATATATTAATAAAGATATAGAAGATGTTCACATATCATTTTTAGACTAATTTAAAACCTTGCAAATTAACGTTTTAAATTTATAGACTCTTAATAAATGTCTTATTCTAAAACCTTTTCTCTGGACTATAAATCTATCTTTACGAAATATCCTGATTCAAATATAAAAAAAAAGATGTAGTGTCAATTTTGCTTTTTATTAATTTTGAACATTCATAATGTTCAAATTTTAAAACTAAAATATTTTTAAGGAGTCCGTTTTACTATCCTATTCCGAAGTAGATATTGTCACGATGATTCGAATAAACACACCGTTCAACGTAACAGAAGAATTTATTGAAGCTAAGTAGCAACTCGCAACTTTACAAGACCGAGAAGTTGCCTACAACTAGTGGGTATCAGCTTTTATACCCGAACAGAATATTCGAGAAATAACTAATTTACATATTAAAGAAAGATCTAGAATGTTCAAGAACATAAGGAAACATAAGGAAACAATAAATAACATTTTTAAATTAAAAATCCGTACTTTGGATAAAGAGCCATGGCAAGCATCGAACCCACAATCTTCGGTTCTGGATCGCGTGCTTTGACCATTCGGCCACTTAGCTCGTTAGCTAAGGTTCTTTATGCGGCATTGCCCTTTCTCAAAAAGACAGCGTCTCGCTGCTATTTAGATCGGGAGCGTGTCAAAGGTCCCTTGTAAATTTCTTTTGACTTCCCTTCCGGAAGAACAACACCTGGATTTCGTCCATCTTCACTTTCGGTCTGCTTCGTCGGATCATGGTATGGCTTCATAAGTAAAACATGGACAACGTCTTTTTGTTTTCTTTTCGGGAGGCAGGATCGAAATCTCGCACTTCATAGGTATCGTCGGATAAACGGCGCAAAACTTGATAGGGACCAAAATACCTCCTTAAAAGTTTTTCTGAAAGACCGACCTTTCGGACCGGGGTATAAACCCATACGAGGTATCCAGGACTATAAGACACCATTCGGTGCTTAGAGTCATAACGTCGACGGTCTTTATCTTGCGCTCTCAGAGTATGCGTTCGAGCCAACTGTCTCGACTCTTCTGCTCTGGAAATAGTCTTGGCTATGTAATCGTTAGTTGCATCATCAGGGCAGAATGGAAACATCGTGTCCAGAGTCGTTTCGGCTTCACGTCCATGGACTAGGTAGAACGGTGTGAATCCTGTTGTCTCCTGCTTAGCAGTGTTATAGGCGAACGTCACAAATGGTAGAATTACGTCCCAGTTTTTCTGTTCGGTGTTAACATACATGGACAGCATATCGGCCAGAGTTCTGTTAAGGCGCTCCGTCAAACCATTTGTCTGGGGATGATAGGCCGTCGTCATGCGGTGATCGATATTACACAATTCGACGAGAGAGGAAACAAGTCTGGATTGAAAAACGGCACCACGATCTGTAATAATGACTCGAGGAGCTCCATGTTTTAGAAGAATCTCTTCGAGCAGGAACTTGGCTACTTCTTCGGCTTCAGCAGTTGGTAAAGCTTTAGTTATTGCATAGCGTGTACAATAATCGGTGCAGACTGCGATCCATTTATTACCATGGGCAGATTTAGGAAATCTCCCAAGCAGATCTATCCCAATTCGATGAAAAGGTGCGACAGCAGGAGGGATGGAAACCAGACGTACAGGTGGTAGTTGTGGAACTCATTTTTTGCTTTGTCATTCTCGGCAGTGCATGACGTATCGAACAACATTTCGGTACATCCCCGGCCAATAAAATCTTTTCCGGATCCTGTCGTACGTTTTCGCAAAGCCAAGATGCCCTGCGGTAGGCGCGTCGTGAAAATGTTTAAGTATGTCTGCTCGTAGATGTTTGGGAATGACGGGCAACCATGTCTTTCCAGCTGGATCAAAATTCTTTCTGCACAGGACTCCATCAATTAACTCAAATTTCCTTTCGGTGGATGAGCCGATCTTCGGAAAGATCATTTTTGCTATGTCTGGATCTTTCTTCTGCTCGACAGCGAGGTCTATACTCGTGGTTACAGCTAAAAATTGATCTTGCGTCTCAGTCTCTTCGTCTACTGGATTCCTCGAGAGAGCGTCGGCATCGTTATGCTTCCTACCGGATTTGTATTTTACTGAAAAATTATGTTCTTGGAGTCGAAGAGCCCACCTTGCCAGTCTGCCTGAGGGATCCTTGAGATTCATAAGCCAACACAATGAATGGTGATCTGTCACAACCGTAAAATGTCTTCCAAACAGGTATGGCCGGAATTTATTGATAGCCCATACGACGGCAAGGCATTCCCGTTCTGTAGTAGAATAATTTTTTTCGGCCTTTGTCAGGGTCCTAGAGGCGTACGCTATGACCTTTTCGACTTCATTCTGAATTTGAACCAGAACTGCTCCAATACCATATCCGCTGGCGTCTGTATGAATTTCTGTAGGGCATCTTTCGTCGAATATCCCCAATACTGGATCAGATGTAAGCGACTTCTTTAGGTTGTCAAAAGCCGTTACCTCTTTAGAACCCCAATTAAATTTCGCATCACCTTTCAAAAGCACCTGCAGGGGCTCGGCGAGATAGCAAAAGCCCTTAATGAACCTTCTAAAGTAGGAGCAAAGTCCAAGAAAGCTTCGTACGTCATGTAAGTTCTGCGGAGTAGGGAAATTGGTCACGGCTTTCACTTTGTCAGGATCTGGACGGACACCGCTACTGGATACGAGATGGCCTAGTATTTTTACTTCTTGAGCAGCAAAAAGGCACTTCTTAGGGTTAAGTATGAGTCCAGCTTCTTGAATGCATTTCAGAACTGTCCTTAACCGGATAAGGTGGTCTTCATAATTATCGGAGAAAACTACTATGTCGTCCAGGTAACATAGGCACATAGTCCATTTAAGATGGCGTAGCAAATTGTCCATCATTCTTTCGAAAGTCGCCGGTCCATTGCAAAGTCCAAACGGCATGACTTTAAATTCGTATAAACCTTCTGGAGTAATAAATGCCGTCTTTTCCCGATCTGCTTCGTCCACTTCTATCTGCCAGTAACCAGATCGGAGATCCATGGAAGAAAAGAACTTGGCGCCTTTTAAACAGTCTTGAGTATCGTCAATACGGGGTAGAGGATAAACATCTTTCTTCGTGATTCTATTCAGTTTGCGATAGTCCACGCAAAAGCGCCAGCTTCCATCTTTTTTCCTGATGAGTACGACGGGAGATGACCACGGACTCTCAGATGGCTGGACAATACCTTGGTCAAGCATTTTCTGAACTTCTTCGCGAATTATGCGTCTTTCAGTAGGTGAAACTCGGTAAGCCCTTTGGTAGATTGGAGTATGGTCACCCGTATTGATCCTGTGTTTCACATTTGTCTTTGCGGCTGTCGACTTGTTGGCTTTTGTAAAAATTTCCGAAAAGGTTTGTAAGAGCTCGACTAATTTGCGTTTTCTTTCACTTCTCAACTCAGGGGATATCATCATTGCATAATCTATATTAGAATTCGTCGGGTCCTGTAGAGTACTAGTACTTTCTGTTGTTTCCGCAATCTCGCATATATGTCCTTCATCCAATAGCTCAGCTTCGCCTACGTACATTCCTTTAGGAATCACTTGATCTTTGGCTTGCATGTTGGCAACCCAAATTCACTTCGTCCATTATGATATAAGGATACCATAGATGGTATAGCAAGGTTTCTTTCTAGTAGCAAGTGTCTATTGCCGTCAACGATTACGCTTATGTTTCTTCCGACCTCTAATCCTGATACTGCTATTCTTGTCACTGAGCGCTGTTTAAGTTTGTAGTCCTTAGTGGCATACACCTTCCAAGCGTCTAGTGCTTTGGTTTCTTGGCCAGTATCTTCTAACAACAGTTCACTTCTGCCACAGTCTATCACAGCTTGAGAAGCTTCCAAAAAGTCCCAGCCGAGGATTACGTCGTGACTACAATGCTGTAGGACTATGAATTCAACAGGCAGCTCTCGTCTATTTATCACGACACGCAGAACACATTTTCCCAGTGGCCTAACAAAATTGCCATTAGCGACTTTCAGCATAGTGTTCTTGACGTCAGCGAACATAATTTTCTTTAAGGATCGACGAAACTTATCGGAAACGACAGAAAAGGAGGCTCCAGAATCTACTAGAGCACGAATCGGCTGATTATCTACCAGACCATCGAGGTGGTTACCCGTCATCCTTGCGGCCGATGGAGGATTTTCATTACATGCGGCCTCACCTCCTCGAAAGGTCGCTCTGCTTAGTTTTCCTCGTTTCTACGGCTTGGAGATTGACCTGATCGACGATATGGCGACGGCGATCGGGAACGACGGGTTGGTGATCGGCCTCTAGTAGGACTAGCAAAAGAACGGCGTTCGGGGCTTGGTCGGCGAAACTCAGCATCAGTGCCATCGAAGTTCTCTCGGCGGGCTCGATAATCGTCAAATATAGCCTTCCTCTCACGGCAGTAGAGTACGACATGTCCAGGGCGTCCACAGTGGAAACACACTGGCCTGTTGTCAGTCGTTCCCCATAGGTCCGTTTTCCTGGGCTGCGGTGCTGATCTCTGGACAGGACTTCTGGGTTTTCTCGTCACAGCGGCTGCATACGTGGGACGTCGTTGGGCGTCTGCAGACTTTGCGACAACTGGCGCTAAAGCTCTTTCTACTTCGTCTTGGATGACGGTCTGTAGCGGCTGGGAATAGGGGTCCGGAAACTCGTCGGCTTGATTAACTAATCTATTGACCTCTTCTCGTACAATCCTGCGGATAAGAAACACTAAATCTGATTCGTCCTCCACGGCTGCTACTGGTACGACGTTTGGTAGTCTCTCAAATCTTCGGCCAATTCTTTTTTGTCTCATGTCTTCAATGTAGTTGCACCACTTGATGAAGTCAGTTGTAGTCTTCACTTCTTTCATTAAGAGCACTTGGTACATGTCTTCAGCAACTCCTTTCATTAAGTGAGATACTTTCTCGTCGTCGGACATTGAAGGATTGATTTCTTGACAAAGCCCTAATACACTCTGAATGTAGGACTGGGTACTCTCTCCTGCCCTTTGAGCTCTACATTTTAGTTGTTCTTCGGCCTTTTTTGTGTACTTGAGGCGATCGCCCAAAAGTTCATTCAAGCCCCTCTTGAATGCGTCCCAGGAATCCAAGGTATCTTCATTATTTATGTACCACTGTTTGGCCGTACCGTCTAGGAAAAAAATAGACGTTTGCGAGACACATCATTTCATCCCATTTGTTGAACTTTGCCACTCGATCGTATTCTGCAAGCCATTTCCGAGGGTCATCTCCAGGTTCCCCACGGAAGGTTGAAGGGTTTCTTAGTTGCGGGTAGGTAGGAGTTACCACGACAGGCTTTGTATCTTCGGGCATTATCTGCTTCTTTCTTTTTTCTGGGTTGTAAAGGCCAAATTCCGGAGGTAATCCTCTTAAACGGAGACTTCTGCGAACACTGTCAGAATTATCCACAATGGCGAAATCGTTACCCGGCGCCTCCACCAAATTTGTCACGATGATTCGAATAAACACACCGTTTAACGTAACAGAAGAATTTATTGAAGCTAAGTAGCAACTCGCAACTTTACAAGACCGAGAAGTTGCCTACAACTAGTGGGTATCAGCTTTTATACCCGAACAGAATATTCGAGAAATAACTAATTTACATATTAAAGAAAGATCTAGAATGTTCAAGAACATAAGGAAACATAAGGAAACAATAAATAACATTTTTAAATTAAAAATCCGTACTTTGGATAAAGAGCCATGGCAAGCATCGAACCCACAATCTTCGGTTCTGGATCAAGTGCTTTGACCATTCGGCCACTTAGCTCGTTAGCTAATGTTCTTTATGCGGCAATATAATTCAGTATTAAATTTATGCAAAATAAACATATGCAAATAATATAAATACAATAATATCTATTTCATGATGTGTTTAAATTTTCTACTACATAATTTTTCTCTATAACTTGATAAATATATTGTGTTCTATAATATTTAAAATATTTTGTAAAAAGGATGAAATTATAGACAAAATATCAAATGTCTCTATGAATAAATTTAAAATTTATACATAATTGCATACATTTTAAATAATTTATATATAGATATATAGATATAGATATATTGTTAAGAGTATTAAAACGTTCAGAAATTCTATATGAATTTATTAATTTACATAAAGCAAACAGTGTATAATAGCTTAAGATGCTAAATTAACTATTTAGAATATTATAATAAGTTTATTTATGATTTTTAATAAAAGAAAATATATTAAATTTCAAACCATAAACACTTGTTTCCAAAATCTAATATTATAAATATTAGATTTTTCTAAACTTTTTCTGACTTTTGTGTTGAACCAACAAAATGCATAAATTATTAAAGAATATATTTCTTGTCTCACTCATTTATGCATCAAATATCCTATTTTATTGTAATTTAAGCATTTTTGCAACATACAGAGTTGTGTGTTATAGAATTTTATTTTGATAATTAAAATTGTTAAACTTTTCAAACAAGCCTTTTAGTTTTTAAATCAAAATTTTATGTATTTATCTGGTAAATTATAAATTAAAATAATATATTAAAATGCATTTATTTGCTAAACAAGAAACATTCTTAAGCTTTTCAAATTATCTACACGCTGATTAGGGATTTTTTTTTGTGTGTGATTTCGTAAAAGATTCTAATTTTCATAATTTAGTGTTTTCTTCCTATTAATTTTCTCTGTTATTTTTATGAATACTTTAGAAAATTTTTAACATCTATAGAAATAAAATGGAACTGTATACGCATCACGAGTAAACTATTGAAATATTTTATTTATTGAAATATTTTGAATTTTTTATAAACATTGAGTTGCAAGTAAGTTTAAATTCTTTCTAATAGTTCCGTTATCAACTTCATATATTCATTCTCACATATAATTAATTTTTTATAATATATTGAAAGCTATTTTTACAATTTACAGTATTAAGATGCCGCAAATTAATGTCAAAAACTGCGATACTTTGCATTTATTCTGTGTAAATATATTGATAGATTTTTCCTGTCAATCAGCGGGTCATTAAAAAAATCTATAGAGGGCAAAGAAAGAAGCTTCTTTTACATTCCTTCATATTTGTTCATTAATGTAATTAAGTTACATTTATTTCCTTCCAGTCATCAGGGATTGGTAAATATTTAACAGGATTGTACGTATAATACCAACCTGAAAAATGAGTAATATTGTAATTTATATAATAAAACGGAATGTGTACTTGTCTGTGCTTCACGTAAAATCTTCTAAACTTAGTAATACATCTTTTTTATGTATTTACTTTTTTATTTAAATATTAAATAGATAAAATAATAAATTTAACTTAATCTGGGATCGGTTGAAATTTGCTAATAGCAATGCAGCATTTATTTTTTATATGGCAACAACTGATTACTTTTTAAAATGTAAAATGTATTAATTAAGTTACGAGAAAATATAGTAAAAATTTCTAACATTTGATGCTAAATTTTAAAGAATAAATTTAACAAAGCTTAAATATCTGTCTTTATACTTATACAAAAAACCAATTACTTTTTTATATAAAATAATTAGAAAAATATTTTGTTTTTTAAGAACTGTATCGGAGTTACTCAAAAGTCCAGCACTCAGAATTATTAATTAAAATACATTACAACGATTTTGGAAAAAATCTTTCAGTCTTTTTCAGCTTAGAAAATGAATTATACAAATTTATATTTTTAAGATTAAAAGCATGGTCAGTTAATGAATATAATCGATCACATTTTTACGCATAATTAAAAAATATTGTATATTATTATGAAAAGCTTTATTGTCGAAGAATTTAGTGTTAATAACGTAATCCCTCTATTAGCAAAATTATAATGAAGTATCTTTCTAGCAATTTAAGATTTTCGTGTAATTTATTTTACAAACTAATTTCTTGAGATAATATTTTTCTAAATTTTCTGATGAAAAAATTTACTTATGTAGTTTATATACAAAATGCTGTGATTAACAAATTATTGTGTAGATTTATCCAATTAGAAAAATGAAGTTTTTAGTTCTAAAGGACAAATTTTTCTCTTAATTGGAATTTTTATATTTTCTCAAGAGAGTTATTTTAAGGTCTTCGGTTTATTTTACATTTTTTTAATTAACGTAAACTTGTATTATATTAAAGAATACTTCTCAACAAACGTAACTTGATAGATATAAAAATTACATCAAAAGTTTCATACGATATCCCAGTATTCATCACATAAAATCTAAAACTACAATTCAATCTATAGCTCAGGAAGGATTTTAATCTTGAAAAAATTATTAATACTTTTTCTACTTCAACATTACAATTTTTAAATGGACATTTTCACAGCCCACCATTATAGCTTTTATGCTGTTAAAACAGGTGTAAGCTATGTACAGTGTTAAGCTATTTTAAATGTCAATATTTTTTTTAATTTGAGTTCCGAAATTTCCCAGACTCATAAAAATTGTATTGATTTAGTAAAAAAATAATCCATAAATGTCTGATTTAGAAAAAAGAAAAATAATAGTTTGTATTAAAGAAATGAATGGATAAATCTAACTATATTGTTAAAAGGAGTAGAGGTGCCATCTACATAGTAAAAATAGTTTAATAATATCTTTAGCTTGTATTTTATTGGCAACATTATGTATTAGAGCTACAATATTATTCTAATAGTATTTTAGGAGACTCAATTGTGTATGTTGCCAAAAAGTAACAAATGACATTTAAGGGTTAAGAGTTAAGTAGTATTAAGACTTGAGTAAGTTTTTTATAGAAAACTAGACAACCCGACAGTATGTATTTTATTGGCAACTTATTTTAATAGAGCTTCAATATTATTCTAATAGTATTTTAGAAGACTCAATTGGGTATGTTGCCCAAAAGTAACAAATGACATTTAAGAATTAAGAGGTAATTAGTATTAAGCCTTGAGTAAGTTTTTTGTAGAAAACTAGACAAGCCGACAGTATGTATTTTATTGGCAACTTATTGTAATAGAGCTTCAATATTATTCCAATAGCATTTTAGAAGACTCAATTGTGTATGTTGCCAAAAAGTAACAAATGGCATTTAAGGGTTAAGAGTTAAGTAGTATTAAGCCTTGAGTAAACTTTTTATAGAAAACTAGACAAACCGACAGTATGTTTTTCATTGGCAACATATTGTAATAGAGCAGGGGTAGGCAACGCGGCGCCCGCGGGTGCCATGGCGCCCCCGATCGATTTTTAATGTGCCCTCGCTAGACTAAAGTAAATGTATGATAGCCAGAGTGATTTACTTACTCTTGTCAAACGGCGATATACAGCAAGTAGTCAGTTGAGTTTAGGATTGTGCATAGATTAGCAGTTTGCTAACCTTGAGCGTATCTAATAACACGCACGTATTTTTTGTTAGTGTGTGATCGTATTTCGAATAGACCACGAGTAGACCGTGCATTTAGAACTACCAAATAATCCGAAATAATTCTTTTCTTTCAAAACCCTTCATGGATAAATGTAAAAGAACATATTTTAACGATGAATGGGAACATCTATATTGTTTCGTTGATTACAAAGGGAAGTGTATTTGTTTGTTGTGTAATAATAGTGTTGCGATTCCCAAGAAAAGTAATATTGAATGACATTTTAAGACCGTTCTTACCAATTTTGATAGTGACTATCCAATGAACTCTGAATTAGAAGAAAAAAATTATTTCTTTAAAATCTTCGATAACTAACCAGCAAAGTTTTTTTACTAAACCACTGCAACAACATAAAGCATCAACCATCGCGTCATATAAAATATCGCATTTGCTAGCTAAGAATAAAAAAAAACATTTACAGATGGAGAATTAGTGAAAGAAGCCATGCTAGAAGCTGCTGATTCACTTTTTGAAGAATTTAAAAATAAAAAAGAAATAATTTCCGCTATAAGCACGTTGCAATTATCAGCACGAACTCTTACTAGAAGAATTGAAGTAATTGCGGAGAATTTGGAGGCAGAATTAGCAAATAATATGGAAAATTGTATTTTCTTTTCGCTACAGATAGATGAATCGACAGAAGTGACAAATATATCACAATTAGCGATTTGCGCGAAGATGGTATTTTCTGATTTTACAACAAAAGAAGAATTCCTTAAAGTTCTGTCATTAAAGGGAAGCACCAGAGGAGAAGCTATCTTTTATACTTTTAAAAAGTATATAACATATGTACAATTACCTGTACAAAAGTTATCGTCAATTTCAACAAACGGGGCACCAGTGATGACTGGTAATAAAAAAGGATTTATTGCCTTATGTAGACATGATTCCTTATTCTCTAAATTTATTTCTTATCATTGCCTCATACATCCAGGAAATGTTATTCTCAAAAACAATCGGTTTTCAACACGTATTTACGATAGTAACAAAAATTATTAATTCCATAAGATCGGAAGCTATGCAACACAGATTGTTTAAATTACTCTTAGCAGACGAGGACGTTCAGTTCACAGATCTTCTTTTACATACTGAAGTGAGGTGGCTGATCAGAGGTAAAATACTTAAGCGGTTTATCATGCTTTTGCCACAAATAAAGGAATTTATTGCATCAAGAGGCGAATTTTACGAGCAATTAGAAAATAAGGATTGGCTAATTGACCTCGGATTTCTGACAGTTATAACGGCAAAGTTGAATGAATTAAATTTAAAAATACAAGGGAAAAATCAGCATATCGCTGACATAATTAGTGCAGTAAATGCATTCAAATGCAAGTTAGTGTTGTTGAAATCCCCTCTATTGAAAAAATCATTACCACATTTCCCAAATATAAAACATACTGTTGAGAGTTTAAATTTGAATAATGAAAATTTTACGACTACATCATATTTAGAAATTATAGATAAGCTAATAGAAGAGTTTTCTTCTAGATTTGAAGATTTTGCAGCATTAGAACCCGTTCTAAAATTTTTCATAAATCCATTCAATTTTACTGAAGATGATGTCCTTGAAATAGTTACAGAGTATTTCGAGCTTCATAATATCGAAGACCTAGAATTAGAAATAATAAACTTGCAAAGTGATATTATTTTAAAAGCGCATAGTAATGATAAAATGTTTTGGAACTTAGTCAATGAAAATAAGTATCCTATTTTAAGGAAATCTGCGCTATAATTTATTCATATTGTTCAAAAACATACAATTGCGAGTCTTTCTATCTCAAATATGAAATATTTGAAATCAAAATACCTAACAAAGCTTAATGACTCACATTTGGATAATTGTTTAAGGACCGGGAACTCTAAATATATTCCCAATTATAAGAAATTAGCTGAAAATATGGACACCTAAGTCCCACACTGAATTATATGTATCATTATGGTATGACACCAACAAAATAAAGTTATAAAAAATTTGATTTTTTTAATGTTTATTTATACCTGTTGATTATCTGTAAAATATGCGCCCTCGGTGATTTTCAAATTTAGTATTGCGCCCTTAAGGACAAACAGGTTGCTGACCCCTGTAATAGATCTTCAATATTATTCTAATAGTATTTTAAAATACTCAATTGGGTATGTTGCCAAAAGGTAACAAATGGCATATAAGGGTTAAGAGGTAAATAGTATTAAGCCTTGAGTAAGTTAATTATAGAAAACTAGACAACCCGACAGTATGTATTTTATTGGCAACATTATGTATTAGAGGTTCATTATTATTCTAATAGTATTTTAGAAGATTCAATTAGATATGTTGTGAAAAAGTAACAAATGGCATTTAAGGATTAAGAGTTAAGTAGTATTAAGCCTTGAGTAAGTTTATATAGAAAACTAGACAACCCGACAGTATGTATTTTATTGGCAACATTAGGCTTTAGAGCTTCAATATTTTTTCTAATATTATTTTAGAAGACTCAATTTTGTATGTTGCCAAAAGGTAACAAATGGCATTGAAGGGTTAAGAGGTAAGTAGTACTAATCCTTGAGTAATTTTTTGTAGAAAACTAAACAACCCAACAAACGTTGTCAATTTTAACTCTCTAAATCCAAAAATTGAAAATGTTTATAAATACATTATAAATTGGACAGTTTTGATGGAAAAGTGAGGAAAAAAATTGTTTAAAAAATACTTTCAGCCACCTGTACAATCATCACAAATGTAATTAGATTAAGTTTAAATTCCCACACTGCCTGTACAGGAATTCGACCTGGGACTTCTAGTACTGAAGTCAGTTGAGCTGACCACTGTACCACAGATACTGTGGCAGTGAGGGCTTCAAGCTGCATTATAATAATCTCAGTAAACGAGCAGTTCTGGATTGTTAATAAAAAATATTCTATCGAATAAAATTGTGAATCTAGACCATTATCGAATCAACTTAATTACACAAAATTTTATCAAAATCAGTGCAGCAATTTAGGAATAGTTCTATTACAAACTATTTACAAAAGAATAATTTTATGTATAAATGTAAATAAAAAATATTAAATATGTAGTTTTTAAGATATTTTCATATATTCTATTCAAACACATTTGTCTTTGAACCGAATACAGCTAGAATCACTGTACAATTTTTAAAAAAATAAGAAAAATAAAACTTTTATTCTTCTTTAATAACTTTATATTATGCTAAAAACTTTGGTATTATTTTCTTTAAAATATTATTGCATCCACCAATATAAATTAAAATTTAATACATGTCCTTATAAACCACAATTTTAGAAAAGCTTTAAAATTAAAATATCAAGGCTCGAACGACACTAGACTAAGAGTAGTATTTCCTGAAAAATTATGTGTCTAACTCGTCTTTCTTAATATATTACTCCTGACGCAGCTGTCTCGGCAGTAGCGATAGTTTTAAAATTAATATCGCCACAAGAGCAGGTAATCTATAGGTTGGAGAAGAAAAAAAGAAAGAGAATTTCAAGACGTAATCAGTCAATTCAGTTGATACTATCATTTCAGTATATTGTGAGTGACGGATAGGACTTTGTAGGAGATGTCTTTTCCAATTTTTTATAGAATTAATATATAGAATAACCTTGTGATAAATCGAGAAACTTTTTTGCGAAACTAATATCGGATAATATCCGAAGAAGTTTTATCTTTTTTTGACTGAATAGTTTTTAATGAAAGACAGTATTGCAGTATTAAGATTTGATAAGGGCTCTAAATCATTTTAATTGGGAAATAAATTAAACAATAATGACTATAGTTTAAGGGATACAGTAATTCTCCAGCCAGAATTTGTAAAATGAAAAATTAGTTGTAATTCATTTTTTTTCTTTCTGAATGTACATTTTTCCGGTATGGTAAATTTTCATGTTTAATATAATGATTATATTACTTATATTTCACTCAGCAATTAGATTAGCCTATAAATACTACTGTGACATGGTCCAGAATTCGAAATCATAATTGAACTGTAAATTCCTCAGAATTTTACTCCAGCGTGTTGTCATTTATAAAGTTGCAAGGTAATTAAAGTTTTATTGAAATAAATTACTGAATAAAGCTTATATTTTTTTCGTTTGTATGGTAAGGTTTCCTGGTATGTTCCACTTTTTCATGCATACTATACTAATTACATTTCTTGTATTTGACTCAACAATTGCATTAGACTTCAAGTGCTATTTGATCTGTAAATTTCTTAGTATTTTACTTCAACATGTGTTATTTATCAAGTTTCAAACTAATTAAAATTTTATTGGAATAAATAACTGAATAAAGTTTATACTTTTTCTGTTGGTATGGTAATGTTTCCTAGTATGTTACACTTTTTCATGTATACTATTTTGCTTACATTTTTTCTATTTCACTCAACAATTACATTAGCCGTAAAATGCTATTGTGAGATAGTTCAGATTTTTAAGTCATAATTGATCTGTAAATATTTCAGTATCTTACTCCATACTGTTATCCTATATAAAGTTGTAAACAGGTTAAAATTTTATTAAAATAAATTACTGAAAATTGTTTTTTCCGTTTTCATGTTAAGGTTTTCTGGTATGTTCCACTTTTTCATGCATAATATACTGGTTACATTTTATGTATTTCACTCAACAATTACGTAGGCCTTTAAATTCTGCTGTGGGATTGTCAGATGTCAGTATCATAATTCAACTTTTTATATATTGGTTTCGTACTCCAATGTGCTGTCAATTATCAAATTACAAAATTGAACTTTTTATTTATTGGTATCTTACTCCAGTCTGCTGACAATTATCAAATTTCAAACTAATTAAAATATAATTGAAATAAATTATATCATATTTTTTTCTTTCGAAAAGTACTTTTTTCTAGTACGTTCCACTTTTTCATGTATAATATACTGATTACATTACTTATATTTCAATCAGCAATTACATTATCCATCAAATGCAGCTCTGCGATGGTTCAGATTTCTAAATAATAATTGATCTGTAAATTTATCAGTATCTTACTCCAGCTTGTTCTCATTTATCAAGTTGCCAGCTAATTAAAATTTAATTGAAATAAATTACTGAATATAGTTCCTTGTTTTTCGTTTGGATGGTAAGGTTTCCGGTATGTTCATGCATAATATAATGATTACATTTCTTGTATTTCATCCAACAATTACATTAGCCATGAAATGCTGCTGTGCGATGGTTCAGATTTTTATAACACAATTGATCTGTAAATATTTCGGTATCTTACTCCAGAGTGTTGTCATTTATCAAGTTGTAAGCAGGTTAAAAGTTTATTAAAATAAATTACTGAAAATAGTTTATATTTTTTTCCGTTTGCATGTTAAGATTTTCTTTCACGTTCCACTTTTTCATTCATAATATACTGGTTACAGTTCTTGTATTTCACTCAACAATTACGTAAGACTTTAAATGCTGTCAATTATTAAATTCCAAACTAATTAAAATTTAATTGAAATAAATTACACTATATTTTTTATATTTTGAAAAGTACGTTTTACTGTTATGCTCCACTTTTTCATGTATAATATACTGATTACATAGCTTATTTTCTTTCAGCAATTACATTAACCACGAAATGCTGCTGTGCGATGGTTCGGATTTCTAAATAATAATTGATATGTAACTTTATCAGTACCTTACTCCAGCATGTTCTCATTTATAAGTTGCAAGCTAATTAAAATTTATTGAAATAAATTACTAAATACTGTTTATATTTTTTTTCGTTTTTGTGGTAAGGGTTTCTGGTATGTTGCATTTCTTCATCCATAATATACTAATTACATTTGTTGTATTTCATTCAACATTTACATTACCTAAGTATAGTATACTGATTACATTGCTTATATTCCAATCAACAATTTCATTAGACATGAAATGAATGCCGCTGTGCGATGGTTCAGATTTTTAAATCTTATTTGATCTGTAATTTTCTCAGTATTTTTCTGCAGCATGTGTCATTTATCAAGTTGCAAGATAATTAAATTTTTATTGAAATAAATTTCTGAATAAAGTTTAAGACTTGGCCGATTATTGTTGTATATAAGTAATAGCTTTCTTTAACGAACGAGGTTTCCTTTAGTTGATCCTTTTGTGTTTTGATTGGCTATGTTTAATTAGTTTTTGCCTGTAATGTGATTGGCTGGACGCAGGATCTTAAAACTATAAAAGCCCAATGTACCTCATATTTCTTGATTATTTTGGTGTTTTCAATAAAAGGTGTTGCGATCTGCGGCTTTTCATTATGTTCAACAATTATTGAATATAGTTTATATTTTTTCAGTTTGCATGGTAAGGTTTTCTGGTATGTTTCACTTTTCCGTGCTTAATATACTAATTACATTTCTGGTATATCACTCAACAATTACATTAGCCTTCAAATGCTGCTGTGCTATTGGTCAGATTTTGAAATCATAATTAAACTGTTGTTTTCTGGGTATCTTTCTCCAGTGTGCTGTCATTTATCACACTGAAAGTTAATTAAAATCTAATTGAAATAAATTACTGAATATAGTTTATTGTTTTTCGTTTGGATGGTAAAATTTCGGATATGTTCTACTTTTTCATGTATACTATACTGATTACATTTCTTGTATTTCACTCAGCAATAACATAAGTTTATATTTTTTCTGTTTGTATGGTAAGGATTTCTCGCATGTTCCACTTTTTCATGCATAATATACTCATTGCATTTCTTGTATTTTACTCAACAATTGCATTTGCCTTCAAATGCGGCTGTGTGATGGGTAAGATTTCGAAATCATAATTAAACTGTTTATTTCTTGGTATCTTACTCCAGTGTGCTGTCATTTATCAAAAATAAGATAATTAAAATATAATTAAAATAAATCATATTATTTTTTTCTTTCGAAAGGTTCTGTTTCCTGTTATGTTCCACTTTTTTCATGTATAATATACTCATTACATTGCTTATATTTCAATCATCAATTTCATTAGCCATGAAATGCTGATGTTCAATGGTTTGGATTCGTAAATCATAATTGATCTGTAAACCTCTCAGTATATCACTCCAGATGGTTGTCATTTATCCAGTTGTAAGCTAATTAAAATTTTATTGAAATAAATTACTAAATATAGTTTATATTTTTTACGTTTGTATGGTGATCTTTCCTAGTATGTTCCACGATTTCATGAATAATATGCTGATAACATTTCTTGTAGTTCACTCAGATATTACATTAGTCTTCAAATGTTCATATGCGATAGGTTAGATTTCGAAATCATAACTGAACTGTTGTTTCTTGGTATCTTACTCCAGTGCGCTGTCACTTAACAAATTGCAAGCTAATTAGTAAATCTAATTGAAATAAACTATATTCATATTTTATCCATTTAGAAGGTACCATTTTCCGGAACGTTAAACTTTTTCATATTTAATATACTGATATACTTTTTTTTCAACAATTAATTACATTTGCCTTGAATTGCTGACTGTGAGATCACTCAAATTTCGAAATTATAATTGGACTGGAAATTTCTCAGTATCTTATTCTAGAGTGCTGTCATTTATTAAGTTGCAAACTAATTAAAATTTAATTGAAATAAACTTCTTGAATATAATTTTTTTTCACTTGACATATAGATTTTCTGGCCTGTTCCACTTTTTCATATCTAATATATTGGACACATTGCTTATAGTTCTTTCAACAATTACCCTATCTTTTAACTGTTCCTGTATGATAACTCAGATTTCGAAATCATAACTAAAGTGTGACTTTCTCAGTATCTTATTCCAAAGTTCTGTCCTTTATCAAATTGGAAGATAATTAATATATAATTGAAATAATTAACTGAATAAAGTTTTATCTTACTAATTACGCCCACATTTGAAATACATTAATAGTTAATACTAGAATATAATCTTGTTATCTGAAATTATATCAGAAATTAGCGTATCTAAACGGTTTTGGGAGAAAAGTCAGATATTTATATTTTGGATTTTTTTGAAAGATCATAATGAAAACTTTTCAAAGTAATTTATCTTTTGTCTTAACGGTACATAAAATAGATGGTATGCCAAATTTTGTTTCATTCGGCAAACCGTAATTAAGTTTGAATAACTGGAAACTATATTTAAATCTATTATATATGTCAAAAATAGTTAAATTTTACTTTATGTGTTTAAATAAACTTTTGCTGATGATTTTAGTTAAAAATCTAAAATTTATAAAGCTTGGAAATTTTTTTATATGGCTAAAGTAAAACTGTTTTTAATGTTTTCTGCAACAAAACTAAAATGCGTTTTCTTAGAAATTATATTTTGACATTTAACCCTTTAACAGTTTCATTTTTTTTCCAGAATTCGGTCAAAAAAATGTCACATTTTTTATTGCATTTTTTTGTTCATTATACATTTTTAAGTAAAGATATGTTAATAAAATTAATATTTCTAATATTTTTAAGCATTTATTACAACTTTTTCTCTTTCTAGGAAAGCATTATAGAACTGAAGTGTACCTTTAGTCTCATTGATATCCTAGTTAATTATTGGAAATCCAGTGAAAGCAAATATAGGAGGCAGATCCGAAGGATTAACACAATTAATATTAAAAAATTGTCTTGCTTGACTGATTCCATCTGTACTACTATCAGAGTCACTACTATCCAGGTCATCCAGTAAACTTTTGCTACTATCATTTACAGATAATTCAGTTCCTGATTCCGAGTCACAGTTCGAATCACAAGAAATTAGCTCCATACGCTCTGAATTATCCATTATTTAAAAGTAAAAATATATTATTCAACACTTACATGAATAAAATTATCAGGCGGTTAGTAAAATATAACCAGAAATCTATACACTGAAAGATAACAATTCGTCTTCTCAAACAAAACATGCAAAAAAAACGGAAAAAATACGGCCGAAACAGTGAAAGCAAAATAGAAATCAGATTGCCCATACAGCGTACGGGCAAAACAGGGAAGGGGTTAATTAAGCCAAAATTACGAAATAACAAAAAAATGCCAATAAAAGAACACTCAGATAGGTTATATGCTATTGTGAATGTAATTAATGGCAATTGCAATTGTATGAGCATGTTGTGGAAAATTATAGCTGTTTATATAAAATAATATGTGAAATTTTTAAAGAAAACACTTTTTTTCTTCTAGAATAAATGTATCTTCAATTTTAATAACAGTTTCAGATTTCATTTTATCGCATTTTTGGATAGCTGAGGTAAAGCCCTAAATTAAATTTTGGGTATATTTTGTCTCAGACGTTTTACTCATTCTTAGTTCATCATTTCAGGACTATACTTACGGTATACGTAAGAAGATTAAAAAATATTGCTGTTTTACCTTATAATACGTGGAATTCTTTTGTATTTAAAAAATAAATTTTCAATTCAATACGATTTTAAAAAGTGAAAATAGAGTAAAATTGATATTAATACATTTTTTTTCTGTTTCTCCCAGTATAGTATTCAAACTCTTAAGGTTACTTTAAATACAATATTCTATATAAAATTTGATGAATTTAACCAAATTTAAACAACAGTAACATATAACAATTTAAGTTATTTCAAATAAAAACATTTCAAAATATGGACAATATACCAATATAAATTATATAGAAAGTACCATAATAATTGCTACAAAATTGAATGTGTACCAATAGTAAAATATGATTCTAAATTACTTTACATTTTTTTAAAAGAGGACAAATAAATTTAAATTGTAAGTAATGAAGCGATGTATATATATATATATATATATATATATATATATATATATATATATATATATATATATATATATATATGAATCTTTTACTTGTAGTTTTTAAAAATTAGAAAAATATTATTCGTGTAACATCTGGTAAGTCATTTGTTCCTAAAATGGTAGATTAGTAGAATGCAATAAAGAAAAGCCATTTATAAGAAATAGCTGATATAATGTTTATTGAAAACTCGTATTACTCATTCCTATTAGTCCAATACACCTTATGGAGTGATAAAGTCATTTAGTCAGTAATAAAATGTACTTCAACGTACTGCAAAATGATAGTGAAGTTGCTTTAATAAGCAAGGAATAAGCTCTTTGAAATTAGAAACGGTAGAATAATTTAATCTCCGTTTCATAAGAATCACTGTAGGACAATTAATTAATTTGAAGCGATAAAACATGTAAAAAGGTTGTAAGACTTCCTTCTTTAAAATGAAGTTAATATCATCTATTATAATACTTTTAAGTCATTATATATTTATCACCTTATCAAAAAGGACAAAGTAATATTTCCCAAATGACGTGAATATGTATTTCTATTAAAAGTGTTAAATAAAAATAGAAAATTTAAAACCCCTTTCATTGTTATTGACAGGTTAATAAAAGACCATTGAAGCACTAAATGAGAAACATTTACTAATTTTTTCAATATTACAATAAGTTATCTTATTTACATTAATAATTATCAAAATGACAAGAAACGGTAAATATGTGAATTGGTGGTGACAGCAAATTAACTTCGTGAATTAATATTAACAGCTAAATTATGATATTTATAATATCCTAGAAATAGAGATGAATGCATTGATAACAAATTCACCATGACACATAAATAGCCTGTAAACATCAATTCAACAGAAAAAGAAATAATAGTGTAGTTTCAAATGAGTCCAAGTTTATGCATTCACAAGGGCGTAATAGGTATATTTGATAAAGAGCATCTCACCATGATTTTAAAATCTTCTACAGAGATGACAAAAATGCTCCCATACACATGTATGCTTCACTGTATGAATATGTAGAAAGAGAGAGAGGGGGAATAACAGATAGCTATATCGAAGCCGCCAGATAGTGTAATAAGTAGTCTTCACGTGCGGTATACTTTTCTTGGAGTTCCCACATTACAGTTGTGAATTATCACAGTTTACACAAGCTAGAGCCAGCTCAATAGAAATTAAAGTAACTCACTCAACAATTACCTTGCTTAAATTGATGTAGCAAAATAGTATATGTGAATATCTATAATCTTAATTTTTATTTGTTTCTAATACTACTGTTTTCCAATAAAACCAAACTACAAGTTCATGGGATGCTATAAATAAGACTTCAAGTTGGGACAATTATTACATCCCATAAAATATATAAAGGGTAATGAAATTTGCTTTTCATTTAACTTTTTAAAGACCAGTCAACACAATTGTAGGTATATCAGAAAAACAAAAATAACAGTTTACGAAAGATACATAGAAAGCAGAACATTTACAGCTTTTGGGGGTTTCAAAGTGTTTAAATAATTTGTCAGATTAACCAAACAAAGTTTGCCAAAAATAAGTAATTTTTTTCTGCCAGTAATTCTAAATTTCATTAAAAGAGACCACAGTGAAAAATATCTTATAGATCTCAAGTTATAAACCCAGTTACACAGTTCATTAAATGCATAACTTACGGTCTGATAAAAGTTTTATTAAAATTCTGGTTTTTACATTTATTCGGAAAATTAAAAATAATCTGAGGCATTAATAAGTTTGAAGATTACAGCATTTGAATATATGAATCTTAAATAATGAAAAATTAAACAAGAAATTATAATATTTCGAATATGTTTTAAAATTAAAATTAAATGTTATGTTCACTTTCTAATAATTTTTGTTAATACTTCCTGATGTCACATTTATTATGTAGTGGATTTAATTTGTAGACTAAAAAGTTTTGGTAAAAGTAAACATAAAATTAAAGTTTTTATATTAATTAGGACTTCATCTACTTTATTGATAGCAAACCATCGTTAAAAAATTGCTCTGATAATAAAATAGTATTTAATTTAATTCCTATATTTTCTTTACCAAAAGTATTTAATTTAAGAACGTTTATAATTTAGTTGAAACTTTAAATTGAAAATGCAATTGAAAGACGAAAAGTAGTGAGTGATTGTAATATGAAAATGGAAGCAGAAATCAGAGGATATTTACGCAATAATGTAACAGTTTTAAACACCTAAAAACTCTTAAAAATGCTAATGCAGTTTTATTCACTAGACTAAAAAAACAGAACTAATAAGTTTGACTTTTTCAGCATTTAAATAGATGTATCTTAAATAAAGAAAAAATATAATAAGGAATTGTAATATTTTCAATATATTTTAAAATTAAAATGAAGTATTTTTTCAATTTCTAATGACTTTTGTTAATACTTCATGATGTTGTATTTATTATATAGTGGATTTTTTATCGACTAAAACGTTTTGGTATAATGTTAACGTAAAATTAAAGTTTATATATTAATTAGACCTTCTTCTAATTTATTGATAGCAAACCATCGTTAAACAATTGCTCTGAAAATAAAATTGTATTTAATTTAATTTCTATCTTTTCTTTACCAAAAGTATTTAATTTAAGAACGTTTATAATTTAGATGAAACTTTAAATTGAAAATGTAATTGAAAGCTGAAAAATAGTTTATTGATCTTTATTCATTACATTATAAAATCGTATAAAGTTTGACGTGTTCAGTATTTAAATATATGTATCTTAAATAAAGAAAAAGTAAAATAAGGAATTATAATATTTTCAATATATTTTAAAATTAAAATTAAATATTTTTTCATTTTCTAATGAATTTTGTTAATACTTCATGATTTTGTATTTATTATGTAGTGGATTTAATATATAAACTAAAACGTTTTGTTAAAATTTAACGTAAAATAAAAGTTTATATATTAGTTATACCTTTATCTAATTTATTGATAGCACACCATAGTTAAACAATTGCTCTAGGAATAAAATAGCATTTAACTTAATTTCTAAGTTTTCTTTACGAAAAGTATTTAATTTAAGAACGTTTATAATTTAGTTGAAACTTTAATTTGAAAATGTACTTAAAAGCTGAAAAAATAGTTAGTGATTGTAATATGAAAATGGAAGTTAAAATCAAAGAATAATTATACTATAATATAGCAGTTTTAAACACCTAAAATCACTTAAAAATGATAATTTATCTTTATTCGTTAGATTAAAAAAATCGGAGGAATTAATAACGTTGATGCATTTGAATATATGTATCTTAAATAAAAGAAATATAAAATAAGGTATTATACTATTTTAAATAAGTTTTAAAATTAAAATTAATATTTGGTTTTTACTTTCTATTGATTTTTGTTAATACTTTATGCTGTTACATTTATTATGTAGGAGATTTAATTTATAGCCTAAAAAGTTTTGGTAAAACTTTGACGTCAGTATAAAGGTTATATATTAATTAGAATTTCAGATACTCCAGATATCAAACCATCATTAAAAAATTTCTCTGAAAATAAAGTAGTATTTAATGTATTTCCTAACTTATTTTACCATTAGTATTTAATTTTAAAAAGATTATAATTTAGTTGAATATTTAATTTTAAAGTGTAATTAAAAGCTAAAAAGTATTTAGTCATTGTAATACGAAGCTAAAATCGGACGATATTTATAATTTAATGTAGCAGTTTTAAACAACTAAAACCCCTTAATAATAATAATATATTTCCTGTTTCCCATATTATAGAATTTATATTCAAACAAAAATTCTTAAAATGCTTTAAATATATTGATTCTTAATAAATTGTTTATGCACTAAGACTTTTTGGCATAAAGAATTCCTTAAGAATTCTTACCATTAAGTGTTATTTTTTCTTTATAAATCTAGGAAAACATATCTGCAAATGACAAATGTATTTATTATTCTAATGCACCCCAAAAGACCATTTCATATGATAAATCTTTATTTATACAATATAAAGCTACAATCTTATTGTTTGAGATTTCCTTTAAGCTTTTGCATTTTGAAAATATTCAGAAAAATCGCATGCATTTAAAAATATTTCTGAGTTTTAGATTTCCATGTAGGA
>CM063505.1:109274907-109312407 GCA_032207245.1 Pardosa pseudoannulata | reverse complement strand
CACGCATGCACATTGAACACTACAGTTGGTTTACTGTGCAACTCATGCCAAAGCCGTCGTATTTCAATTCAAAATGTCACCGTCTTAGTGCCTTCTCTTACGCTTAAATATTCTCAGCGCTACACAATTTGAATGGCCCTTGATATCCTTAATTCAGTGGCACTTCCGTGTGTATATATATAAACACATATACATATATATTTCTATTACATCAATCACATGATGTTTATCCGATTGGTTATCTTATCAAATACTACTACTGGTTGTTTTTTTAATCAACAGATTTAATCTTTTAAAAACCTTTAAAATATCATTTATATTTTAAACACCAGATTGCTGAAAAATGCATTTATAAAATAGAAGAGACTAGTATTATTAAAAAATCTTAGTTTACATTTTGACAGATCTATATATGTACGTATATTGGTTTTTATCTACTTAATAGTTTGATTAATATGTGTGAAATCAAAACTGTTCTACATAAAATATAGATTTAAACTAATTATATTTTCCGCACCCAGTTTATTACAAAAATATTAAGAGTGAAATTACGGTTCACTTTTTAACTTCATTATTGATCCAAGAAAGAAATTCACCTAATGGATATAAATAATGTTGGTATAAACTGATTGTTTCATTCTTTGAAACTTCCAATTACTTAACTGCAATCCTTTCAAGACACATAGAGATAAAAATACGACTTTTATCTTCATCATACAGCTTTTATTGATAGAACATTTAGATAATATACAGTTAAAAATATAAGCGCTAGAAATATTTTGTCACATAAAAATAAGGAGTATGGTTCAAAATACCTTTTAAAACTGTAAAATGATTTAAAAATCTTTCACAGTTTTCACTTTATAATGTTAAGTTTTTCGACACACACTTTTATTTGAATGTGCTAAACTCGGTTATCTTCTTGAAAAAGCCACTTGTTTTACTTTTTTTCACATTTTTGTTTAGTTTACACCTTTTATAGTATATAGTTTTGACATCCCGTTCTATGGTTATTTTCTCAACAATTCCTAAAATTGTTATAGTACTAAGTCAAATATTTAAAATTTCCAATAGTTATATTTCAGATCTGTTGTATTCCAACAAAATTGAAATTTAACAATCATTGGCATGCTTACTTATATGGCCCGTGTGACTTAAGTTACTTATATGAAAAAAATGTTTTAATTTATCTTGCTTGGCAAATCATGTACTACGAATCTCACTTTTATGAGGGAGAATTAACAATATGATTATCAGACATTAAACTTATTTCATTCTGATTTTTATATTTTATATCAGTAATGTTTTCTTTTAACCCCTTGGTTGTCACACACGAACTCAGTTCAATGCATACTCAGCTCAGGCAATGCAAATACTCCAATATTGGAATGCCTGAACTTCGGAGAAGAGAAAAGATGGCATTTCAATTCCACGAAGCCCGAAATTGATTTGTCTAATTCATGCTTATCTCGGGCAATGTAAATGCTACAATTGCAGAATGTCTGACCTTCGGGGAAAAGAAAAGATGGCATTCCAATTCCATGATGCCCTGAAATTGATTCGTCCAATGGATACTCCAATTTTGGAATGCCTGATTTTCGGGGGAAGAGAAAAGACGGCATTTCAGTTCCATGAAGCCCGAAATTGATTCGCCCAATGCATACTTAGTTCGAGAAATAAAAATGAGCCAATTCTGGTATGCCCGACCTGAGTTCGGGGAAGAGAAAAGAGGGAATTTCAATTCCATGAAGCCCGAAATTAGTTCGCCCAGTGCATAATAGTTAATTTGCCGTTTTCCCAGTAGAGAGAGATAAGTTTCCGCGAAATCTTCTGGAATTTTGAGCCATTTCTTGCTATTTTTCTCACTCTGTAAATGATTTGTGAAATTCAAATTAATCTAAGGACACGGAATTCATGACATGTGATATATATATAATAATGCTCTATTAGTTTATTTATTTCCAGAAAATTGTCATTCGTTTTATTTTATTGTAATTAGAGCAAACATTACAGTAATCTATTAACAATTCTCATATATTAGAAAATATTAAAAAAGAGAGTTGTTATTTCGTTTAATTTTTTTCCAAAATATTCTAATTCTAACATTTGGATGATACTAACAAACAAAATTAAAGAGAAAAAAATAGTTATCTTCTCATTTTTCTTAAATATATTCCACAGGCAAGGGGTTAACATTTTTTTGTTTACAAGAAAATAAGTCTTACTTACCATTTCGCTTTGGGGAAATTATTGTCTTTCACAAACGGCTTATTTTCTAGATACTTCAGTGGTTAAGAATTTTCTTTTATTCTTCTAATCTTTAAAGGTTTCTGTTCTAAATTTAATCAACCAAGTGCCTATAAAGCTTTAGAAACTTTTTGGTTCTGAATGAATCACAACAAAAATATAGTCTTATTTATTTTGAGGAAATTGTCAGTGTATACCACATTCAGATATTTTCTAAATTTTACTTACACAACCTTATTATAATTATAAATGATTTTATGCATTTTTTAACTATATATTAATATGTACATATTTAACTTTCCATATCACTATTCGAATAGCATTATTAATCTGGGACAACTCGAGCATTGAACGGTGTCACGCAATATTTTGCTTTTATGACAATAACTCAACATCTCATTATGATACACTGAGATGACTTCTTAAATATTTCAAATATTTTTAAGGACATTTACGTATTATTACTACATTTTTTGGCATTTCATTCATATTTAAGCAATCTATTTCCTCTACCGTAGTTACGTTTGTCGTTGTTGTTGATGATTTATGACACTTGGTAAAACCAAGCACGATTGAGCTGGAGGGTATTTGTTTTAAGGCAAAAAGATGCACCTTGCTTTTACGACGAGCACCACAAGAGTGGAAATAACGACTTATGCTCAAGTGTGTACTCGTAATTTTGAAGCAGGGACCAAGCAGAAGACCCAGAGGCTTGTCTTGCCACCCCTAAGAGGTATTGTTTGAGAACTTGGATGACATTATGACCACGAATATACTATACGTGCCCAGTCCATTTTATCGAACACGGCTTAGTCCGAATCTTAGGCCGTCTCGGGTTCTGAACCCACAACCTCTAAGTTACGAGACCGTTGCCTTTACTGACTGAGTTACCACGGCTCCACGTTTTGTAGTTATATTTGCTATGCTTCCCCAATTTTCAGTAAAAGAAGCTCCTATAGAAATCTTTCTTTTAAAAGACAGTTTTGTTAAAAAGTTCATTTCTCTATTTTTTAAATAACTTTAGAAAACTAATTTCTTTTTTTTTTCTTTGAGCTTGGGCAATAGTTATCAGCAATGAGCGAACCGAAACGCCAGTCTAGTGTTCTAAAATTAATCGCGAAATCTTCAGTGTTAACGATTTAGCTTGTTCAGATTTCTTATTCACAGTAAGCTGTTTAGTATGCTGATGCTAAATACTATTTTTTCCCTTATTTTTACTAATCATAAATCCGATGAGTTTCATGAGAAATGAAAATTAGATGTATTGGGGAAAATGAAGTACGAAAAGTCTGAGTGAAGGAGATGGTTGAGCAACTTTTGGAAAAAATGTTATCCTTTATGTAGACTTTCTGTATTATAAATCATTTGGAAATAATTAGCCCTAACTCTGAGAAATGGTGATTTGTGAAAAGCTAATGAGTAATTCTTTCAATAAAGACCTTTATAAAAACACTGATTTTATATTTTTATTTTTAAATTTACCTTGCAGTTAAATTTTACTTAGTTTATTAAACATACTTCCTAAAATTTTATACTGTTTATAATTTTTGTTTAAATACTTCACTGTAATATTTTTTACTTTTATTTCATTTTAATTGTTCCGTGTGTTTCTTAAAAGTTTAAGTCTAAACTCTTAATTTATGAAGTTTAAATTTTAGTGGATATTAATAGCTTCAGAGATTTAGATGTCCTTCTTGTTTGACATACTCTTAATTTGTGACTGGTTTAAAAGTTTGAAACAAAGACTAAATCAATTATTTTCTTTGTAGTGTCCTATAAAATATATGTAATATAAAAAATCTGTATTTGAACATAAAAACATAATTATTCAACTTTCAAATGTCATTTAAACTGAATTATCAAATTCTGATATGTAAGAAAATTATAATATAATTATAATATCAATAATATCAATCTATGATATGTTAAAAGATTTATTTATAAAGAAGTTGTAACGCTAAATGTATATATGTCTAAGAGTAAAAAATAATCTTTTTTTTTTGAAGAATGTAAGGCATATATCTAAAGAAACGTGAAATATTAGGGAAGTTACGTAACAAGCAGATATTATTTACTCACTGGGGGAATTCAATGAGTAAAAAAACTGTTTAGAACTTCAGTCCCATATTAAATTACATAGCAAGTTGAAAATTATAAAGAAACTAGCATATAACCTTCATATGACGGGATCAGTTAAAAACTTTACTGGCCGTATGTTAGTTGGCAACTTTAATTTATTTTATCATATTACACTATAGGATGAACAGCAGGGATTTTAATATTAACAGTGATTATTTGGCGGTATATATCAATGATGTTCAAAATTTGGCGAATCGATTGCAAACCGTGTGTATGTATAAAAACCCACAATTGAACAAACTTCTTATATTTCAAAGATATATAAATTAAACGCTAAATATTTATTAGACCGTAAAATAGACTCCTAGACTTTTATGAAAAGAATTGGTTGTTAATATATGTGATAGTAGTTTTATTGCAACCAAAAATAATCATTAGATAATCATTAGATTAAATTTAATTTAAAACTATCACATATATACCTAATCTATTATTTAAGCCAAATATAAGAGAAAATTATTTACGTAATATCTAAGTTCAATGATTAAACGTATGAAAATAATGCAGATGATAATTAAGTTATTTAAAATAAGAAATGATTAAATGAGATGGTTAAAGGAATAACTTCATAATGCTAGAAAAAAATGTTATTTTTACCTATTTATTATGTGTTGATTAATTTAATCGCCATATTTTAAAATGGGGCTTGATGTAATGACATTAAGCACTGGAAGGGTGGATTCCGAAAGTTTTAAAGACGACGCTTTTAATTTTGGTAAACCCTACTTCATCAAGAATCCAATATGGGTTTATCTATCCGTTCCAGTTCCAACACCTTCATAAATTCGAGTACAGATAGACAGATATCATTATTAGTCTATTCTTATATAGGGGATAATTCTAGTGGATTTACACAGGAACCTACTACTTTTGAACCAACTACTTGAATTGATTCTAGTGGATTTACAAACCGACTACTTTCTATCAAACAATTCATTTATTAATAAATATCAAAGATAAAGGTATGTGAAAGCTAAATAGGAATATAAATCTAATCTAAGCCAAAATGTATGATGTCTTGATCATGCCTAAAGTGAAGAGTCAACATTATTCATTTGCACACATTTTGTTCTGACATAATTATCTTTTCACAATCAATTTTTAATTATTTAAAAAATTTTATTTTGCATTTACATTTCTACTTTGGATTGCCTTATAAGTCTCGTTAATTCTTTAGTTTCAGGTTATTTTGAGAATGGACATAGGCTCACCAGTCTTATAATTATAGGAGAGAACACAGAAAATTTATATTCCTTAGTGGGATGTTAGAAAAAGTAAACTGAAGAATTCCACCATGAACAACTTTACCACACTAAAAAACGTTTAGGTAGAAAGATTGCAAATAAAAATTCTATTGGATTTACATAGAATCTTAGCTTAACGAAAGATTACTCTTCTTTATTCGAATATAAACAATCTGAAGTAAAATTAAATATTTAAATATTAATCTTTTGGATACGTTGAATTTCATAACTCAAAAGCTTTAAATCTTTCTTTTGTGAAATGCAACATATTTCGTCCATTCTTCTGGGAGTATAAATAGAGCATTCTTCCTAAATCCTGTCGATTTATTTTTCAAACTTCACAAATGCATTACAGACACTTTTTCACTTATTTCAAAACCGTTAAAAGTTTAAAATCTTCTTTGACAGTTCTGAATATTTTATTCATATATTTTTATTGTTTTCCATTCCATTGCAATATCTATCGTAAAACGTGTTCTGAAACGCGAAAAATCTGCTTTCTTTATAATACTCTATGTATTGCAGTTCTCTCAAAGGACCATTTGTAGGAAACATTTTTTTCTGTATCATTAATCATGGAAATCGTATTTCGTATGGATTAGGTAAGAGACCTCGGGCAGCTAAAATATTTCTAAACTCGGTTTCTTTTCTTGAATACCTTCGTAACAGATTGTTTTTCGCAATAGCAAAATATTTGATGATTTCTCTATAAGGAATACCAACTAGAAATACAGTTAAATTGTGTGTATCAATCTGATTTAAATGACTCTATTGACTAAACATGTTCTTTCAAAGGAACATTTCTAAGAAAGATTTTTTTTCTGTATCATTAATCATAGAAATCGTATTTCGTATGGATTAGGTAAGAGACCTCGAACAGCTAAAATATTTCTAAACTCGGTATCTTTTCTTGAATACCTTCGTTGTAGATTTATTTTCTCAATGCAAAAATGTTTGCTGATTTCTCAATAAAGAATACCAACTAGCAATACAGTTAAATTGAATGTATCAATCTGATTTATATGACTCTATTGATTAAAAATGTTCTCTCAAAGGAACATTTGTAGGAAACATTTTCTTTCTGTATCATTAATCATAGAAATCGTATTTCGCAGGGATTAGGCAAGAGACCTCAGACAGCTAAAACATTTCTAAACTCGGTATTTTTTCTTGAATACCTTCGTAGCAGATTGTTTTTCTCAATGCAAAAATGTTTGCTTATTTCTCAATAAAGAATATCAACTAGCAATACAGTTAAATTGGGTGTATCAATCTGATTTATATGACTCTATTGATTAAAGATGTTCTCTTAAAGGACTATTTGTAGGAAATGTTTTTTTTTTCTGTATCATTAATCACAGAAATCGTGTTTCGTATGGATTAGGTAAGAGACCTCGGGCAACTAAAATATTTCTATGCTCGGTATCTTTTCTTGAATACCTTCGTAGCAATACATTTAATTCTTTAATACCTTCGTAGGTAAAAAAATACCAACTAGCAATACAGTTAAATTGGGTGTATCAATCTGGTTTATATTATTAAAATGTGCCATTTAATATAGACATGTGTAAAATAACCCAAAGTGTTAAATCAAAAAATACTGAAAACTGAATTAAAATATCTAACAGCTTTGTAATTAAATTAATCGATTGAGTTCAAATAACGATTTTAGTGAAAAGAAAATCCTTTTTAAAGAATACCAACTAGCAATACAGTTTAATTGGGTGTATCAATCTAGTTTATATGAGTAAAAGTGTACCATTTAGGATTGACGTATGTAAAATAACCCAAAATATTAATGCAAAAAATATTGAAAACTGAATTAAAATATTTAACAATTTTCTAATTAAATTAATCGATTGGGATCAAATAACGATTTTTCTGAAACAAAATTCTTTTATTTTAAATCTCAGAGTCTGAGCTTTCAAAAACTTTCTCAATTTGCTTCTACAGTTAAAATAAGGAAAAATAAGCCGACTTAATCACCATATTAAATGTCGAAATGACCGTATTATGATTGTTCGCGTAAATAAAGTAGTAAATAGTGTATTATGGCTTTAAAGTAAATAAATAAATTAATGAAGAAGTTTTTTCTGATTGTTTAAGTAATTATAAAATGCATATTTCCTTTTTATCCAATGAAAGCTTTAGATTGATTTTGAGAAAAACTCTAAATTTTCATACACCCCCAAATATTTGCAGTCATAACTCTTATAATAATTTTCTGAAATTAATGAAATTTTAACTTTGAAGGAAAATAATTTTATAAATTTAAGTCACGAAATGATTTCTCCTCTACTTTCGTCAAATTTAAAAAAGGGTATGTATTATCATATGAAATTTAATCACCATATGAAACGCCGAAATGACCGGTTTATGATTTCTCGAGTAAATAAACAAGTAAATAGTGTATTATGGCTTTAAAGTAATGATAAAAAAATAAATTATGGCAGTTGTTTTTTGTGATTGTTTATGCAATTATAAAATGAATCTTTCCTTTTTATCCAATAAAACCTTTAAATTGAATTTGTGAAAAACTCTAAATTTTGTTAAACTTCTAAATATTAGGTTTCATAACTGTCATAATAATTTTAAAAATTTAATCAAATTTTGAGTTTGAATAGTATTTTTTTATTAATTTAAGTCATGAAATGCTTTTTCTTCTATTTTCGTTATATTAAAAAAAGAGGTATGTGTTTAGAAATTTATATATCTTACTATTTTATACATTTAAGGACATTTTAAGGACAATAAAATTTCTATAAATTCTAAACATTTCTATATAGCATACATAAATTACTTACATATACATACATAATAACACACATAAATATTATATACATATCACATACGTAAATAAATTTCTAAAAAATTATATATCTCACTAGTCTATAACCTACATTTTAAGGACACTAAAATTTCTAAAATTCTTATAAAATAATTTTATTGTCATTGTCAGTTACCTTATATTGGCAAACTGTTAAAGGAAATAACTTATTCTTAACTAAACTAGGACAAAACTATTGACATTTCGGGAATTATATTTTCCGAAAGGTCTATACATAGAATAAAAGGTATTTTATTTCTTTCCATTTCATACGATCGAAATATGAAATTTCTTTTACCAAATTTCCGTGAAAGTAAAACATTCCTGTGATGATTGCATCTTAAACATTTGTTTTTTTTTTGCGCATGTAAGATAAACACCAATATAACAGATTACATCAAATAGAGCTGTATCTCTCAATCTATTTTGGTTGAATTAAAATACTGGAAATTATTTGGGGCAAACTTGAAAATGGATATAAGATTAAACGCATGAATTTTAAATTTAAAAATATTTTCAAGAAAATTTGGTAACTAATTACAAATGTCATTTTAAAGCAACAAAACCGATATGCAATAAAGATATGAAACTGCTAATTTTGATGTTGTATTAAGTGACTTTATTTGTTTTGTTTATTATTTCTTTTTTGATCTTTTTTTTTCATTTTTACTAGGTAAAAAAATTCCAGTAATTTTTAAAGTAAAATGATAGGTTGTCTAGTTCAAAGCAGAATTCTTAGTGTGAAAAGAAATTATGACTCATATTCGAAGACACAAAAGGAGTAACTACTTCAAACTCACTCATAAGGGAAGGAGTGAACTAGAAAAATGGCACATGATAAGTAAAATAACTGAACAATACAATACAAAGTTACCTTAATCATTCATCAAAATTTTCAGTTGAATTTTTGAAAATAACTAGGAGTGCAATCGCGTGCCATGGAACATAGATTAAAAACCACTGAAATAGAGCTATGCCTTATCTTTCAGCAAAAATGGAAGTCTTTTACCAATACAGCCAAATAGAGTAAATTAAACAGTAAAATAGAAGTTTCGCAGGTGAATTTCTGGTACATATAAATGTATTTCACAGTGTAATTGGTATAAATGATTTTTTTTGCTCTTGATTTAAACTTTAAGTTGTGTTTAGTGCAACCTTCATTAACTTATTAAGATTCCATTCCTCCTATTATCAAACTTTTTTTAAATTTATTTCAATCATGCGTATTTATCTATCGAAATCAAAATTTGCTATTAAATATGTCAATTTAATTTCACGATATATATTCTCATTAGGACTTAAAATTTCCTTAGCCTTCCTGTATGAAAACAGAAATAACGTATGTTGAAAATAACGTATAATGAACCTAGATCTTTGATTTATTATTACTTTAAAGTATGTCTTAATTATAAGGTATTATTTTTTTATTATTAAGCACTACCCAATGTCATATTATTTGTTGCTTTACGAATAATATGTCCTTCGTACAGATGAGGGAGCAACATATAAGGCAGTACTGAAAGATAAATCATGATGCATATTCTCATATTATACAGAGTTATATGTGCCTAGAAACAAACTTTCATACCATAGAGTCTAGAAATATACTAAAAATTACAAATACGATCAATCACTTCTTTTTGATTTCATTAACAGCAAAGCAAAACTGCATTGTAATAGATATTCCGCCTTTAGAATTACTTTCCACCACAAAAGTTATTCTTAATTTAAAGCTATTTACACAGATATTTTCCAAATTTTAAAGATTGTATCACGGCATATAAAAAAATTGTTCCAAACATAATAATTTACAAAAAGAGATATGTGAGTAATCTATATGGATTCTTTTATTAACATTTTTTGTTAGGGCTAAATTGTATTATCAATATCGCATCAAATAAGGCTTTAAAGTTTAAAGCTGATTTTGTATGATTAAATATATAATTGTCAACAGTAGTATTCAAGACCCAGTATTAATGCATCAAAATTTATAATACTAAATATTCATACAATTAAATGTGATGATTCTATAAAACACCATACAATTTAGAGTATGAAATCATATAAATGAAACACCTTTATTGGAGAGACACTAATTTCACATGCGAAAATAGCCATTTCCAAAATTATAGTTATGCTTTTTCATTTATTTTCCATAAATATGGTTTATATACGATATTGTACATAATGGATAACTTATTGGTTTCTTTAAATAAAACTATAGTCATATCTATAATTAAAGACATGAAATTTAGTTTTCTTCACTCATGTATATCAATAATGATGTATATCATTAATAGTTATCTTAAGTTATAATAAAACTTTAAGGCACAAAGGGACTTTTTAAGACACTCTCACTGTCTCTCCTTGAATAAAATGGGATATTTGGTAATTCCGTATTACAGTAAAAATATTTATGATTTTTTCTTTTTTCTTTATCCGCATTAGCAGTTTCTAAATCTAAAGAAATATTTTAATTTTATTCTAGTGATATCTACGTTCGCGAATGTTTTATCATACTTGAAAAAGCTACGAAATTTTTATTTATGAGATGAGATGAACTTTTGGTGACACCAACTTTTCGAACGTAATTCAAAATCCATGTTCTTCTGTTCCCTACTGAATTTATATTTCAAATACAATTCAAGATTTTTATTGTAATCTATGCTCAAGCGTGAATCTAGAAGAAACAATGTTTTTTATTTCTTTCCGCAAAAAATTCCTTTTTACAAACTAGGTAGTGAATATTAAGTACACAAAAGCAAGTTTTATATTCTCATGAGTTAAGAAGCCTATAATGTATCTGTTTTGCATTTTAAATTATTAAACATTATACTAATTTCCATATAATTATAGTTTCTTTGTAACATAACTTTTTAGTAATCTGTATGTATATATTTATGGAATATTGTTATCAAAAATATTTATGGTATGCTAAATGTTGAGTAAATTGATTTGCAGAATACACATTTTTATTTTAATGTGTGTAAAAAAAGTAGTGCCTATAAATTTTATGTATAATATTTATTGATGTTTAATTCAGTTGAACTGTTGAAAATATCTTGGTGCAATAGTGTACCACAGCTCATTGGTTAAAAATCATTGAAATAGAGAGATGCCTTATCTTTGAGAAATAAATGGAATTCCTTTACCAATACAGCTATATGGAATAAATTAAACAGTAGAAAGAATATGTTACTTAGTGAATTTATGGTACACATAAATGTATTTCACAATATAATTGAAAAAATGAATTTTTTGCTCTTTATTTAAACTTTAACTTAGTATTTAGTGGAACCTTGATTAACTTAATAGGATTCCATTCCTCCATATATCAAATGCTTCTTTAGTTCAAGTATGTATATTTTTCAATCGAAATAAAAATTTGCTATTAACCCTCTGACTGCTCAATTTGTAAACAAAAATCGGTTCAAAAATTGTGCAATTTTTTTTGTACATTTTAAATCTATATATATATATATATATATATATAATATATATATATATATATATATATATATATATATATATATATATATATATATATATAATATATATATATATATATATATATATATATATATATATATATATATATATATATATATATATATATATACATAGTTATATGTATGTTTATTTATATATACTTTTATATAAATTTATATATTTTTTTATATAGATTTATAGTGAGAAACTAAATTTTCAGGAAAAACAGAGTCAGATGTTATGACAAGAAATTTTTTAAAAATAAATTTCAATTCAATTGCAGTTAATTTCTATTTATTACATAATATAATTATAATATATAACATATAATTATATAGTGTAATTATATCATAATTATGTCAATATATATTATTATAATTATAATATATAACAATATAATATTATTATATTATTTAATATAAGTATAGTTCTTTTCATATAATTGTATTTTATTACATAATTAAACGTCTCTTACTATCTATAATTTATTTCACTATTTAAATGGTGAAAAAGTGGGGTGCGCTGCTCAAAATAAGGAAGAAAAGCAAATGCCCGCGATATTCACGGGATTAGCAAATTTTGCTACATTTGAGTTGCCCGTGGAAATAGTGGGATGAGCAGCCAGAGGGTTAAATATGTTAATTTATTTTCACTGTATATATTCTTATTAGGAATCAAAACTTCCTTAGCCTTCCTGTATGAAAACTGGAAATAACGTTTGTAGGAAATAACGTATAATGAACCTAGACCTTTACTTCATTATTACTTTAAAGTATATCTTAACTTTAAGGTATTAATTTTTTTATCATGAAGTATCCAATGTCATTTTATTTGTTCTTTTACAAATAAATTTGCTTTAGTACAGGTGAATGAGTCACGTTTAGTGCAGTACTGAAAGCTAAATTAGGATGCATATTCTCAGATTTGTACAGAGTTATTTCTACCTAGAAACAAACCTTTTTTACCACAGAGTCTAGAAAAACACTAAAAAATGCAAATGAGATCAATCATTTGGTTGCGTATTAAATAATAACAAAGCAACACTGCATTGTAATAGATATTATGTTGCTAGAATTACTTTTCAAAACAAAAGTCTTAATTTAAGGTAAGTTCATAATTTAAGGCCATTTGCAGAAATATTTTTCAAATTTTAAAGATTGTATCACGGGATATGAAATAAATGGATCTAAACATGAAAATTTACAAAAATAGAAATGAGTAATATCTATGGATCCCTTTACTGACAATACGTTTTGTTAGGACTAAACTGCATTATCAATATCAAATCAAATGAGGCAAGTTTAAAACTAATTTTGTATGATTAAATATATATTTGTATATAGTAGTATTCCAGACCCAGTATTAATGCAGGAAAATTTATACCACTAAATATTCATCTGTTATAGAATTTAGAATAGGAAATCATATAAATGAAACACTTTTATTGGAATGACATTAACTTCGTATATGGAAACAGCGATATCCAAAATTATAGATATGTTTTCCCATTTTCCTCGAATATGGTTTATATACGATATCGAACATAATGCATAAATCATTCGTATTATTACATAAAACTATAAGTATATATATAATTAAAGACATGAAATATTGTTTTCTTCACTCATGTATATCAATAATGATGTATATCACTAATAATTATCATAAGTTATAATAAAACTTTAAGGCTCAAAGGGACTTTTTAAGACAGTCTCACTGTCTCTCTCTGGATAAAATGGGATATTTGGTAATTCCATATTACAGTAAAAATATTTAAGATTTTTCTTATTTCTTTATCCACATTAGCAGTTTCTAAATCTAAAGAAATATTTTAATTTTATTTTTTTAGTGATATCTCCGATCGCAAGTGTTTTATCTTACTTGAAAAAGCTACGAGATTTTGATTTATGAGATGAGATAAACTTATGGTGACACCAACTTTTTGTATGTAATTCAAAATCCATGTTCTTTCGTTCCCAGCTGAATTTATGTTTCAAATACAATTCCAGAATTTTATTGTAATCTATGCTCAAACGTGAATCCAGAAGAAACAATGTTTTTTTATTTCTTTAAGCAAAAATTTCTTTTTGCAAACTGCGTAGTGAATATTAAGTACACAGAAGTAAGTCTTTTTTTATTCTCATGAGTTAAAAAGCATATGATGTATGTGTTTTGCATTTTAAATTATTAAACACTAGACTGATTTCCATGTAATTATAGTTCCTTTGTAACATAATTACAAAGTATTCTGGCCGATTTGGTACCGGAGTTCGTAATCCCACTGTATGGATGTTCGTAGCCGTTAATCGGCTGTAAACTGTAGGTGTCTCATTAGCCCTCGTGTTGCAAAAAGTAGACCGTAGCACTCCAAACCAAACCAAACAAAGTAATCTGTATTCATACTGTTGTAATGTACTGACAACCTTAACACCAGTGTTCGTTTACAAAGAGGAAACACAGTAAAATATGATAACTTATATTGAGATGAAGACATTTATTTTTTTCACTATTTACAAATTTATATCCTTGATTATCATATAACATAACCAGAAATTATTTATGCCTTATATTCATAGTTACACCATAATTATTATAATTCTCTTTAGTTATGCGTTATTCCTTAATCACAATGTTGAATTACTAACTGAGGCCTAAATGACCGTTATGAATAATTTTTTACCTCCAGTACAGACACAGGGGAACAAGCAGGGGCTTTCCTCACGCGATATGTCGGTCCTTGAGTTGGTACAGAGGTGCAGGCAGGGGCTTTCCTCATGCGGTGTGTCTACCCGGGCGTTCGGGCCCACAGGCCGACGGTGCTGGCGACCAGAGGTTGAGATTTCGATGTCCAGCTACTCTTCAATACCGACTTCGAGTCCTTTTTCTTAACTCTCTTTTTCAACTCCTCACCTCGGTTTTAACTCCCCTTTTTCTTCTTTGCCAATCGCCTGTTTGGTGAAATTTTCCAACATCTGCACCCCTTTCGGGAGAGCTCATTAAAACAGCCCCTTTTCTGAAAGCTGACATTATTTTTAGCCCCTGCCCCACTATCTCACGGTTACATCTCTGTGCGAACTTGACAGTCCGTGATCTATTATTTCCCTGGAAGGGTCCCTAAAATCGACGTCACGAATCGAAGTCCTAAATTCTTCTAGGAAATTTCTCCCACAGATGTGTATACACGTGCAAATCATCGTCTGAAAGTACCTCAATACACATATATTTATGGAATATTGTTAATCAAAAATTTTAATGGTAAGTTGAATGTTGAGTAAATTGATTGGCAGTTTACGCATTCTTATTGTTCTGTTTGTAAATAAAGTAGTGCATACAAATTGTATAAATAACATTTATTGACATTTGATCCTGTTATGGTTCAGTTATGAATCACAGTGTTTCGATAACATTTTAAATGCGAAACAGAGAACAGTTTTTCATCCTAGTAAAAAGGAATCAGATCATCTTTAACATGATTTAAACAAGTTTTCAAATGGAAAAAAAAACTACTAAAAATTAAATCTACTAATATACATTCATACGTAAAAATATAAAGACAGGGAAAAAGAATAGTTTATATTCAGTCAGTATCTACAATATATTACCTGCTATTGATATTATCTTAAATATAATATTTCAAATTATATGTTAATAATATATATATATATATATATATATATATATATATATATATATATATATATATATATATATATATATATATATATATATATATATATATATATATATATATATATATATATATATATATATATATATATATATATATATATATATGTATATATATATATATATATATATATATATATATATATATATATATATATATATATATATATATATATATATATATATATATACACACACACATATATATATATATATATATATATATATATATATATATATATATATATATATATATATATATATATATATATATACACACACACACGCACACACACACATATATATATATATATATATATATATATATATATATGTGTGTGTGTGTATTGTCATAATCTATTTTTTGTTACTTAAGTTAATTTTAGTTAGTTTAGTAATCCACAGATAAAATAAGGGCTTTAGAGAATGTATCTAAAATTGGATTCCAGAACAGATAGAATCGAAGTCAAAAATTAATTCAAGATAGACATAATTACGTTGGTTAATGTTCAGGATAAAATTGGGATATATATATATATATATATATATATATATATATATATATATATATATTTGTAGGAACTGCTCACTCAATTCTGAATAAAATGTTGCAACAGAAGCAGACATGTGTAATGGCTTTCCGAACATTTACACTGGAGAAGAAGATTTTTTATATAACTTTTTATACGTTACACATAAAGAGGAACAAATAAATTTCACAAATCATTGGAATAACATGATGTTATCATTTTAATTTGCCCAGAAAACATACGTGAATAAAATAGTAACGCTCTTTATCCCCATGGTCAAAAAGTCTGATCATCCACGATAGCAGTTACATTCATACGCTCTACGTGGCCCATGGCTTTTGACATTGCTCACGCAGGGTATAACAGGTACTGCTTTCAGCTACTGTGACAAAATACAAAAAAGCAGAAATAAAAAGCATAAGATTGTGTTATTCGTATACACTATAATATTCGACATCCATTCGCTGTTGTGTGTAAAACATTGCAATCTAGTGGGAAGTCTCGAGAACATCACCATTTTAATACTGAATTCATAATAACTACCATGTCTTTAGTGCGTAGTTCGCATAAGAAAGTTTTCAATGGACAGCAGTTTGCAGACATAAATAATGTTCTTGTTGTCTTTGTAAACTAGTTTCAAACCCAACCCCATAGATTCTACACCAAGATTATCTATCATCTCAACTTTTGGGCTCCTTTTTTGATCTCCAAGTCACCTAAGTAATTTAATGTAACATTTACACTAAATGTTTGTTATCTATTACGTATTTATTTCTATAGAAACTTATTATAATACCATTAATCCAACTGCCACACGATCTGGTGTATTACATAAAATTTGGAAGACCCTCATATATTGGAGTATTATCAAAATTCCTCAAATAAATTTAAAGAAGGCTTAAGAATAAACACTAAAAAGAAATATTCAGATTTCTTAAAAGTTTTCATATTTATTTAGATTTTAAAAGACAACCTTTAAAACATCTGCAAGTGTTTTTAATTTAGCATTGAAAAACTATATTTAAACCAAAAGCTCTTCTTTAAGGTCTGTAAAATTGAAAACTATAAATAAATAATTTCTCCAATGAAGTAAAAAGGAATGCTTCAGTATTTTTCCTACCATAAGAAAGAAATTTTTCATGGATTTTCACACGTCATTGTTTATTACTTAACGTTCAAGCTAAATCCTTTTACTCTGATGAAATAAATAATTTAGGTTATAAAAATATTTCAATTACTTTGAAGTGGAAAATTAATTTTTTTACTTTCTTTTTTGAAGTCTGTTTTCACATTAATTTAACTTACTTCAAGCGTTAAAAATGCGTAAATGAGTTTGTTGTTTCTTACATAATGGGTTTTATTTTGAATTTTTAAAATTTCTTTTATCGCATTTTTCCTTTTACTTAGAATTTTTTTGTCAAAGATCAAAATTCAAGACTTTAAATCACCATATTATTTTCTAAATTTTAACAAGCATTTTCTACTTTATTCCCCAGTGTTCAATCAATTACAAATGCATATATTATTATAATGATATTTAATGTAAATAAAATAGTTACTTCAATTGCAGTATTTACTAAATATATATATGAAAATGCTAATATTTTAGTAAATCATAATGTAATTTATATTTTATAAGTAAGACAAAAATACTCAATATTACTTTACTTATTTTTTTTTAATATTTAACATTTTGTTGACATTATAATTGAGGGAAAATATTAGAAGATTCTGAATAATAACTCTGCTAGTTTAAAAAAAAAGTAGAGAGATCTTTTAATTTTTTTTGTCCCAAGCTAAATGAATTTAGAGTTATTTTACAAATTTATATCTTTTACAAGATTTAATAGTGTCATTATAGCTAACAGTATATTCCTTTCTAAATTTTTATTCCCTTACTAATAGTGAAACGGGTCATTAAAGAAGATTAGGTTCTGTTGTGGAGGAAAAGAAAAACCCATTGATTGGTTCTTTTTTATATAGAAAGATATAACTGTAGAAATGCACCGATGATAGCATTAAAACTTTGTCTTTGTGATATATCCTACATAAATCGTTGGAAAGCTATAAGATTCAATCATAAATTTTTGTCGGAGAAAGTAAAGTACATGTATTAGTCTATAGAAATGTGAATATTTTGTAAAAACCTAATATATATATATATATATATATATATATATATATATATATATATATATATATATATATATATATATATATATATATATATATATATATATATATATATATATATATATATATATATATATATATATATATATATATATATATATATATATATATATATATATATATATATATATATATTATATATATAATATATATATATATATATATATATATATATATATATATATATATATATATATATATATATATATATATATATATATATATATATATATATATATATATATATATATATATATATATATATATATATATATATATATATATATATATATATATATATATATATATATATATATATATATATATATATATATATATATATATGTATATATATATATATATATATATATATATATATGTATATATATGTATATATATGCATATGTATATATATGTATATATATATATATTTATATGTATTATATATATATACATATATGTATATATATATATATATATACATATATACAAATATGTATAGTCATATATATATATATATATATATATATATATATATATTATATATATATATATATATATATATATATATATATATATATATATATGTATGTATGTATATAAGTGTATGTATATACACTCTTTTTCAAAAGTTAAGTACGAAGATGAAAATGCTAATGTCCGGAAGCCAATAGGAATTGCAGAGGATGCAATTCACTGTAGAGGTAGATGGAAGTATGCAAATATGTTAGTTAATAGACAATCGTGCTTTCATGTCAAGAAATATGCAAAAAGGTCAGTCTTGTAAGGTGACAGCTTTATGAAGGGTTACAGAAGTTGAGAGTAAGTCCTGATAGAAGGTGTTTAAAACGTTCGCACAGTATGTTTTGAAGTCATGCGTGTTTCTTTGGCTTCCAGAAGACGAATGGAAGATTCTGAGTGCTGACTTGCTGTGGTGGGCATTGAAGTAGGTCAGTCGATTCCAGATGTTGCTCTTTTTTTTCGGAGTTCATCATTCTGTAATTTCACGTTTATGGAAACAATTCCTAACCACACAGTCAGTTGTCCGAATCCCCGTAACCGGTCGCCCAAGGGTTACAACTCCTATGGAAGATCGATATATTGTTATTTTAGAAAAGCGGAATCGCAGAGAGAACTCAACTCTTGTGACATCTATGGTTACAGCGTCCATTGGTAAGGCGATACCTGCAGCTACTGTAAGATTACATATGAGTGGACTGTTATCCCGGGTACCTCGAGTTTGTTTTTTATGTCAGCCCAATCAAGAGGAGCATGATTAAAGTGGTGCCGGGAACATGTCAATTGCACTGTGTCTGAGTGGGGCAATGTCATGTTTACTGATGAGTCAACATTTGCTCTGGAGCCAGATGACAAGCGTATAAGGATATGGCGTGAATAAGGAACACGCAATCAGCCCCAAAATATCACCGAACATCACGCATTTCGAGGAGGAAGCATTATGGTGTGGGCATTGATTTCTTTAGGATACTGCACCGACCTCCACATCTTTAAACGGCGTTTTGTGGCGGCTGTCCATTATCGATATGAAGGCCTAGAACCCATTGGGAGATTTTAAGCTGCAGCAGTTGCCCTCAATTTTGGTTTAATGGATAATAACGCACGTTTCCATCGAGCTGATATCGTTGATGACTACCTGGAGAATGAAGGGATTGCGCGTATCACGTGGCCAGCATATTCGCACGATTCTCATTAAAAATCTTTGGAATGCGCTCGGCCGTGGTGTATCTTTACGTTTCCCTCCTCCAGCCACTCTTGTTGAGCTGTAAATTGCTCTACAAGATGAAGGGCTATTGCTTCATTCTACGGTGATTGACCACCTAATTGAAACATGGTCACAAGGTGTAAACTTTGTATATAGGTGAGGGGACCTCATACCCTATTAATTTCCCTGCCTATCTTAGCCGGTTTCAGCTTTCCGATTCGGCTACTACGAGATGTGTTTGCGGTGGCCCAGGTTTGCTCGACCACTACCTATTTGACTGCTCCCTCACTACGGATATTCATTTCAAGCGCCCCAGACCAGACCTGAAGGGTGTCTGGGCTGATCAGCTAATTTGTAACAAAACTCTCTCAACCAAACTAAACAAGCTGTTCGGTTGGCTAATGAAAAATTCAGAGAATCTGCAGGGCTAACAAGGCTGATTCTGAATATATAGCTTTCACTGTACTGCGATTTATATGCATTTATCTTGTAATTATTATCATTTTTTTTATTTAATTTTTTAAATTTTTTTTATTTTGTGATTATTTTTTTTTGTATTTCCTGTGTTATTTTGTCTGTTTTGTATTTGTATGTGTTATTTTGAGATATTTCTACTGTATTTAGTATACTGCATTTTATGTTAGAGCTGTTGTGGATTGTACACCCAGGAACACGTAAAACATCTTAAACCTTTGTTTTAAGGTAGATGGTCCTCGTTGGTGCAGCCAATACCCTATTAATGTCTTTTTTTCATTTTATGCTGTTTATTTTCACAACTTACAAACATTTAATATTGTTTTCATTTCTGTATATAATTATTGATTTTGTTTTATGCATAAATATATATGCTTCTTTCCTGCCAAATTACTTGTCAATCAGTATTTATTGATTTTTTTGCAGTTTACATCTTCGTAAAATGCAAAAAATTTAATTGCGTAAATGCTTAACTTTTGGAAGTGAGTTTATAGTTATATACTACACACATAAATACACACATACATATATATATATATATATATATATATATATAATATATATATATATATATATATATATATATATATATATATATATATATATATATATATATATATATATATATATATATATATATATATATATATATATATATATATATATATATATATATATATATATATATATACATATATATATATATATATATATATATATATATATATATATATATATATATATATATATATAATATATATATATATATATATACATATATATATATATATAATATATATATATATATATATATATATATATATATATATATATATATATATATATATATATATATATATATATATATATATATATATATATATATATATATATATATATATATATATATATATATATATATATATATATATATATATATATATATGTATATATATACATTACACAGACATTATTTCGCCCGTTTCGTACCCTGATAGACGATTCAGAGAAAATTAAGTTCATTTTATTCAAGTGTTAGAAAAGAAAAAGTTTCCCTTAGCTTTGATACATCAGCCTAAAGTTCGATAGAGATTTTTTGTACTGTGATTTATCACATGTGCAAATTTTATCGACTATCGATGCATAAATTTCGTTAAGGTATTCCCTTTGGTGATATTTTATCTGATTTTCACGTAAACTAATGTATATAGAAATATTGAACACCCTGACAAATCCTCAATAAAATTCTGTAGAAAAATCAAATCTTAGATAAGAATGTCTTACTTTGTAGAACTTTAAAGTTGAATTTTCAAAGAGCGTCTTTGAAATAAATTGAGATTTCTTTTTTGTATTGCATGAAATCGACGAATATGGATAGAATTTACAGATTAAATTCCATTCCTCCATTTTTTTTTTGTTTAGGAATTAGATTTGATGGGATTACTTAAGAGATATATAAATATGCTTGCAATTTTTAACTTAAATAGAAAAAATGCATAAAAAAGTTTTTAAAGAAAAAGAAATAAAGGAATAGAAAGTAAAATATTAATAAAAAAGAATTATAAAAATATGTAAAACGATAAAAATACAAGAGAATTTGCTTTTAATACACAACTTTTGTAACTCTTTTATGCCACTTTCAATGTACTCCAAAAATAGTGATATTCTAAACAAAAAGACTAATAAGTGCTACTTTTGATTACAAATGATTAATTAAACGAATATTCTAACCTCCATGACAAGTCTTTTTAGTTTTTATTTATAAAATACACATTTCTGTAGTTTTAAATGACAAGAAAGTAACTTCATACTGTACATGATAAAATAATAGCATATATTGAATTAATAATAATTGTTAGAAATTAAATCAAAACTGGTGATGAAATTTTTAGAAGTTGTATCTAACAGTATTCGTTGTATACAAACCTGTAGATTTTATTTTAAATGCCTACGGTTTTTAATTGAAAAGAAATTCTTTAACAATATTTTTATTTTTAAAGAATATGTTACTGTTAAAATAATAATCTTATTTTAAATATTAGTAATTTTCTATCTAACACCATCATATCTTAGATATCATGCATGCTTGCAGTAAGTTTCTGGATAATATCTTGTCATAACAAATTTGAAGCGACAAACTTGCAGCAAGACTCCGGCAAGTTAGATGAAACATAAAGCGACCACTACTTTGCAATGTAATTTTGCTTCAAACCTGTGGCAATCTTGCCATGACAACCTAGAAGCAAGTGAAAATTCCCGTAGAGTTAAGATAACGCGAACTGATCAAACGTTACCCGGCCAAAAACGAGAGTAATAACATATACGCTGCAATGAATCTCTTAAATGTGTTTATTATTTTAATTCTTCAAATGTGGTTATTTTTTAAAGTAACATTTCTGTATAATTTGCAGCTATCTAAAATTTATAATAAATTAAAATGATGTGTTATGTCTATTAGGTCACTAAGAAATGTTTTCGTTTTCAAGCACGTGTATTGGCCCATGTTAAACCTATGTTGAATATAATAATTTTTAAGTGAATTTTTCTCATCTTTTTGGAAAGTTTATAAGTTTTTCTTTTAATTCTGCTTTTTTCTTATCAGGCCATTTGAGTGTAGGATTTATGAATTTTCAATTATCTTCAATGGGTATTAACATTTTTTCTCTATATAAAATATTATTTCAAACAGTTTCTTAATTGGCACTATACTTCTTAAAAAGGACTTTAAAAATGCCTCTATTTTCTATATTTAATTCTTTCTTCTAGGATTATTAAAATTGAGATTAGAATGTCTTTATTGTAATGTCTTTATTGTACTAAGTAATTATCTTTTAAGTCTTTGGGTAATTAAATTTAAATTCTGCATTAAAATTTAATTTTCTCTTTAAGTTAGGACTTATTTTAGTATGATCAATTACAAATTCTTAATTTATTTTATTCAAAAATTTTTAGTCTGATCATGCTCTCTCACACACACTCACAGATATATATATATATATATATATATATATATATATATATATATATATATATATATATATATATATTAGAATATCTTTATTGTGCTACCTACATAGCATTATTTTTATTATATTTTGTTTACTGTCAAAGAAAAACATAAAACGAACTATATATAGCTATAAATATAGCACTTTTGTTAAATAATGTGTAACAGTTATTTTGCTAAGTAATCATCCATTATTCAAAATTATTCAAGCATATATTTAAAATTTTATTTATTTATTCTTTTATTTTAAAAATTCCACTTAGAGAACAATCGAGATCTTTAAACATTTAATTGTTCAATTAAAAATAAATATCTCAAAATTAAAATATGATACATATTAATGAGAATTAAAAATATAATGAATAATAAAGTGTGATTCGTAAAGGTTTATATTTGACTCAAACATTCCAAAAACTATTGGATAAGTGTAAAAGGTTCTTTAAATGTTCCATGTTAGCAATAGATGCATGTTTAAATAAAACTATGTTTAAATAAAATTATAGAATACTATTTTCTTCTACGTTACATTCGAAAAACCTAACACGATAAAAATTAAAAATTATTACTTTAAAATATATGGTAAAACAATGATAACTTTAATAACATTAGCAAGTAAATATAATACTTGCAAATTAATGCATTATATTTATATAATGAAATAAATGTAAAATTATGTAATTCACTTTAAAATTTACAGAAACGTTTTCATAAACCCCTGTATTTAAAATGCATGGAGTCAAATAATAACCAATGCATTATAAATTAACTAAGATTTTAATAAAATAATTTGTCATTTTATTAACTTACATACATGGTTATCTCAACAGTAAATTTCTACGTATTTGACCAAGTATTGCTAATTACACAATTTATTTCTGAATTTCATCTAAAAGTTATTTCGAAGAAACTCTTTAAATCCCTAAGTAATTATCTTTTAAGTCTTTGGGTAATTGAATTTAAATTCTGCATTAAAATTTAATTTTCTGTTTAAGTTAGGACTTAATTTAGTTTGACCAATTAGAAATTCTTAGTTTATTTTATTCAAAATTTCTTAGTCTGATCATGCTCTCTGACACACGCACACACACACACGCACACACACACACACACACACACACACACACATATATATATATGTATATATATATATATATATATATATATATATATGTATATATGTATATATATAATTTAAACCAAATCATAATATTCGTAGCTTAAAAAATAATAGTAATTTTAAACATCGTTTAAAAAGAAAATCGTTAAAAAGAATTTATAATTAAATTTTTCAATATTGAATTGAGTTGTTCTAGTTCTGAGCAATACTTAATTCATTTTTTAAAACCACACTTCAAGTATGTTCTTTACATAACATATTCAATATAACATATACCAAATAAATTTCCTATTATTTTCATGTTATATATATATATATATATATATATATATATATATATATATATATATATCTTCAACTGATAATCAATCAACGTTATTTATTTTATTTTATTTTTTGAGCCAATGAACTATTAATTCTTAACTTCTAATTGTATTTGAACCCTCCTTTAAATTTTTTAATTACATTTAGTTAGTATATCACTAAATCGTTTTAAATATTCAATTATATATAGCTAAATATACAGTATTTTACTACTATATATTGAACCTTATGATCACTTTACTGATTATATTAATTGACCCTTAACCATTTGGTATTCAATTGGTATTTAGTATTCTTTGGTATTCTCGGGTTTAAGAACTAGAGCCCGAAAGATAATTATTAATTTTTTATAGTCTCTCATTTCTTAATATAAAATACTAATCGAGTAATCTCTTAGAATAAAACTTATATAATTCAAATCAATTTCAGGGTAAATGATAATTATGTTCTTGATATATACTGAACGAACATAAAGATCTGAAGACAGAAATCGTCTGGACAGGAAATTTAGTATTTCTTTTTATCATTTAAATGTAATATGACTGTCTAGATAGAAAGTACTGTAATAAAGGATTTCTTTTGCCCTTTTAAATGACCAGGATTTAATTGAACTTCCTGCAATTGACATTTTTTTTTTTGTTTTTCAAAACTAAGTATACATGTCATTGTTCAGACTTTTCTTAAAAATTCTCTCATGTAAAGATTTGTAAAAGATATTTTATATGAATAGTTATATGATATTTTATATGATAGTTAAGTTAATGGGATAAATGTTACGGTATAGTTTTTTAAGATATAAAGTGCTTAATATCTTCTTATGTATATGCAGCACTTAAACTCAAATTCAAATTAAGCTATTTAATATATAAATAAACTAAGAATATATACCTTAGAATAACCAGACAGTTAAAAATCTGTTATATAGTAAATTTAAAAATTTACCATAAATGCCAAATGTAAGGCAAAAAAAAACTATATTAAAATTTTATATATGCTAAAAAAAGCCATAGACGCATATTACTGGAAATATTTAAATTTAAATTCAATTTAATTTAATTATTTTAGCTGTATCTTCAGCATAAGTCATGCGTGGTATACAAAATATGAATACATAGAAAATAAATTATGGAAAATATAAATGAAATATTTAAAATATTTGATGAAATAAAGTATTAAAATCGGACTAATAAATAATATACCACGTAATCAAATATTATACATTTTATTATAAGTGTTAAATTTAAATTCAATTTCACTTAATCATTATAGATGTATATGTGTATGTATGTATATATATATATATATATATATATATATATATATATATATATATATATATATATATATATATATATATATATGTATATATATGTATATATATATATATATATATATATATATATATATATATATATATATATATATATATATATATATATATATATATATATATATATATATATATATATATATATATATATATATATATATATATATATATATATATATATATATATATATATATATATATATATATATATATATATATATATATATATATATATATATATATATATATATATATATATATATATATGTATATATATATATATATATATATATATATATGTATATTGTATATATATGTATATTGTATATATATATATATATAATTCAATTTAACATTACATTTATTTCTGTTTCTCGGATTGATATAATACTATTATAGCAATTCCATTAAATTAAATACTAAAAACAATTCGGTTACCTAATTAATGGAAAGAAGCTTCGTAAATAAGAGATAAAGTCGCATAAGAGTAGAATGAGATGTTTATTTGTGCATTTATTCCGAGAAAAATGGCAATGCTAATTACTGAATTATTTTCTTTGATTAATTGCATCAAGCAAATATTTATTATTTTCCCCGCATTAAAATTTCTATAGGGAAAGTGATAGTGCAATAAGAGAACGAATTAAAAATTAAACCATTTAAATAATATCTTATAAATTCTTCTTACCATAGATTTTGCATGTGGCTACTGAGAAAATTTGAAGAAAGTAAACAATTAAATACTCAGATAAATATGATTCTGTCATTGCCTCTATCTATTTTATCTAATAGGATTTTATTAATTTATGCCATTACAGATAAATTAAAATAATTATCTAATGGATATAGACGATGCATTTCGTTTTTATAAAACACTTTTTTCTTTCATAAAATTGTCATATGTTTATTCATTTCTCAAGTACTTAATCAGAGTTTTGGTTTCAACTGGATTATTTTTTGTGTGATCGATATCTAAAAGGGTTGACTGTATAGAGAAAAATTGCAAATGAATAAAATTATTATATACTTCTTTTTTTAGTAGAAAATTCGTACTATCGGTAAGTCGTTATCAAGTGAAACATTTAATATTGTGTAGCAATATCGTTTTTATCTACATTTACTTGAAATCTTTATACAGATGTACATATAAGAGACGATTTATAAAATTGTAGAGAAAAAGAAGAGGATGGATAAAAAATACCATAAATACACATAAAATCGGCTGAGTTTGATTTATAGCTTTGACTTTTCCTCATTCAGCACATTATACCACAATTCATCAACTGTGTTCATTGATTTTTTGGTTCACGATAATAACGACAGAAGTGGAACAACTAAAATAAGATATAATAAGTTTTAATTCTATTTAATTATTCATATTTAATGAAACCACATTAGTTACAGCATTATCTTTCGTTTTGGTATCATGTCTAGCGTTTAAGAATTTAAATGATTTTCTTTTTTCGAAATCGAATAGTAGTATATATTTTGCAACAAAAGGTTTAGGTAGAAGCCGCTGTAGCTAAGTTGGCAAAGGCAGCAATCTCGTATCTGAAACATTGTGGGTTTGGGGCTGGAGCCAGCTTAAGATTCGCCGTGTTCTCTAAAGGTGACTGGGGCACGTAAAATATGTTCGTGGTGTTAAAGTGTCCTCCAAGTTCTCAAACAATAACTCTGGGGGTGGCAGGCCAAGTCAGGGGATCTTCTGCTTGGTTCCTGCCACTGCATTACGACCAGAGGAGATATTATAACTTGCGTTCGTAGCATACCTTCAGCTACAAGTACGGCTTCGGTGTTGCTAAAAGAGTTACATGTTTGCAGCTTCGTTAAGGCATAAGAATAATGTCTGTATCCCAAGCTGCATTGGAAAAAAGGTTTACGTTGAAAATCATTTTCTTTCGTTTTAGAATCATACCTAGCATTTACGAATTTAAATGATTTTTTCTTTGAAATCGACTAGTTGTATATATTTTTGCAACAAAAAGTATACGTAGGAACAGCTGTAGCTCAGTCTGCAAAGGCAGCGATCTCGTAATTGAAAATTTGGGGGTTTGGGACTAATATCCGTTGTGTACTCTAAAGGTAACTTGGGCACGTAAAATATGTTTGTGGTGCTAAAGTGTCCTCCAAGTTCTCAAACAATGACTCTGGGGGTGCAGGCCAAGTCTGAGAATCTTCTGCTTGGTCCCTGCTTCTGAATTGCGAAGACCCAGCGAGGATGTTATAACTCGAGTCCGTAGCATACCCTTTAGCTTCTTCGGTGTTGATAAATGAGTTACAGGTTTGCAGCTTTGCTAAGGCATAAGGATAATGTCTGTATCGCACTCTGCATTGGGGGAAAAAGATTTACGTTGAAAATCATCTAATGCTCAAGGGCAGTTTACAATGATTTACAGGCCCTCCGAGAATTGGATATGAGAATTAATTTAATATCATTTGTCTATTGAATATGGTGATATGATTTGCCTTAAGTGTAGACAGTTATTTTCTTTGTGGGTGGCAGGTCAAATCTGGGGATCTTCTGCTTGGTCCCTGCTTCTGAATTACGAAGACCCAGCGGAGATATTATAACTCGAGTCCGTAGCATACCCTTTAGCTTCTTCGGTGTTGATAAATGAGTTACAGGTTTGCAGCTTTGCTAAGGCATAAGGATAATGTCTGTATCGCACTCTGCATTGGGGGAAAAAGATTTACGTTGAAAATCATCTAATGCTCAAGGGCAGTTTACAATTATTTACAGGCCCTCCGAGAATTGGATATGAGAATTAATTTAATATCATTTGTCTATTGAATATGGTGATTTGATTTGCCTTAAGTGTAGACAGTTATTTTCTTTGTGGGTGGCAGGTCAAATCTGGGGATCTTCTGTTTGGTCCCTGCTTCTGAATTGTGAGGACCAAGTGGGTATATTATAACTAGCGTCTGCAGCATACCTTAAACTACATGTGCTTCTTGGGTGTTGCTAAATGAGTAGCAGGTCTGCTACCTTGTTAAGGCATAAGGATAATGTCTGTATCTCATGCTGCATTGAAAATAAAAGGTTTAGGTTGAAAATCTTCTAATGCTCAAAGGCTGTTTACAATAATTTGCACCTCCTTCGAGAACTGTATATGAGTATTAATTTGATATCATTGTCTATTGAATATGGTGATATGATTTGCTTTTAAGTGTAGATAGTTATCTTCTAATCTACACTAATGCCTCGCCATGAATTTTTGGGCGCTTTATATATGTAAATTACCATATATTTCATTACATTTGATCTCTGTAAGAATACAATAGAAATAAGAGCTTCTGGAAATCGTCACCGGCGTGGAAGAACAAAACACTGATTACACCAAGGGTAAAATATAAAAAACAAATTTTCCATTTAAGTAAGCGTTGAATACTTAATAGAATTTTTAAACAATTGATAGTCCTAGCAGAAATTTCAGAGCAATAAATTTTCTTTTATTTATTTATTTCTAGAAAAAATACTTTGAGGTTAAAATGCTGGTGTCGTACAAACCCTAAGGGTCACAATATACCTTAAATTTCGTGTGACATATAACTTTAAATGTCGGGGTCATCACAAGTACATGAGGCCACGGATTGTTTTCATTCATCGTCAAAAACCCATCATACTTTTTAGCCTCGTTTTATTATAAGAATTTATTTTCCACGGGTGTCTAAAAGTAGTAAAATATACAATATGTTATCGATTGTTAATAGCTTAATTGTGCAGTTCAAAGCTTTGTTGTAAACGTCTAGAAATTATTAAGTTTAAAAATTAATTTTTAAAAAGTTTTTGTTTTTAAATATATAACACTCTAAAAGCACATATAGTTGAATTCAAATAAATAGTATAAGAAACTATCAATATTATTACTAAAAATAATTTATAAATATGTATTTTGTATTATTGAATAGAATATGTGTAAAATATAATAAATATTGTTTTAAATACCAATTTAGATTAGTAATTTTTTATATTTAAATTATAATATATACATAGTTATGATTAACTTCATCGTTAATCTCATTTTAATAGAAGATATTCAAATTATATATTTTTTCATTAAACAATAAAATTTATAAAATTTCAAAGACAGAATTTACTTGAAAATATACATATATATCTATATCTTATGATATCCATACATGAATAAATTTTAGCCTTTACTTTACATTTAATGGAAATTAAAGGATTTGGCAATTCATAATTTGTTGTTTCTTATCTTTGAATACAATTTTATCTATTGAAAAATTAATCAATGTTTTATAACGGATTTTAAATTTATATAACTTATAAAATACATTTATTTTAAACGTTGATAATTATTAAATTGCATTGAAATAAATGCACTTAAAATTAAGTAGCAATTTGCTGGGTGAAATGGATTGAGTATTTATTTTATGCAGGAAACAAACGTGTTAAGGACCATCGTAAATACACTCTGTCTAACAAATCTTCATCAATGAATTAAAGAAGAGTTACATGTGTTTTCTGTCCGAAATAACAAATAAAAGAAAGAAGATACCCAGAAATGATCTTTCCTAGGACACCGTGAAATTTATGTCATTCCCGTAAATTCAGGAAAGAAAGCAAATACATGGCATTACGTTTGAAATCATTTTGTGAATCATTGAAAACAATTTTCATTATGAAACCTAAATGCAACAACTGTGACAGCAAAAGAAGTACTAATTATAAGTTACTTATCAGAAACATCATTCATCCTAGCATACATGTTTTGAAACTATATCAGAAATATTTCAAATTTCTTAGATATTAATGCTATACTAAACCATAGCTTATATGATTTCAAATAGCTTTGTGAAAAAAATATTAATCACATGTTGAGAATATTTATTATTGTTTAATTCTAGAAATAAGGCATGAGCCATTTTTAAACCATGTAATATAAACCGAAATATATCAGAACTTTAGAGGAAAAATCTAAAGATATATACAAAATTTAACTTCAGTATATATATATATATATATATATATATTTATATATATATATATATATATATATATATATATATATATATATATATATATATATATATATATATATATATATATATATATATATATATATATATATAGCCGTGTTTATACCTTTTGTGTCATGATTATTCATTTAAAGCTTTAACATAAAGTACACAATTTTTGTACTTTATATCAAATGTATAGTACGATATTAGGAAAGAATTAACATTAGAAAACAATATGTTTATTTGTAAAAGTAATGAAATCACTTAAGCTCATAAAATAATATTAATAATATTGCCGCATAAAGTAACTTAGCCAACTAGCTAAGTGGCCGAATGGCAGTTTATCCAAAGTACGGATTTTTAATTTAAAAATATTGTTTATTGTTTCCTTACGTTCTTGAATATTCTACATCTTTCTTTAATATGTAAATTAGTTATTTCTCGAATATTCTGTTCGGGTATAAAAGCTGATCCCCACTAGTTGTAAGCAACTTCTCGGTCTTGTCAAGTTGCGAGTTGCTACTTAGCTTCAATAAATTCTTCTGTTACGTTAAACGGTGTGTTCATTCGAATCTTCGTGACAAATTTGGTGGAGGCGCCGGGTAACGATTTCGCCATTGTGGATAATTCTGACAGTGTTCGCAGAAGTTTCCGTTTAAGAGGATTACCTCCGGAATTTGGCCTTTACATCCCAGAAAAAAGAAAGAAGCAGATAATGCCCGAAGATACAAAGCCTGTCTTGGTAACTCCTACCTACTCGCCTGTAAGGAACCCCTCAACCTTCCGTGGGGAGCCTGGAGACGACCCTCGGAAATGGCTTGCGGAATACGATCGGGTGGCCAAGTTCAACAATTGGGATGAAATGATGTGTCTCGCAAATGTCTATTTTTTCCTAGACGGTACGGCCAAGCAATGGTACCTAAATAATGAAGATATCTTGGACTCCTGGGACGCATTCAAAAAGGGTTTAAGGTCGATCGCCACAGGTACACTAAAAAGGCCGAAGAGCAACTGAAATGTAGGGCTCAAAGGGCCGGAGAGAGTACGCAGTCCTACATTCAGAGTGTATTAGGGATTTGTCAAGAAGTCAATCCTTCAATGTCCGACGACGAGAAAGTGTCTCACTTAATGAAAGGCGTTGCCGAAGATATGTACCAAGTGCTCCTAATGAAAGATGTGAAGACTACGGCTGACTTCATCAAGTGGTGTAACTACATTGAAGACATGAGGCAAAAAAGAATTGGCCGAAAATTTGAGCGACTACCAAACGTCGTTCCAGTTGCAGCCATAGAGGACGAGACCGATTTAGTGTCTCTTATCCGAAAAATTGTACGCGAAGAGATTAATCGAGTAGTAAATCAAGTCGACGAGTTGCCGGACCCCTATTCCCAGCCGCTACAGACCGTCATCCAAGACGAAGTCGAAAAAGCTTTGGCGCCAGTGGTCGCAAAGTCTGCAGACGCCCAACGACGTCCCACGTATGCAGCCGCTGTAACAAGGAAAGCCAGAAGTCCTGTCCAGAGATCAGTACCCCAGCCCAGGAAAACGGACCTATGGAGAACGACCGACAACAGGCCAGTGTGTTTCCACTGTGGACGCCCTGGACACGTCGTACGCTATTGCCGTGAGAGGAAGGCCGTTTTTGACGATTATCGAGCCCGCCGACAGAACTTCGATGACATTGAAGATGAGTTTCGCCGACCAAGCTTCGAACGCCGTTCGTTTCCTAGTCCTACTAGAGGCCGATCACCAACCCGTCGTTCCCGATCACGATCGCCATATCGTCGATCAGGTCAATCTCCAAGCCGTAGAAACGAGGAAAACTAAGCACAGCGACCTTTCGAGGAGGTGAGGCCGCATGTAATGAAAATCCTCCATCGGCTGCAAGGATGACGGGTAACCACCTCGACGTTCTAGTAGATAATCAACCGATCCGTGCTCTAGTAGATTCTGGAGCCTCCTTTTCTGTCGTCTCCGATAAGTTTCGTCGATACTTAAAGAAAGTTATGTTCGCTGACGTCAAGAACACTATGCTGAAAGTCGCAAATGACAATTTTGTTAGGCCACTAGGAAAATGTGTTCTGCGTGTCGTGATAAATAGACGAGAGCTGCCTGTTGAATTCATCGTCCTACAGCATTGTAGTCACGACGTAATCCTCGGCTGGGACTTTTTGGAAGCTTCTCAAGCTGTGATAGACTGTGGCAGAAGTGAACTGTTGTTAGAAGATACTGGCCAAGAAACCAAAGCACTAGACGCTTGGAAGGTGTATGCCACGAAGTACTACAGGCTTAAGCCACGCTCAATGACGAGAATAGCAGTGTCAGGACTAGATGTCGGAAGAAACATAAGCGTAATTGTGGACGGCAATAGACACTTGCTGCTCGAAAAAAACCTTGCCATACCATCTATGGTATCCTTATACCATAATGGACGAAGTGAAATTTGGATTGCCAACATGCAAGTTAAAGATCAAGTCATTCCTAAAGGAATGTACGTAGGCGAAGCTGAGCCATTGGATGAAGGACATATATGCGAGATTGCGGAAACAACAGAAAGTACTAGTACTCTACAGGACCCGACGAATTCCAATATAGATTATATCCCCTGAGTTGAGCAGCGAAAGAAAACGCAAATTAGTCGAGCTTCTACAAGCATTTCCGGGAATCTTTATTTTTTGGTGCCGTGACCAGGATTCGAACCTGGAATCTCCTGATCCGTAGTCAGACGCGTTATCCGTTGCGCCACGAGCCCACTAGGATTCCAAAAATTGTAAAAATAATAATGTTACGTTGGCCTAGTGTTTGAGAAAGAAATTAAAACTCATTAAGAAACTCATGAAAAATAGGTCTTGATTAAATTATTTAATAAATTTAGTTAAATGCCTAAGGAATACAAATAGTTGAATCAACTCATCATTAGTAGATGGAAGACTGCTCTCGAGTCGGCGTCAAACCTGAAAAAAAATAATATGGCTATTCTTTCAAAAGGGGTCATCCACAAGCCACGGATGCCAGCCGTTCACCTTCGCCTCTTCTGGTAACAACCTTGTCCTCTCCAAAAAAATTTTCCTCCTCTCCGCAGAGACAAAAAAAGAGTCCACACTCCAGAACGGCCGGGAGAAGAGGGTCAAAATTCCCCAAAACGAACGGACACCTCTATTGGCTGGGAGAAGGCCGAAGTCTGCATTCAAACCGGTCCTGCCCCGGCATGGGGTAAACAGAATATAACTTATTGTTACAACATAAGAAAGATTTTAAACTGAAAATTGATTTAACTCAGTTTTTCTTCTGAATTTGTATATTCACTTAATAAGTAAATTGAAAGAAAGGAAATAATGACTTTTATTGGATTGGATAAGGATAAATATGTAATGAAAGTAGATCATTTTAGGACAAAATATTTCCAATTTTGCTTTGTAAAATTTGCTAAAAATTAAAGTGAAACACTTTTTTTTCATTTTTATAAGATGGCATGGTTCAGAATATTACTAGGATTTAAGTTGTACACATTTTACTAATTCACAAAAATTATTTTTATTAGTTAATTTTATGCATCTATAAAAATGTGTATTTAGGGGGTTAGAAAGTAATACAAACGTCATTATTAAATTTAACATATATTTTCATTCCATTGGGAGGTTATATTTCTTAATAAGCTACATCTAGAAGGTGAATTAGCAGTATGCGTCCTTAATTTTACCCTGATTTTGCACATGTGTAGTGCTGAGAGATGACTGCGTCCCATTATCAATGTTTCAATTCAATATTAACCCAACAATTTTCATTATGAAATCTAAATGCAACAACAGTGAAATCAAGAGAAGTACAAATTATAAGTTATTTATCAGAAACATCAGTCATCCTCGCATACATGTTTTGAAACTATATCATAAATGTTTTACACTTCTTAGATATTAAATCAATAATAAACCATAGCTTATATGCTTTTAAATAGCTTTGTGAAAAAAATCTAAATCACACATTTTAGAATATTTATTATTGTTTAATTCAAGAAATAAGGCACGAGCCATTTTTAAACCATGTAATATAAACCGAAATATATCAGAACTTTAGAGGAAAAATCTAAAGATATATACAAAATTTAACTTCAGTATATATATATATATATATATATATATATATATATATATATATATATATATATATATATATATATATATATATATATAGCCGTGTTTTATACCTTTTGAGTCATGATTATTCATTTAAAGATTTAACATAAAGTACACAATTTTTGTACTTTATATCAAATGTATAGTACGATATTAGGAAAGAATTAACATTAGAAAACAATATGTTTATTTGTAAAAGTAATGAAATCACTTAAGCTCATAAAATAATATTAATAATATTGCCGCATAAAGTAACTTAGCCAACTAGCTAAGTGGCCGAATGGCAGTTTATCCAAAGTACGGATTTTTAAGTTAAAAATATTGTTTATTGTTTCCTTATGTTCTTGAATATTCTAGATCTTTCATTAATATGTAAATTAGTTATTTCTCGAACGTTCTGTTCGGGTATAAAAGCTGATCCCCACTAGTTGTAGGCAACTTCTCGATCCTGTAAAGTTGCGAGTTGCTACTTAGCTTCAATAAATTCTTCTGTTACGTTAAACGGTGTGTTCATTCGAATCTTCGTGACAAATTTGGTGGAGGCGCCGGGTAACGATTTCGCCATTGTGGATAATTCTGACAGTGTTCGCAGAAGTTTCCGTTTAAGAGGATTACCTCCGGAATTTGGCCTTTACATCCCAGAAAAAAGAAAGAAGCAGATAATGCCCGAAGATACAAAGCCTGTCTTGGTAACTCCTACCTACTCGCCTGTAAGGAACCCCTCAACCTTCCGTGGGGAGCCTGGAGACGACCCTCGGAAATGGCTTGCGGAATACGATCGGGTGGCCAAGTTCAACAATTGGGATGAAATGATGTGTCTCGCAAATGTCTATTTTTTCCTAGACGGTACGGCCAAGCAATGGTACCTAAATAATGAAGATATCTTGGACTCCTGGGACGCATTCAAAAAGGGTTTTAAATGAACTTTTGGGCGATCGCCACAGGTACACTAAAAAGGCCGAAGAGCAACTGAAATGTAGGGCTCAAAGGGCCGGAGAGAGTACGCAGTCCTACATTCAGAGTGTATTAGGGATTTGTCAAGAAGTCAATCCTTCAATGTCCGACGACGAGAAAGTGTCTCACTTAATGAAAGGCGTTGCCGAAGATATGTACCAAGTGCTCCTAATGAAAGATGTGAAGACTACGGCTGACTTCATCAAGTGGTGTAACTACATTGAAGACATGAGGCAAAAAAGAATTGGCCGAAAATTTGAGCGACTACCAAACGTCGTACCAGTTGCAGCCATGGAGGACGAGACCGATTTAGTATCTCTTATCCGTAGAATTGTACGCGAAGAGATTAATCGAGTAGTAAATCAAGTAGACGAGTTGCCGGACCCCTATTCCCAGCCGCTACAGACCGTCATCCAAGACGAAGTCGAAAAAGCTTTGGCGCCAGTGGTCGCAAAGTCTGCAGACGCCCAACGACGTCCCACGTATGCAGCCGCTGTAACGAGGAAAGCCAGAAGTCCTGTCCAGAGATCAGTACCCCAGCCCAGGAAAACGGACCTATGGAGAACGACCGACAACAGGCCAGTGTGTTTCCACTGTGGACGCCCTGGACACGTCGTACGCTATTGCCGTGAGAGGAAGGCCGTTTTTGACGATTATCGAGCCCGCCGACAGAACTTCGATGACATTGAAGATGAGTTTCGCCGACCAAGCTTCGAACGCCGTTCGTTTCCTAGTCCTACTAGAGGCCGATTCACCAACCCGTCGTTCCCGATCACCGTCGCCATATCGTCGATCAGGTCAATCTCCAAGCCGTAGAAACGAGGAAAACTAAGCACAGCGACCTTTCGAGGAGGTGAGGCCGCATGTAATGAAAATCCTCCATCGGCCGCAAGGATGACGGGTAACCACCTCGACGTTCTAGTAGATAATCAACCGATCCGTGCTCTAGTAGATTCTGGAGCCTCCTTTTCTGTCGTCTCCGATAAGTTTCGTCGATACTTAAAGAAAGTTATGTTCGCTGACGTCAAGAACACTATGCTGAAAGTCGCAAATGGCAATTTTGTTAGGCCACTAGGAAAATGTGTTCTGCGTGTCGTGA
>CM063505.1:109257407-109269907 GCA_032207245.1 Pardosa pseudoannulata | reverse complement strand
CTTTCCAGACGATAACGCATATCGTGTCATTCATGCTCCGTGTGCACCGTGGAATGACGTTATGCCGCCTTTGAACTGGTATTAAAAGTCTGCATCTTGCGGCTACGTCTTTGTATGGTGCCATATATTCCGTTCGTGACTAATGAGACATGTACCTCATGTACGACCTATGTAATGTAAATGCTTTATGAACTATTAGGGATTAAACCTGTGAATATACTGCTGTTGATATGCTCACTAAAGTGTTTTTCTTGCACCGGTAGTGACTTCATACTTTGTTTTCGTATTTTTCTCGTAAACTATGGATCGTACAGGAACGCTTCTTTGGGTAGTTTTTATGTACTCCCAACGGAGAATCAAGCTGTGTAGAGTTTATGCGGTCGTTTGGGACACCCTGTATGCATTTTTTATTTATTAAAAATTCGCAAATATATGATTAAGAGGGTTTGATTTTGTTTTGTTTCTACGGTCTACTTTTCTGTAACACGAGTGTTGATGAGACCGAGATATACTGCTTAATGCCTATATCCATCCTTCGCTTACGGTGAATCACGTTTTCAGAGTCAACAATCTCTTTTATGGTATGCCAGTTATTGGGTCATGTTAACATATGCTGCAGCAATATTTGATTTTGTTAATCATGTATTACAGCAGCATATATTATGTTATGATTATGAACTCTTCTTAATCATTTGCATCACATTTCTTTTATTTGTTCACCCCAATAGGCAAATTTTTACTTTTTTATTTGTCTAAAAATTTACGTAATTTAACGGTGGTAAATGTAAACTTACAAAATGTTTTTCATTTCTAGAGTTCGTGATTAATTATATCAGATACAGACTTCTTGACATCTGGTATTTAACTTTTTAATAAACTTCCCCCAAACACATTGATATTTTGAGACGGAAAATGAACTCGTAATTTGGTCAGTACTTTAAGATCATGTTTCTAAGCTCAAATATAGCAATTTTAAACTGAACCTTAGAAACTGTGTTCCATATACAATTTTTGCGGATATTGAAGTTATATAAGGACTTCTTGGCATTCACTGTTTCTTTACCATTATTTCACAATTCTATCACCTTCAATTATACTACTCTCAAAAACATTGATATTTTGAGCTAGAGTATAAACACGGAAACGCTGCTCAATACTTCAAGATCATGTTTCTGAGATTCAAGTTCAAAAACAGCAATTTGTAACTGAACCATTTAAATGAAACATTTTATTTCCATTTGCAGTTTTTGGGAATATTGAAATTATATACGGACTTCTTGGCAACCACTATTCCTTCCACAGTAATATTTCATCCTCACCATTACTTTATTTTTCTATCTCCTTCAATTATACTACTCTGAAAAACATTGATATTTTAATTCGGAAAATGAATATTTCTAAAAGATTATGTTTCTAAGATTCAATTCCAAAGATCTTAAAAGTGCATATACTAATAAATTTTAGCATTCAATTCTAAATAAATGTATTTATGAATAAACACAACAGCACTGATATTAGTAAATGATAAGGAGGTATATAAGTTGTTTATAACTCAAAAAATACTTTTATAATCCAAAATCCTGTAATTTCACAGCTATGAATAAATAATGAAGATTTCCAATAAACATGCAAATAAAAATATTAACCTCAGTCTCTCTAAATAGCTGAAGCAACCAGAAAAAAATATTATAAAAAAATCTAGAACTACATATTAATTAAAATTATCGTTGCATTACAGCAGAAAATGGAAAATAAAATAAATTGAAGTTTTTCTTTGTTTAAAATAAATAATGATCCCTGCCATTGTTCTGCTGTTCCCTTGCGGGACATTACGATAATGTATGTCTATAAATACTCTCTGCTACAGTTTGTTGTTTTAGAGAAACACGTCTAACTTGTTTAATAGCCGTAAACAATAAAACTAACAATGATATACTGTATCCAGTGGCGAAAAATTTGGTGACATGTTTATGAAGGCCGTAAATAGTTTTATATAAATCTTATACACTTTTTGAAACGTTAAATGTATTCTAAACAGAATTTTAAGACAATAGTTCGTCTAAATAATTTACGTTATAGTTTACAAATAAAGTGGATAAAAACTGTGTAACTTTTAATTATAAAGTTTTTATTTTTTTTTACTCTCTGTTACACAAAAGAGAAATCCGACATCATAATAAGAGCAATAAATGTATTTAACTTTGAAAACTGTAATCAGCTTTTTTAATGTATAATGTATTTCAATGATTTTTTTGTGTAAATCTATTGTGGTATAAAACATTAACAAACAAAAAATGTAAAAGTTAATTTCAATAGCACTTTCATAACCTTTGCATAACTACGCGATTTTTAGCATAATTTTGATTGCAGAGGATAGCAGACTTTATTCCTCATCCTGTAGTTTCGTGCATCCATATTTAAATTTTTTAACATGCCTTCTTATTATCGTTCTTCTAAATGTTTTCTTTGTACATTTCTTTGATCTACAGAGGAATTTTATTTTCCTTCGCATCTTTTGTATTTAAGCTTTAAGAAATCAATGTTTACATTTACCATGATTTTTAAATCATTCATGCTATTTAATCACTTACAAACCTACTTAAATCACTCAAATACTACCATAAGTATGTCTGTGGCTACCCAGAATTACGAAGATACTTATTGAACATTCGCAGAAAATTATCTGTAGAGCTACAAATATTGAAATTTTAAAATGATACCTAAAACACAAATTCATCTGTATTGAGGAAGATTTGTACTATATTAAACCGAGAATATTTTTAATAACTATTTTACATATTTGAAAAAAATATTGTAGTTATGGGAATGTAAAATAAAAAAAAATTAATTCAATACAGTCACTCTTTAGATAAAACATGCTTTTACTTCTTGATTTATTAAAAAATTTCTCTGTACAATATCATTATGATACATAAAGAATAGAGATGTTGATGGATGATTTCATATTATCCTGTAATTAGTTTCAAGTCTCGAAAATATTTTGTTATACTCTTTAAAGTGTCGTAGCCTAGGTTAAATAAATATTGTAATATTATCCCTTTTATAATAAAATATTATTGTGTATATTATTTAATTCACCTCTTCTACTCTTCAGATAAAAGTTGCTTTTACTTCTTGATTTATTAAAAAATGTTTCTGTACAATATCATTATGATACATAAACAATAGAGATGTTGATGGATGATTTCACTTCTTGATTTATTAATAAAATGATAATTATATTATTACTCACACTGTGTTATCATAGGCTTATAAAATAATTATATTTAAAATTACATTGACTTCAAAAGCTGATACATTGAACATTAAATACCTGCCTGTGTACAATATCATTATGATACATAAAGAATAGAGATGTTGATGGATGATTTCATATTATCCTGTAATTAGTTTCAAGTCTCGAAAATCTTTTGTTAAACTCTTTAAAGTGTCTTAGTCTAGATTACATAAATATTGTAATATTACCCCTTTTATAGTAAAATATTATTGTGTAAATTATTTAATTCAGTACTCCCACTCTTCATATAAAACTTGCTTTTACTTCTTGATTTATTAAAAATGATAATTTTATTATTATTCACACTGTGTTAGCATAGGCTTATAAAATAACTATATTTAAAATTACATCGAATTCAAAACCTGATACATTGAACCTTAAATATCTGCCTGTGTACAATATCATTATGATACATAAAGAATAGAGATGTTGATGGATCATTTCATATTATCCTGTAATTAGTTTCAAGTCTCGAAAATATTTTGTTATACTCTTTAAAGTATCGTAGACTAGGTTACATAAATATTGTAATATTATCCCTTTTATAATAAAATATTATTGTATATTTTTTTAATTCAATACTCCCACTCTTCAGATAAAACTTGCTTTTGCTTCTTCATTTATTGAAAAATAATAATTTTATTATTACTCACATTATGTTAGCATAGGCTTATGAAATAACTATATTTAAAATTATATTGACTTCAAAAGCTGATACATTGAACTTTAAATATCTGTGTGTGTACAATATTATTATGATATATAAAGAATAGAGATGTGTATGGATGATCCTGTAATTAGTTTCAAGTCTCGAAAATATTTTGTTATACTCTTTAAAGTGTCGTAGACTAGGTTACATAAATATTGTAATATTATCCCTTTTATAATAAAATATTATTGTGTAAATTATTTAATTCAGTACTCCCACTCTTCAGATAAAACTTGCTTTTACTTCTTGATTTATTAAAAAATGCCTGTCTACAATATAATTATGATACATAAAGAATAGAGATGTTGATGGATGATTTCATATTATCCTGTAATTAGTTTCAAGTCTTGAAAATACTTTGTTATAATCTTTAAAGTGCCGTAGAAGAGGTTACTTACTGATTGTAATATTATACCTTTTATAATAAAATATTATTGTATATTTTTTAATTCAATACTCCCACTCTTAAGATAACACTTACTTTTACTTCTTTATTTATAGAAAAATGATAATTTTATTATTACTCACATTGGGATAGCATAGGTGTATAAAATAACTATATTTAAAATTATATTGACTTTAAAAGCTTAAACATTGTGTTTTAAATGTCTGCCTCTGTAAAATATTATTATGATTCATAAGGAATAGAGATGTTGACGGATGATTTCATATTATCTTGTAATTAGTTTCAAGTCTCGAAAATATTTTGTTATACTCTTTAAATTATCTTAGACTAGGTTACATAAGTATTGTAATATTATCCCTTTTATAATAAAATATTATTGTCAGATTGACTAATATTTCATTTTATTTTTATTTTGATCTATCTTAATCTGTGTGTTGGTTTTAACAAAGAGGCAATATGATTGGTTTGAACACTATCCGGTTTCTCTACAAGCCTGATTAGATGTTATTTAGGTTTGTCTGTTGGGAACAATATGTTAAAAGCATTATTCCTGAGAATTACATTTGAATACACTGCTTAAACCAGATTTCGAAAGACTGCAAGTATCGATTTAACAATAGAAATCTGACAACAGACAACAAGCTATTCATCTGTAGTCCGTCAAAGTGATTCTTGTGTACAAAGGCAGAGCTCTGCACATTTAATGCAATTGAAATATATAAAACAATGGTAATATGTAATGAAAATACAATTTTATACATTTGAAAACTCATCAGATTCCCATTTATGGCATTCTTTTAGGATTAGAAGACTTTTATTAGTAGAATACACATACTTCGTTATATTTTATCATTATTAATAAATATGTTTGAAAAGAAACATATTTCGTTCAAAGGTCATTGAACGAAATATGTTTCTTTTGGGATAAAATTAATGCTGAGATATCATTCGGGAAAATATTTTTCAGAACAACTGAAGAATATAGCCACCTTGTAGTGATATAATATATTACACACATTCAGTCTACCAAACACCTTCTGTTTACTTTAACTTTTTAAAGAAGTTCTAGTAAAATAGTTCTATCATAAAAAGAAAACAGAAAATCAATATGTTCTGTAAATTTATTTATAGAACTGTTTCTAGATTGAAATTTATGGCCATTCGTTATCTTTAACACTATGCGAGAAACTTTAAAAAAGATTAAAAGTACCATCACACAACATATGACATGCATAACGATGAAACAGGACTGTTGAAAAAAATGTTGTAAATGACGTAAAATAGATAAAAGTAGATGTAGATAAGAGAGGACTTAACATTGACAACAAATTAGTTTTAAATTTAATTTAAATCTTAAATATCTTTAAAAATCTGTTTGTTATATTTTGTCAATCTAGTCTTAGTAACAGTATGGTAAATCTCCGTAATGTTAGTTCTATGTGAGATTTATTATATCTCAATATTCTACTGTACAACCATAATAATAGGTATTCAAAAGAGACAAGATTAACTCCTAACATTAAGGAGAAACATCTTCATGCAAACATCTTTATTCTAAAACCTAACACAACACTACAACCGTAGACGAAGCGTAAAAAAAAATTCTGAATATAAATATTTTCCAAAATAATATAACTGTTATAAATCATTGAAAAAAAGATTACAAATAAAAAAGTAGTTAAAAGAGTTTTATTAAACATATTCTTTATTTTAACTAACTTTTTTCTTAGTTTTAATCATTTTACATAAGAAAAGAATCAGTTTTAGTTTTAACATAAAATATAAATGAACGTGATGTTTTTTACAGAATAATTTATTGCAGATGAGTACCATTATGAAGTGAAATTAGTACTACGATTTTTGAGATCTCGGCAGTACATGAATTGCTATTCCTACACAGAAATTGAAACTGAGAAAATATATTCCAGTTACACAAAGTAATTTATTGAATTCTACGAATAGAACAAAATAGAAAATACACATTTAGCCAATAAAAAATTTACCCTTAAAATGACTGTCAAAACATTAACATAGAAACTATTAACATTAAAAGTGTTTCATAAGATAAAAAATAACTTTATAATTAATATATAACATAAATGAATATAATATTTCTATCATAAAGTAATTTATTGAAATTCATTAGGCATTTTCAAAAGTAAAATGCATACTACATTTATCGAGATCTACACCAAAGAGCTACAACATTATGAAGACCCTCCATTTATAATAATGGGCTCGCCCATAAAGTAAACCACTGCGCAGCTGATGTTGGAGTATATGAAGCATCTATGCATTGTCTTTCCAAACATATCGCAATTAGAGACATAATTGGAAAAGCAGCTGATTTATGGGTCTTAGGCAAAGATCAAATCGTTATGGCTTGGTGAATGAGAACATCAGTACCAGAAATGGGAAGTTTATTGGGCTGTTCACATGCAGTTGTTGTAAGCACATATCGAAAGTAGTGTAAGAAGGGTGAAACGACATATCTCCAGCCAACTGTGTGTCGTCCATGGTAGGTTGATTCCAGAGGAGATGGGAGTTTTCTAATCATTCATCGACGTGACCTAAGAGCAACAACAGCAGAAATAAACACCAGCTACAAGAATGGCACGGTGAGTGTTTATCCACACACTGTGCATCGTACATTGCTGAGTATATATATACGCAGCAGGGGTCCGAGGCAAGTCCCATCATCAAAAGTTGCTTTGCAATAGGCCATAAAAAATGAGAATTGGACATTAGAAGAATGGAAGAAAGTTGCATGGTCCAACTAATCACATTTCTAGTCAACCAGACAGTTGAACCAGACAAGCCGGTGCCGGGGTAGTGGGCAATGTTTTTGTGGACAACATTAGGACCCATAATCCTTATGGAATAATCCTTGTCATCTGTGCACTACGTGAACAACGTTACAGACTAGATCTCCCATTCATAACATCGATATTTCTGTGGAGGGATGGCGTCTACCAACAGGATAATGTACCATGTCATAAGGTTTGAATCATCAGTGAGTGGTTCGAAGAACAATCCAGTGATTTCAAGTCATCTGTTGGCCACCAAAGGCACCTGACATAATTCAGTAAAGCATTTGTGACACCACTTTAAAAGCCAAATTCATTGCCACTCTAGCCCCTCGCAGTGTGAAGGGATTCCAGGACAAGTTGGTAAGTGCTTTATACCAATTACCTCAGATTAGATAACAGTACCTTGTGGAGCCAATGCCACGCCGGGTCCTGCAGCTTTTGAGAGCTATATGTGGTCATACATGATATTATCAAGGTGGTTATAACCTAATGCAAGAATGCTGCAATGAGTCACAATAATGGTGTATGCAATATGTGAATTTTTATATATAATCACAAATTGAAATTGTACAATGATAAATTTTCTTTATTTCTACTTATACCACAAATTAACAAACTCGCGATATATCAGTAAATAATTTACTCCGAAAATGTATCTCAAATCCATAAATATAGTATTTCAAAATTTTAACTTCAAAGGTCTCGTAATAATCTTGTACTCTTTCTGGAATAAATATAAGATGAATAAAATAAATAGTATTTGCTTCAACAATTTATTTCTCATCATAAAATTTAATAAAAGAATTTGTGATCTAAATATTTCAAACAAAGCACATACTTTTACAAAATGTATTGAGCGTTTTAAACGAATTGCTATAAATAAGTAATATAAGCTTTGTTTCTAAATAACGATTACTATTTTTCTGTAAAATATCTTCCTTAAATACATTAAACTTTTTTAAAGCCTGAAATTTCTTAATTACTTTTGTCCCAAGTTATTTCCATAATTAGTTACTGGATATTTCCATTAGTTTCTTTTTCGTCCTTTAAGGAATCTTGAAAGACTCTTAAAAGCAAGATTAGTGAAAACATTAAATGATTAATTTGATTTTAAGTGTGTGATTAATACAAGAATAATTATTTTCTTATCAGAGTGACAACAAGTATGATTGCTTAATCTACTTTGTCGCCAAGGTGACTCACGAGGCGTTTAATCATTGTCCTCTAAGGAAGTTCCACAGGGAATTTTTATTTATACGGTAAGTTTGAAAATTAAGAACCTTTTGAGAATAACTTTTGTTTTCTTTAAAATGATCCAATTTCTATAACGTATAAATTAACGTATTATGCATGGAAATAATTCAATTTAGAATAGAAATTGTATTAATACTACAATGAGCTACGATCTGAGAATTTGTTTATGGTATCTTGAATGTCTCACTAACTATGAGAAAGAAATTAAATATATTGTATATATATATATATATATATATATATATATATATATATATATATTTATTTATTTATTTATATATATATATATATATATATATATATATATATATATATATATATATATATATATATATATATATATAATATATATATATATATATTTATATATATATATATATATATATATATATATATATATATATGTATATATGTATATATATATATATATTTATATATATATATATATATATATATATATATATATATATATATATATATTTATTTATTTATTTATATATATAATTCCTTTTTACCAAGAAATGAACCAAAGCAATTATATCTGTCCTACAATAATTTCTGGCTATTTTATCCTTTTCTGGCAATTTTTTTAGCAATCTTGGTTAATATATTTGTATTCCCTGTTGTTTTGACAACTTTCACACTGTCAAGTTCATGGGTACTATAAAATAGCTCCTAGACCTTAAACTCCGTCATCGGCGTCACTCATGTGACTGGTAATTTAACTGTCATTGGTTGGCCCATACGGCGATTTAACATAGATGTACATGATTTTCGTCAGAAAAGATGAAAATTAAACTATGTCAGTTATAATCCACACTTGTTTTTCGAATCGACTACAATCCGCCATGACTGCATGAAATTCAAGATGGAAGTACTTCCCTTTGTGATGATGAAAAATCTCAATGATCTCAATGAAAATCTCAAAAAATCGTCAATGGGAGTTAGTATTCTCCAAAGGATCAACAATTATCAGTATTGATGGAGAGATCAATACTGGTAATTGTTACTGTGCTGTGTTGACTTCAAAGTTTGATAAGAATTTGTCACACATCTATATCTTTCTTATATTCTTTGACTGATTTGTGAATTTTTAACGTTATTGTTTCAGGAAGTACTGAGAGTGGTTAAAGAGTGTCATCAGGAAGGGTAATCTTAATTCCATTATTATCTCAGGCACTGAGTTAGTAATTAAGTTCAAAAATTGTTTTGTTTATTCGAGTAAACTGAATTGTGTACTAAGTTTACAAGGTTTACGTAGCTAGAGTTATCACGTAAATTATTTATAGAAGTGTAGCCAGAGTTCATTTTTTGATGAGAGTTATACAGTTCTTTCAGGATTTTTTGCAATTGAGTTTTAAGTATTCTATGTTTTTTAAACTAATGTTTTTAAACTATATTTTCGCAATCTTAGAAATTAAATGATGAGGCTCATTAAAATTAGGGTTTCTTTTATGAAGCTGATAAATTTATCTATATATTTTTAATATTTATTAGTGTTAGTAGTTGTTTAGCGTACAATTCCATTAAGTAACACCGTTAAAAACGTCAAGGTTGATTTTTGAATTTTGTATATTGTGACTATTTTAAATTATTAGTATGTTTTTCTTTTTCTGATTATTCATTATTGTGTAGCGAATTGAGAAATTTATATTATTTTATCACATATACACACACATATACCGGGTGGTCTAAAAGAAAGTTCCCTTATATATGAGTCCCTCGTGGACGTTCAACCTAACGAAAGGAAAGTTTATATATAGTTATTTGAATATATGGGGTCCATACTTTGATGATTTAAAATAATAAATATCTCACAGTTACGGTTACAGTGAAAAAATTTCGAAACCTTTCGAATGACCCCACTTGTTTCGTGTGATAATTCATCAGAGCATGGATAAACCTTAAATGACTTTGGAAAGAGACAGGTACTACGTAAATTAGCATCATAAAACATTTTCAAAGAAGAGCTTCCTAAATAACCAATCACAATAAGGGAAGGTCTATTGGTGAAATCTGCATAATTTTCTGGGATAGGCAGTAAAAGTACCAATTGCATAACACTCTTGAAAAGCACTGCTTCTAATATAAGCAGTGAAGATTATTTCTTTATGTTCGTGCCAATCAGTCTCGTTTCGTGAGAAGATGAAACTTTCCGGGAAACAATGAGGTCAGTTTCTAAACGTATTTCTTCTGAGAGAAGAAAAATACTGCTGAAGCAGTGCGAGTTTATCGTTGCTATCATAAACTAAAAAAAGACCCATGTTCCGTAAAAAGTGTATGTCATTTGGTAAATAAATTAAAAAAAGGGACGCACGTATGATACACCGCAATCCGGACTACCTCGCCTTTCTGTTGAAGTTGTTGCGGCGGTGCATTATACGATTTTACAGGTTTATTGCATACAGCAAGATGTGTTTCTAGCAATTTAAATGTACCGTAACTCACAGCTCTCCAAAGTCTGCGATTTTTTCTGCGAATGTTTCAATATCGATTCCAATGTATTTATGCTTTGGAACCTCGAGACCTCGAGACAACCAACAGCGTGTTGTGACTGGGAACTTGAACTGCAATAACTGCTTAAATTGGGTGGAAGAAAATCCTCACGGTGTGGCACCAGTGCATTTATACGAGATGTACACAGGGACATTCATTTTAGGTCCTTACTTTATCGAAGAAGTCACAACAGTGGTATGCAAACGTGATCCGTCACACATGCTCGGTATAAAGCAACGTTGGAGAATTACATTTCCAGAATTGCAGTAGCGAAATGTCCTTAATGACATTGTGTGCATGCAGGATGATGCTCCTCCACACATTGTCGTAAGTGTTCGAAAAGTGCTGCAACAGCACTATGGTGATAAAATCATCCTGCGTAACTTTGTAGTTTCGTGGTCATCTCACTCCGAAGGATTTTTAGTTCTGAGGTTATCTGAAATCTAAGGTGTACACCTCAAATACCTAGAATTTGTTTGACTTGAAAGATGGCATAAAACGAAAAGTTCTACAAATTCCTTCTGCTATAATATATTTGTGAATGTTATCCACAATCTCCCACATGCAATGCATTATCATATGCGAAGGTTACAACGCTGAAAGTTTGTAATTCAAATAAAAGACTTTTAACTCTCCTCTCTTTTGTTATCATTGGTTCCTTACGATTTTTTTTGAAAAGGTTTTACTCCGCCAATTTACGTTATACGTGTGTCTCATTCTAAATCTCCTCGTGTTGCAAAAAGTAGACCGTAGCACTCCAAACCAAACCAAACCATTCTAAAGCTATTTTTCTTCATGTTCTAATCAATTTGAAGACAAAAAAAGTTGGTGTTGCCATTTGAACATTTTGTCACTGTAACCGTAACTTTGAGCAGTTTATTGTTTTAAATCACCACAATCTGGACCCCATACATTCCAATAACTATATCAAAACTTTCATTTCGGTAGGTTGAACGGTTCCGCCTGTAGGTACTCATATCTAATGGAAGTATGTTTAACACCCTTTATGTATATATATATATATATATATATATATATATATATATATATATATATATATATATATATATATGTATATATATATATATATATATATATATATATATATATATATATATATATATATATGTATATATATATATATATATATATATATATATATATATATATATATATATATATATAAATATATATATATATATATATATATATATATATATATGTATATATATATATATATATATATATATGTTTATACAGGTATGTATGTATAATATTATTACACTATTACCCAGCATGAACATAGGTGGTTTCAGGGTAAAAATATAATCATTCAACATATTACACTTATCTATAAACAGTTATTGATGAAACTAATTTTTATTCCTTCATATGCATTTTAAGTAATCGATTATATCTTATATTAAAACTGCCCAACGAAAACACGCAAACAAACCAAGCATAATTCCTGTTGAGTTCTAATTTATGATAGCGCATAATAATCTAGCCTTCTTTCCCTTCAGTAAA